>OV656854.1:16697500-17297500 GCA_927399475.2 Acleris emargana
TCGATATTCTGGTTCACAAACCCTAGTTAACGTCCACTTCCAGGCCGTCGCCGTATACCACCTGTCTCCCTGAACCGTTTTAAAACCCTTTGAACGGTTCTTGTAGATGTTTTCAGCTCCGACGTCACTTTCTTCGCAGAGATGCCTTTATATTGAACATATTTGTACAAAATAAATTCGTGTAACTTTTCTTGCACCGACGACATCGTTGAACATCTTGTACTGACAACGTTTTTTTATTTTTTATTTATACATTATAGAGCATCCTAACGGGAAACATAGTTTTCAAACCTCTTTAGATTTCATCCTGATATACAACCCCAACTAATAATGAGCGACATTTTTTTCTGGGACAAGCTTTAAGTTCGTTATGTCCTTTTCTATTATATATTTTGTGACGCTATGTGCTTTTCTATTATATTTTTTCAAGATTTTATTTTACTCATTTGTCGGCGTAGTAAAAGTGTATAACTATCTATGCCTATACCTATTTGATGACGCGCTGGCCTAGTTGGTAGTGACTCTGCCTATGAAGCTAGCGGTACTGGGTTCAAATCCCGGTAAGCGCAGATATTTGTGTGATGAGCGCGAACATTTGTTCCTGAGTCATGGACGTTTTCTATGTATTTAAGTATACATTTCTCCTAGTACCCATAGTACAAGCCTAGAACTTAGTTTGGGACTAGGTCAATTGGTGTGACATTGTCCCCTAATATATTTTTTTAAATATATTTTTTATGCCAAATCATAGCTTCGTTTGTAGTAAATACCTACCAAGAGTCTCCGGACAGGCGAAACTATAAGGGTTTTTTTTACGGAACCCTAAAAACGAGCGCAACCTAAAGACCATAATTACGTTCAGTAACACTCCGCTTTTTACTAAATCACTCCCATAATATCACCGCACCGAAACGTTCCCGAAACGTTGACAAAGATGGCGTCATTAATCTCGGCTGATGTAGATATTATAATTCAGTCTTTAGCGGTGCTACTCTGTACGCAGAGCTTTCTTCTATTTGTCGATTTAATATGGTTTTTATTATTATTCGATTAAAAACTTTCACGTAGGTATTTTTGACAGTTCGAATATAGCTCGCTATGTTACAAATGGGCACCAAAGCTGACAGAAAAGTAAGATACATACTAACTTTTTCAACAGAATACTATATCGTATTCATATGATTATTTACTAAACATATCTGTTAACAAATATATTTTGATCGTAAATGTTGTGTGAAATATAAACAATTGTCGTAATAAATATTATCGCAACTTAATTGTAACTATATTATTTTAAATCAAATATTTAATAAAAAGTTAACTCCTAGAAAGACATGGAGTGGCACTATTCCAACCCGGCAACCACCACATAAATTTTCAAAAAAAATGTTATTAGGTCAGAATATTTTTCTCGCTACAAAAAAGACAAACAAGCATACTGGTCACATAGTAAGCAGGATCAGTACCATAGACATTTCTCAAGGCTACAAAGGCTGTAAAGACTACTATAGTACGCTCGCGATCTGAGTGCCGAGCTTAAGAATGTGCTAGTACGGGACGGCACTATGCACACTCCAGCCGGGAGAGGAGAAGCGTGGCACCCTTCACCTCAGGCCCCGAATGCATTCAATTCGTGCACGGACTGTACAGTTGACTACAAAGAGATATATCCACTTTTTCACCTTATTGCTTTGTAATAAGGTCTAAAAAGTGGATACATCTCGTCCAAGAGTGGTACAAGATAAGTCAACGCGTTAAATAATAACAACGAAGTAAGTCAACTTCGTAATCTTCATAAAAAACGCCTCATCATTACTCTTTATTATCCGTGAGGCCCTTGTGCTAAATTGTTGGTTCGTCAAAAGAAGAAAGCCACTGTCGTTGCTATCGGTACCTGAGGACTTAATTAAATTTTAGCCGCTTTTCGTATTCCGTATTTTGACGTCGTCCGCGTAGATGTCGATTATGGATTTACTTCAGGAACTTTTAAAATTTCCGGCATGAAAAATAAAGTCTATGTGTTAATCCAGGGTATAACCAATCTCCATTCCAAATTTCATCCAATTTCGTCTAGCTGTTTCAGCGTGGAGGAGTATCAAACTAACACACACACAATCTTTGGCAACAGGCGGACGGAATGGTCGATGTCATTACTCATTTTAGTTATTCAAATAAGTTGACAGGTACGAGTAAGTTAGTTTTGTTAGTTGTACTTCAAAAAATAATTACATACATACATAAATTCACGCCTTCATTCCCAGAGTGGGGTAGGCAGAGCTAAAGAATTACCAACAAGTCTTAAAATTTCTTGATAATTCTGTAACCACATTTTGCACAAGTAGGCTAAGATGTTTACCAGTGTATTAGTGACAGGTGGCAAGCCCATCGCCTAACAGTACTACAAGCCCTTATTCCCTTAGCCGCCTCTTACGACATCCACGGGAAGACATGGAGTGGCACTATTCTAACCCGGCAACCACACGGCAAAAAATAATTAACATTGAAAATCCGCTTCTCGTAATTCAATTTGTGCAACCTCTAAATATTTTCCATTCAGCTTGAAACTAGACAATCTACAAATAAAGTTTTTTTTTTAATGTTGCGTTTTCCATTGATTGCAAACTCACGTCCTGACAGTTGTAATTGGCAGCACTGCACAGGCTGATGACGGTGACGTTTTGCGCACGATTCAGCAGCAGAACGGCCAGCTGCCGCTCCGAGATCCAGCCAGTCCAGCGCACGTACCAGTCTGCGGAGGAAACAGCTTATGACAGAAACGGACAGACAGGAAGCGGCGCGTTGTAATACTGAAGAAATAGATAACAGCGACTTCTAGTTTCCGCGGGCCTAGTACGGTTATCGGGTTTATCCTTGAAATATCGAAACTCATTTCATAGAACGATTCACTTCGCCGAATTTTCATTTCATCGACCGGTATAAATTTCCTCGTGCAGGAGCTTTATTTTTATTGTGGTCACAAGTTTAACCTAACCTAACCTACGTAACGAATGCTTAAGATAACCCGAAAACTATAAGGTTTCAGTAGAAATTAGTTATCGATGAAATGAAAATTCGGTGAAATGACACATTCGATGAAATGATTGTCGATATTTGAAGCGGATCCCACGATTATCCTGTGTGAAATTTGGATAAAGCTTCTGTCACTGTCGTGCTTAAATAAGTGTCAGTGCGATAATGGCAAAGGGCCGGTATTATGGTCGCCTTTATCGCGGTGGATAAAGCATCCATCCCTCTCGCACTACAGGCACGGGTAGCACAAGTTGTATTTGCTCGCTTGTCACTGTGCATCTCTATCGTAACTGACTAGATAAAACCGAGCAAGAGCACGTCCAACCAATCTCAGTGTAGGGTTCCAAAGACGTTACTACAAACAAATTAGACCTCGCGACAAACTGAACTTTGCCGTTGGAAAACTGTTATCCCCATACATCGACACAGGTCGCGGTCAGTTTACCAACACCGCAAATAAGTTTTCGGTAGGTTTAAATATTTAAACCAATTGAACCTCAAGAACCACTGAAGTCTACCCAACGACATCCCACACTACGTGGTGGATGAGAAAAAAAATATACATCCCCGCGTTACGGGTAGGGGAGGAACGAAAGAAGGGAGATCCAAGTGACGACCAAGTCACGGGCAACTCGTGCTAGCTAGAGAGTGACAGATGTTTTATTTACATTGATAAACACGGTCATAATTCTGCCCTACGAAGCGATAAGCAGTATCCCAAGTTCAATAATCAAAGCAGTTTCGATTATATTCTATTTGGAATGAGGTTGATATTGCAACAGGAGTTTTAGCTGAGATACTACTGTTGGCCCGCTGCTAGTTCAGTATTAGCCGTACCTTTGTCGATCTGCGGGGTGAACTGAATGGCGTGAGGAAACAGGAACTTGGGTGTTTTCAGGCTAACCACGTACACCGTGGCCACGGGGTTGTTCGTGTTTACCTGAAAATATGAATTACTTTAAAAAAAAACACAAACATATTTATTTAATTACCACGGAATAGAATTTTGGACACAAATACATTTATCGCGAAATGGTAGCAGAGCGCTGGGGCCGATTGCATAATAAAGTACAAGCTAATAGTATAAGTGGTTTGTATGGATTTTTACTAATAGTATGGGCTTGTGGTTTATTATGCAATAGGTCCCTGGTCTTCCCTTGTTACCATTGGGCAAACATAGCAAGACAACGGTAAATCATAATTTTATCGAATTTCTCTTCATCGATTGTACCAGTTTATCGAATTACATTTCATCTAACGCTATTTTCTGCTGAAACCATAATGTTTTCAGTATATCTGAAAGATTAATTACGTAGGTTAGGTTAGCTTAGACTTGTCACTACCAAAAATAACTCATTGATTGCGGCGAGAATTACCTTTCGATGAAATTAACATCCTGCGTAATGAATGTAATGATATGTTCATTGAAAGGTGTTACGACGTACGACGTATAATAGATACCTAATTACATAAGGGATCGATCACACTGAAGCTTAGAATACTCTGTAGCTTCGTAAATGCTGCGTTAAAATCGCAAAAACTAATTACACCCTTTAACGTGGCCATGAGATTCAGATTCAAAATTCAAAATATTTATTCAGTAAATTGGCCACATGCGGGCTCTTTTACACGTCGGTAATATGGAGTGAATCTACTAGCGCTTCGGACAAGACCATCATTGCGGAGAAGAAGCGCCGCAAGAAACTCCAGCAGAAGGTAATTTTTTCAATGATTAAGTACAATAATACTTAAGAGTAAGTTTCATTACCAGGTAACAAAGTATTAAATAATAATTTTAAATCTAACACAAATAAATCATTAATTCATTACAACTGTAACGTCAATAAACTAAAATTAAAAATAATGACTAGGAGATATGACGAGGTGTCTACGTCAGGAATGATAATTAAAATAACTACATTGGAAAATAGGTCCTTGCAAGCGTGAACAGCCCGGACCCCACAGACGGCACCCGTTCACCAGTATGACGCGTATCTCAGCCATCGCCTCCCTCAACCATGTGTTCGGGAAGGTGGCGACCCGGTAAAGGATGAAATGATAGTTAGCGATCTGGACGGACCTTGCACAAGGCCGTACCATGATTAAATCTATTGTACAGTCAGCTGCAGAGAAAAGGATACCGCCCCTCCTGGTAAGGATTGTTTTTTTTCGAAAACTTGTGGTAAGATTTAAATGATTTTGAGTTTATGTGTAGACAATAGTAAAATCTTCAATAGGGAATATGCATGGATTTTAAAAATCGCATTTCTCATCAAAATATGAAAATACCGTAAAAGAGATCACCAAAACGGAAATTAGAATTAAAATCGGTCAAGAAATACGGAAGTTATAAGCATTTCAAACTTCTAATTAGACAGAGAGATCCGATGTGCACCGTGACGTCATTGTGCACTGCGGCCATATAAACTCCATGTAAAATTCCGTTTTTCTAGAAAGAGATAGGAACAAATCTTTGTTGGCTTATATCTTGGTTATTTTTATAGTTATTCAAAAAATGATTTTTGTGATCTGTTTGTTACATGAATCAGCTTCAATTGAAGCTGTAAAAAAAAAACATGCATATTCCCTATTCACCGAAAAATCATATAAATTTAACCACAGGTTTTTGAATTAAAACGATCCTTACCAGGGGGTATCCTTTTCTCTGCAGCTGACTGTACTATCATTAAGATTACCTTTGGGTATCTTAGCGTCCGTATACTAGGATACGCCGGCGGCTCCGTCTCATCCAGTCCGTACCAGGGGTACTGATGCCGGTCCACCAGGCTGTCGTTGTAGCTGACGTAGGCCAGGGTCTGGCCGTCGGGGCTGAACCACAGCGCCCGGTCCAGTCGGAGGACCTGGCTCTCGTATAAGAAGTCCGGGACGCCGTTGAAGATGGTGCCGGGGACTCCTGTAATAAGATCACATTCAGGAAAAGGCAGACAAAGAGCTGCCGTATATTAGGCCACTAGTCGCCGCCACCAAACGTGACCACTAGTGGTTCAGTCAAACCACTACACGACGCCACCAGTGGCAGCCGCTTGTGCGAATTTCGATACAGAATGCGGTTACGTTGCTTTGAAAGAGCAAGCAGAACATGCGGCCCTCGCTTACAACGGCGTGGAGGGAGAATCGCTTTTAGTGGGTATTTTGGCTACTGTAAATCTCCGTAAAAGAAGCAAAACAATTATAAATGATTATTATCACTTACGTGTGAAGATACTGAACTGTTATTACAAGTCATATGTTGATTTAAGAAGAGTACGATTTTTTTTATTCGTTATAAGTAAAAGACGTATTAAACATACAGACGTACATTCATGAAATCACGCCTGTTTCCCAGAGGGGTAGGCAGAGACCACTTCTTTCCACTTGCTACGATCTTGACAAATTTCTTTCGCTTCTTCCACATTCATACATCGAGTCATGCTCGCACATCGGTTTCGGGTACTTACGACTCGGCCCTTTTCCAGTATTTCTCCGATTTGATTCGAAAAAGTACGGTTAGGGCGGTCCCTTCCGACCCTTCCACTCACTTTCGATCTGTATATCTCTTTCGTCAATCTTCTTTCGATCCATCCTATCCAAACGACCGCACCATCGAAGCATGCCCTTTTCAATCTTAGTCACTACATCTTCTAAACAATTATTTTATAATGGCGTAGTAAGTAAGTAATGATTTTATCGGTCAAACCAAGAAACTCAATGCAAACCGAAATGTTGGCCTCCCGCGGCTTGCTAGTGTAGGGACCAGTTGGTATACGTGACATATACTTTGACTGTGACTTTGAGAACTGTGCCATTGAAAATTGAGTTTTAATTTTGATAGTTTGTAAATTTGTGTAATTGTGCAGTTAGTATTAAAAAAAAATTTTTTTCATTTAAGGCCCAACAAAAAAGTATAAAAGCGTATAAAAACAAGAGAGAGATAAGTACAAACCGGAAGAACGTTTAGAAATCCATTGCACTGTATGTAATTCTGGAACATTCTACACAAAATTCCCATTAACGCGCCTAATTGAGTAAGTTTAGATTAAAGTATATTGCTTCCGAATAGTGAACTTCGGGGGCTTTCTTCAAATGAGAATAGAGACTTGTTTAGCAACAGTCCTTGCCAACGGCTCCTCTGGGAGCCTAGTTTGTATACACATTCGTGGACTGAGGCACTCATTGTTTGCTTATTGTTCTATTCGAACTAGGTCGCGTAACCGCAACGATTGAAATAGTTCCAAATATTAATTATGTTTACGTGAAACTTTCGTTGCGGTGAAATTAGAATTCTGTGCCGTGTCGTTTACTTGCAATGCTAAAAACAGTCAGTAACTTGTTTAAGGAAAGAAAAATATGAATAAGAATCTATAAAGGGATTCTATTTTAATTAGAAAAACGTATTTTAGATAAAATTGTTACTGTAAAAGTGTTTTCATTATTCGATATAGGTAAGGGTCGCACTTTTGGTGCCAGTGAATGACGTCAAAATGACGAAATTTTACACACGGGTGCGTTGTTTTCATTTAGCAGATGTTTAGGTATTAGGGCATTTCTATTTTTCCTTGTAGTCAATTAAAAAATTGTTAACGCAGCGTTAAATTAGTCCATTTGGTAACGCATTTTTTTAATGCTTAAATTTAAAAATATACTTCTTGTTAAAAACTTTAATAGATTTTTCTGATTGATCTATTAAAGGTTTTAACAAGAAGTATATTTTTAAATTTAAGCATTAAAAAAATGCGTTACCAAATGGACTAATTTAACGCTGCGTTAACAATTTTTTAATTGACTACAAGGAAAAATAGAAATGCCCATTAACTGGTAGAAATAAATAAATAATGTATAATAATAAGCTGTAAAATTATTAGAGGTAAATACAGCTTAATCTCAATCAAATTACGGATCACGCCAGCAGCGTATTTTTTACCATTTATGGCAAAAATGGCAAATTGAGTCAATTTTTGTTTTATTAATGTCAATGCCAGAATGTTATTTACGACTATTTCATAATAAAATAATAAATTATTATCAGGGAACAATTTCACACCAATTGACCTAGTCCCTAACTAAGTTCTTGCCTTGTACTACGGGTTAGTACCCATAAGTATCGTTGTCATAACTTAATCATACTGATGAAAAGAAAAATGAAAAGCTTAATTAAGGCTCTGTCATCCCGACTCATAGACACCTCCGGAGATCCTAGAGCTGGTGCTTACCTCTCCCAAAGGATTGGGCTAGCTATCCAGAGAGGTAATGCAGCCAGTGTCATAGGGACCATGCCGCGAGCGGACCTGCTAGAGGGGGTGTTCTTTTTACAGTGGTGATTATTATTTACATCTTTAATATTTGAGCAGCTTAGTTTTATTATAATTTAAATAAGTTTAATTTTAAGTTTTAATTGTTATACTGATTTTATTACGTCATAAAAAGTTTTTTAATGACAATGTTACTCGATGATGTTTGCTACCATCCTTCTCAATATCAGTATCGATGAACTTTGTTTAACAAGGGTTTATGCAAGACTTGTTCGGCGATACTCTAGCCAAATTACAACCTTTCAATACTAGACTTTCATTTTTAATCATTGAAAATTTACGTCATCCGCACCAAAAGTGCGACCTTTGGCTATAACATAAACTAACGCCTTCATTCCCAGAGAGGGTTAAGCAGAGCTACAGAATTAACAACATTTCCAAAAACTTGTTTGATAATTCTGTAACCCTTTTTGCACAATTAGGCGAAGATGTTTATTTATTAGTGACAGGTTGCAAGCGTGCATGACTCGATGTATGAATGTTGAAGAAATGAAAGAAATTTGTCAAGATCGTAGCAAGTGGAAAGAAGTGGTCTCTGCCTACCCCTCTGTGAAACAGGCGTGATTTAATGTATGTATGTATGAAGGTTGCAAGCCCATCGCCTGCAAGCCTTTATTACCTTAGTCGCCTCTTACGACATCCACGGGAAGACATGGAGTGGCACTATTCTAACCCGGCAACAATACGGGGATTCTGATTCATTATTATAAGTGTTGTAACTTTTAGTTTAGAGGTTTTTTTAAACTGGTTTATTGTGATAGATCTATTATAAATGATAATTTTTTTGGCCCCACATTACCTCCGGCCTTTATCCAACGCCTGCACTCTACTTTATTGGAATTGGACGTATTTGTTACCGATATCTAAAGGCATGTTTTAAATCGACGATATGTTACTCGACATAATGTATTACACCTATAGTGGTTATTGCAAGCTTTGATCTGAAGCACTTATGGTAATAACTTTTTTATGTTTATGGAATTTAAAATAGATAGTAGATAGAGTATTACGGGTGCAGACTCGTGGTCACACCAGGTTGTCACACCACTACTATTCAACGGAGCCCTGCCTGGGGCAGGGCTCCTATTTCTAAGCGATTTGCCCTTCGGGCATCTAAAGATACCTAACGAACCTAACCTACCTACTTTTTGCGGAATAAAAATGATTTCTGTCGAATTTCCGACCAAAGCGAATAGCAGTGGTGTGACAATCTGGTGTGACCACGAGTCTGCCCCTAGTATTACAAAGGAAAAATGAAACTAGTAAAAGTGAAGCATTTATACGAAAAGACATATAAATAAAGAAGACGGCATCTTTATTTTCTATCTCACTCAGCTTATAGATTTTTTCAAGGTTGTTTTTGTTTGTCACCAGAACTGGGGCCAATGAAGTGCGGGCTCCGATATTAAAAAGAGCGCCACGGGAGAATTCAGGGCACTTACAGTCCAGTGGACCAAAGAAGGCAACAGACCCCCCCAATCTATAATCCGCGGGTCCACATGATTGGCCGTAGAGGATAGAGATTTACGAGTATGTGTGTGTTTATGTTTCGTAGATATGTGATCAGGGGGGTTATTATGACATAGTTATGCAGTTCAGAGCTTTACGCTGAGAGAAAGGGACAGAGCTATATAGCAGTTAGCCCCCGTGTGGTCGCCGGGTTAGAATAGTGCCACTCCATGTCTCCCCGTGGATGTCGTAAGAGGCGACTAAGGGAATAAAGGCTTGTAGTACTGTTAGGCGATGGGCTTGCAACCTGTCACTAATACACTAGTAAACATCTTAGCCTAATTGTGCAGTGTGGTTATAGAATTATCAACAAGTTTTAAAAGTTGTTGGTAATTCTTTAGCTCTGCCTACCCCACTTTGGGACCGAAGGCTTGAGTTTATGTATGTAGCTCTGTCCCTTTCTTGAGAGTAAAGGCAAAAAAAAAGAAATCTGCTGGGCGTAAAATGAACTGCATTGTTACGTCATAATAAAAAAAAAAAAAAAAAAAAAACATTTATTCTGTAAGTAGGCCCTGTAGGCACTTTTACAAGTCTGAATCTACCATCTACCAGCCCCCTCAGGATCTCTATTCAACACGGTAAAAACCGAATCGTTCTTGAGTCTTGACTTGTGTTTGATCTGTAATCGTGTTGTCACCGTTTTGACAGCTCTTATTTACGTGACAGTGATGGCGGCTGAAATCATAACCATACCATAACAGGTTAACTACGATATCGTTTTTACCGTCTAGAATACCGGCCGGTCAAACACGATTTGGATTTAAGCGCCTAGAATAGAGGCGATGAATTGTTGAATTTTTGCCTGCAAAGGCCACGGTTCTTGAAATCACTGATGCAGTTGGAGTTTACAATAGAAACAATACCATTCAACAGTCGATTTTTAGGTGTTACAGGTAGGCGGTAAGGGTGAGGGGAGCGCGCGTTACCATAGCAACAGCATTGTTACATGCGCGGAAACCGCCATATTAGTTCATGTTACGTGCTACGGAGTATACGAGTTCGTTTATTGGTTTAAAATGTCTTAATTGCCCCAAACGTTTAGTCGACACTACTTATCGTTTTCATTAATCTCAGCTGTAAATTTTGAGACGCAACTGGTACGAGTGAGTGGCAAATATCTGCATCAGGGATTGAAACCCGGTTTATTTTGAGCCACATTTTGAGAGCCTAACCCATAATAAAGGTTACGCTCCCAGGAACATCGCTCTAACCGGGGTATCTGTATCTCGGAGCGTAAGCAGGGAACGAAATCAGTTTACCGGTTAGAGAGTGGTTCCTCCGTGTGAGCGGAGATTACGGTGAATCACCGCTCGCTTAAGGATACAGGATTAGTTTGGTATTAGGTTCGATTTTAATTTAGTTGACCGTCTCACGCGTGCTCGTTATTTGTTTTTAAAACCCGACGCAAAAAAGACTTTTACTCGTGGGAGGACCTTGGGCAGGGTCCGTCCGGGTTGGTACCACCATCTTATCCATTATCCTACCACCAAGCAGCAGTGTTCGCATTGTTGTGTTCCGGTTTGGAGATAAGACAGCCGGTGAAATGACTAGCGTAGAGGCATTCCATCTTAGTCCTCAGGGTTAGCAGTGCATTTGCAGTCTTGTGAATGTGACTTACCGTCAGGTGGCCTGTGTGCTCGTTTGCCTTCCCATGCCGTAAAAAAAATAAAAAAATAGACGCGGTCATTCATCCCGTATCCAAGCACGGAGTAACCGTTTAGGGAGCGCTTTGAAATAACGTTCCCAGATCATTTCGTTCGAACGTAACCTAAATAATTAACCGGTTTAACCTAAATAAACACCGGTTTATTTGTAACCGGTTACAATCCCTGATCTGCATCTCTGTCTTGCATATAGATTACATACATACATACCTTCACGCCTGTAATC
Source organism: Acleris emargana (assembly GCA_927399475.2). NCBI lineage: Eukaryota > Metazoa > Arthropoda > Insecta > Lepidoptera > Tortricidae > Acleris > Acleris emargana. The sequence continues at coordinate 16,709,239 of OV656854.1, forward strand.
CCAGAGTGGGCTAGGCAGAGCTCAGAATTACTACTTAAAAAGTTGTTGATAATTCAGTAACCATAATTTGCACAAATAGGCTAAGATGTTTACCAGCATATTAGTGACAGGTTGCAAGCCCATCGCCTAACAGTACTACAAGCCTATATTCCCTTAGTCGCCTCTTACGACATCCACGGGAAGACATGGAGTGGCACTAGATTTGCATATAGATTTGTTGCAATATTTACAGCAATAAAACGCGGCCTTTGCCAACTTCCACCTTTCAACAAGAACATGTTACTTTTGAACATCAGCTTCCTCTTGGCACAGTTTTAAAATGCTCGATATTTTCCAGAATACTTTATACGATACGTTATACTGAGCTTCGCCAAATTTCGCTAAAAGCTCCGGTTGATGCACAAGTTGACAAATAGCTTCTGTCACTCAGAGCTGAGTGCAAGGATGTAAGCAAAGTGCATCCTGGGAATTGCGTCGCTCCTGCAAGGAGAACAACAGAGGGGACCGTATTTTGTACGTCACTGAACAGGAAAGTAGAATTATACGAGCATTAAGTTAAGATGGATGATCAAAGTGAATTGAGATTCTATTTGAGTTCTAGAACGGGGAGTTTGGTCCAAGTGACAGTTTTTCTGCGTAAAACTTGCTTAGTGCTTCTTTGGGAACTTTTGAATTTTCCGGATGAAAATGTACATTATTATATTTCATTTAGTTAGGCAGTTAGTTGGGGCAGGCCTATGTCCAGCAGTGGACGTCTTTCGGCTGACATGATGAGGTAGTTATTAGTAGAAAAATATATTTATTTAGTAAAAGTATCAAGATTCATCAGCAACATGCTTCGTCAAGAGTTTACGATAGTTAATCAGCAACATGCTTCGTCAACAGTGTACAGTCAGCGTCAAAAGAAACTGATCACTTAAATACCTTGTCGCTTTACTGTCACATAAGCAATGTCAAACAAGATTGTCTAATGTGTTAATGCGATAAAGTACAAAAGTAGCTTGAAGTGACCAGTTACTTTTGACGCTGACTGTACATAAACTAATCAGCAACATGCTTTGTCAACAGCGTACATAAACTAATCAGCAACATGCTTTGTCAACAGCGTACATAAAACAATCAGCAACATGCTTCGTCAACAGCGTACATAAACTAATCAGCAACATGCTTTGTCAACAGCGTACATAAACTAATCAGCAACATGCTTCGTCAACAGCGTACATAAAATAATCAACAACATGCTTTGTCAACAGCGTACATAAAACAATCAGCAACATGCTTCGTCAATAAATCTATAATTATTCCCCTGCACGAATAGCGCCTGGCTCAAAGGTTCCAAATATACTGGCAGAATTGCCACGCTGTATTGCCAACGAAATTCGTTGAACCAGATACGAACCGGACCGAGGATCACAGCCCCTATCCCTCAAACGCTGACCCAAAGCTTTAATAAAAGTCTTTGCTTCTACACACCAAGGACCACTGGTCTCCACCGCCACCGGAACAAACTCATACAACGGCTTGAGAACGGAGTATTTAGAATGTTTGAGCCTTGCAGTATTAGTAGTAGTTAGGTTTTCATAGCTCTTATTTACTTTCCCGTGTGGTTACCGGGTTAGAATAGTGCCACTCCATGTCTTCCCGTGGAAGTCGTAAGAGGCGACTAAGGGAATATAGGCTTGTAGTACTGTTAGGCGATGGGCTTGCAACCTGTCACTAATATGCTGGTAAACATCTTAGCCTATTTGTGCAAATTGTGGTTACTGAATTGTCAACAACTTTTTGAAGTTGTAATTCTGTAGCTCTGCCTTCCCCACTCTGGGATTACAGGCGTGAAGGTATGTATAGTAGGATCTATTTAAAATGTCGGAATCCACTTAAGAGCTTATCTTCCAATGAATGGCTTTGTTATCTATTGTGAAGCCCGACCGCAAATTAGCAGTGCAAAATGAAACGCATAAATAACAAAAGATTTCACATGAATAGCAACTTTACCGCATAGAGAATAAGTTCAATTTGTAATGGCAAGTCATTCGAAATAGTACTGTTTGAAATTGAGAGCTAAACAAAATACCTGGCTGCCGCTTTCAATTTCAAACAGTACTATTTCGAATGACTTGCCATTACAAATTGAACTTATTATCTAGGCGGTAAAGTTGCTATTCATGTGAAATCTTTTGTTATTTATGCGTTTCATTTTGCACTGCTAATTTGCGGTCGGGCTTCACAATAGATAACAAAGCCATTCATTGGAAGATAAGCTCTTAAGTGGATTCCGACATTTTAAATAGATCCTACTATATGTGTATTTACTTGACAGTAATGCTACCCTCCGAGGCTAATACGCAGTAAGCCAGATAAAACTCCTGTAGCAATATCAACCTTATTACTCAGAGAAGAGAACTAAAAGTGCTTTGGTTATTGATTTTGGGATACTACTTATTTGTTGAGGAGGGCATAATGGCCGAGTTAAAAACAATACCGTAACACGTCAAAAGCAATATTGTTTTACAGATAAGTATAACCTCCTAAGATCCACCATACAACGAAATTTGCTAGTGGAAAATAAACTTAATTTAATTGACTGGTCATAAAAACAAGAGAAATACTACTTTATCTTCTTTACAATTGATATTTTATTGCAATGGCCGTATTATGTACATTTTTTTGTACGCGGGGACTTAGGAGGATGTAGGCCAATGTCTATATTGTACCTATGTATACAGTGTCAGACTTGCAAATGCATTGCCGATCCTAAGAACTAGGTGGAATGCCTGATCTACAGTTTAAGCAGTTTAGTAGATCACTGAAAACTAGGCTCTCTACCCACAACCATAAAAACCACAATCAAGTACACGGGCATCAAAGCCAACTTATCATTAGATAATCTGAATTTTCAATTGTTTCTCCATGTAATTTTTTTTTTAAATAATGGGTTTGCGGGTTGACCACTTTAACTGTTCAAATCAAATTAATATAAAATCAAAATTGTTTATTCGCCGTAATATGGTAACAGGGATCTTCTAAAATGAAAGGTAAAGCTGCATACTACACCATTACTGGCGTACGAATATTTTGCAAGTATTTACAAGAAAACTTAATTATTAAAGAATTCATTTATAGGGTAAAAGGGTCGGTGCAACAGCCACGCATGGAGATCTGTCTCAAATGTATTCAAGGGCAGGTCATATAGATATCTGGGAAGCTTCTTAAATACTCTGATGGCCATAATATAGGCATTTCTCCTATACATTTGCAACTTCAGTTTTGGAAGTAACTATTTACCAAAATTACATTTCCTTTGTGTTCTACTACTTACACCATTTTTTTAAAATAAATCAGTATATTACTTTACAAATATACTTAGTTGCTTAATATATAGGCACGGCAGAGTAAGTAATTTTAATCTTATAAACAGGGGCAAGGCAACAGCCTTTGGAGGACAGAGATTTTGTCGACGATATAGCGAGCTCACCCAGAAGATGCCTGTTCATCTTAGCTTTTGATAAGGTCAGATTGTGTGCACTAACGAAGCCGAAAGCGCATTCCATTCGTTTGCAGTAGATAAGTATTATGAAGGATGATGCAAAGCGCTTCGTTTGAAAAGGCGGAATTTCAACCAGGTACTCGTACGGATGGTATCCCGCGTCCCTTTGGATGGTCGATGGTAGAAATGAGACGGCGGTATTTGAAGAAGACCTTCACTCAACAATGAAAGATGGTTATACATACATACTTACATAAATTCACGCCTTCATTCCCAGAGTGGGGTAGGCAGAGCTAAAGAATTACCAACAAGTCTTAAAACTTCTTGATAATTCTGTAACCACATTTTGCACAAGTAGGCTAAGATGTTTCCCAGTGTACATATATAGATGGGTATAGGTTAACAAAATAAACAAAACGTTAATGATATCCTTGTTAGAACTCACCATTGTTGGTGATCCGGCAGACCAACGTCTTGAGGACCCGGGGCTTGTAGAAGATGTCGTTGTCGTGGACAAAGACCAGGCTGGCGCCGTGGGGGGACCACTCCGCATACTGTAGGAGGGGGGCGGACCGGTCGTCCTCCACCGGTGATATGGGGATCTTGTTCCTGGAATATTATACAAGGTTTAGACGTTGGTTTTGAATCTCGTAAAAAGAATCGTTTGTTTTCTGAAAACAGTAGGTACTTAATAATGTTGTATTGCAATACGCCAAGTGTTACTTGGCTCCTCGCTCTATTCGAGAAACTTAAGAACTTAATTAATAACGAAAATTTCTTTATTTTGGTATGTGAAATCCATTGATTTTAACAGAATTCAACAAATCCAATATTGAGTTCTCAGCAGTAATTAAGATAACTTGCCTGTATATACGAGGGGCGTTAAATAAAAAGTGAGAATTAGTATGTTGCAGATATTCTTAAATGAGCCTTTTAGGTTAAATAAATAAAAAAATAAAATAAAAATTATTTATTTCAGACCGAGATCCATAGTGTGTTAGTAACAATTGACTTAAAACTAAATTAGTAAACTATTTTTTTTAAATAATAAATTGGGCTACGCCCTTGATCTGCCCAATCCAAAAAGATAGGATTGGACAATCAAATCTCCTCGCTATCGCATTTAGAATGCTGTTGTCGCTTGCCCTCACTCTGCCTAACAGTGATGCTATCTTCTTGCGCATGATCGCCTGAAACCAGTCTACACGGGCTTCGGCAAACATGCCCGATGCACTACACCTCCTCGGCAGCCCCAACAGCATTCTAAACGCATTATTGTATTGGACGCGCAGGGCGCCATAGGCTCGCTTTGTATACCTAAACCACAGGCTGCTTGAGTAAAAAGTTTGCGTATAGGCTTTAAAAAGCGTTATTTTTACTTCATTTGAACATCGAGCAAACCTGCGAGCAAGCATATTACTACGAACCGCTAGCACCCTGCGCTCCCTCTCAATATCAAGATCATCTTTCAGATCGCTCGTTATTATGTGTCCCAGGTATTTGACCTTGTCCACGACCAACAGCTGACTACCGCTCAAACTGATTGGAGGCACATAGTATGGCTTTATTTTGCCCGCCGTAAAAACCATAACCTCACTTTTTGAGGGGTTATACACTAGCCCATGCGCTCGGGCATACGCTTCGCAAGTAGCCAGCAGTTGTTCAATTGCGCCGACAGAAGGGCCGAGCAGCACCATATCATCAGCGTAGCTTACATTGTTAATACAGGTGCTCCCTACATAGCAGCCAGCATGCATGCTGCTTAGCCCTTCTATCAGCTTATTAACATATAAATTAAACAGCCTTGGAGACGTGATCCCTCCCTGCCTAACCCCGCATTCCAGCCTGTACTCACCAGACAGAGCGTTGGCCCACCTAACCTGATTGGTCTGATTTTTGTACCAGTGTCTCAAGACAGCCACACACTCAACCGGCACACCAGTCTCCCCCAGCTTATGCCATAGCAGTTCATAGTCAACTCGGTCAAATGCTTTCGATAAATCGAGAAAGCAGGCATAAACTGGGGTTTTTCTGTTCGTGTAGTACTTGACAGTATGCTTGAGGCAGAGTATCGCACTTTCTGTGGACAAACCGGGTCTGAACCCAAACTGAGCGTCATGTATCCTCAGATGCTTTTCTAGAACCCCGTCAAGCATATTGTCAAATATTTTAGCAGCAGTAGTGGCAAGTGAAATAGGTCGATAGTTTGTCCTATTTGCCAGGTCACCTGTCTTGTCTTTTACCACCGGTACAACAATCGTCCTCATAAGAGCATCCGGAAGGTATGAGTGACCCAAGCAAAAATTAAAGAACATTGCTAGAACTCGAGGCAGGTGAGCACCTGCATACCTGAAATGCTCGATGCTGAGACCATCGTGACCGGGCAATTTACCTCTCTGCATTTTTTTAATGACCATCCGGATTACTTTCGCAGTAAAGTAGGTATCTCGCCCAGCCGTCGTGGTCCCCTCATCGATCACCTCAGGAGCAGACCGCGTCCCCAACAGTGACTTCACAATGAAATTTTCTTTAAACAGTTCGGCAATCTCTCCCTGTTCAGTTTTACCCTCCATACTCACAGGTAGGCCAGGCTTCACATTCAAGCCTCTTGTACCTTTCCAAAAATCTTTTGTTATTGTGGGCCAGAGCCAGCTTATCCATTTTAAACTGTTCCTGCCTGTCCTGGCACCACTTAAGCTTAGACTTAAAGATCTTTTTAGCATTTAACATATGCTCAAACAACTTACCACTTTTGTGTTTACCTGCCAGCACCCAAACTTGAAACTGCAACCTGGCCTCCCTGTGTGCTTCGGCCACAAATTTATTCCATCCTAAAATATATCCGCCTCTCCTAAGCTTATTACATTTACATGTAGCTACAGAAGCAACTGAAAGGGAGGTGACAATGTTATGATAGATATCATCAATAATTTTAAAATGATCTCGATTATAGCACATATTGTCACAGCAATCTCTAAGAGCTTCCGGAAAATCGATGTTTCTTAGGCTATTATTACAGAGCTCCTGATATTTATCTATTTGTTCGGGCTTTCGTTCACCCCATACAATTCCTTTAGTAATATAGTTATTTTCCACAGGGTTAACCTCTTTTAATACCGTAATATCACATTCAACCATCATGGGGAAATGGTCAGACCAATAAACACCGTACATGACGGATATGTTACGAATGGTATTCCACGCACTTTTTGTAACAATGCAGTGGTCCAACCATCTCCTACACCCATGCACATCACTAATATACGTGTATGTTTGAGAGTCTAAGCCATTTTTTTCAATATCTGCGCAAATCCACTGTTGTTCGGAACAAAAGTCAATCATCTCACGGTAAAAAGGCTCATTAATATGTGCATTAAAATCCCCTAGCACGTAGACTGCCTGCACATCACCATGATCCGCAATCGCCGACGATAACACACCCATACACTCGGTAAACAATGGAATGTTGTCTAAGGCATCTGTAGGCATGTATACCGAACTCACTAGAAATGACTTGTCCGCCGTTGTAATTTTAACCATAGCTATCCTATCACTCGCACAGTCAACAACTGTCACCGACTGGAAAGCCGTTTTTCTCCACAAAATGGCCACCCCCCCATACGGCCTACCTTTAAGGAGACCAGTTGACAAATCCACTGCTGATTTGCCCGTCCACCCAAATTCACTGTCAACGGTTCCAAGAAGAGGCAAATCGAATGGATATAACCACGTCTCTTGTAGAAGTACTAAATCCGCACTTTGACACATGACCCGAATTCCGTCAATTGACCGCTTTAGGGACCTACAATTAAAAGTTATCATTTTACAAATAGTTGAGTCCGCCATTTCAATAATTAAGCATTAGGGCCCACTTGTTTGACAGCTTTGTCATTCTTTTCATTAAACACTACAAACCGTCTAAAACATATATCACTTGACCATAAGCCATTATTCAAAAACACTGGTAGCTTTGTTCTACTAACATACACTTTATATGAGTTGTATCCTTTATCTGTCTTCATCTCAATCTTTGAAAGTGAAACTCTCTCTTGTGTTTTTTCCAAAATATACTCAACTATATCATTCTCAGATACGCCCTTATCCACATTAGATATAAAGAGCGGCACTTTAACGTCAGCCGCTCTAAACTTCGCGTTCGTGGCTGTCGTTCCACTCCCCTTGTTTCCTATAAACTTAAAACACTCAAAATATATTTTTTCTAATGTCAAGATTCACCTTAAAAAAATAAAAACATCATGGGAACAAAGAAGATCTAGTGCGGTGGCGATTACGCTACATCGTCCTGATATTTGTGGCTTCTCAAGAACTCCTTCGATCTCGGAAATAGATAAAAAATCACTAGGGGCAAGGTCTGGTGAATATGGCGGGTGCTTCGAAACCAGCATCGAGGACATCGCTACTGCAGACCGGTGAGCTGGAGCATTGAACAGAACAACTTTACCAAGGTTTCTCGACATTTGTCACGAATTTCTTCACGAATAGAGCCCATGAGATGAGCACAAACTTGAGATCCGCGGATACCTTGAAGTGTCAACAGTATCAATACATTACCTATTAATGACGTCATAGACGTGGTATCTGGCGAGGCGTGCGTGTCGCCAGCCCGGGCGTACGTCTGAGATCAGCAGCACAAACTTGAGATCCGCTGACACCTTGAAGTCCACAGCATTCAGCTCTCTCTGCAACAGAGGATGTTGTTGCCATAAATAGGCTTAGCAAAGGTTTGCCCGGTTACTTAGGTTCAGGGATTTAACATGGCAGAGTAAAAAGGGGTTATGACCTCCACTTATGTACAGATGGAGATGGAGTAAATAAGACATCGTATTTGGTCGCTAATGTTTGTATTTAATTTCTCGAGTTGTCTCGATTCTCGAGTCTTTGGTAAGAAATTGAAAATTATTGCTGAACATAAAATGAAAAACACAATTTTTTTATTGCACTTCGCACTACAAGTTAGAAATACAAAACACAATTAAAACTCTTCTTACAAACATACAAAAACTAAAATCTTGAAAAAAATCAACGATTAAAATAAAACCTAAACTACCTAATCTACTTTTTCAGTCTTTTGATCAGACATAAACTGGTAATTTCGATAAAGATTTTTGTCTTAAAATGTACGCCTTTAAGAATATTAAAGCGTTAATCGATTAGTCCGAAAGTCGGTTTCTTAACTTGGTTACTATGTTTCCAGTCAGACTGAAAACACGCTCGTTTTCTGTAGAAGTGGGCTTGACGGTCATAAGGGCTTGATACAACATCTCAAGATTAGGAGTACGTTTTCCCGTAGACTCATAAATATTACATTCTTTCCTAATTAAACTTTTAGTGACTTGGGGTAGATCACGTTCAGCTGGAATGATATCTACTTTATCTATAGCTTTTTTTGATAGTGTATCAAAACTGCTGGTGCCTTGTTCTTCCAATTCATTCACGTCCGTTACAAAGCGTGCGAGTGAGAAGTCCACTGCACGTGTTTATAGTGCGCGGGCAGCGTCATATTTGTTAAAAGCGGCAAAATGGCGAGAATCGGCTATTTTTTCTCGTCTCGAATGGAGGCGAAACTCTCGAGTTGTCTCGAGTTCGAGAAGTCTCGAGCAGAAACCCTAGCCACAATACACCTACAGAGCTATACCCCATATTACCTTTTCATCTCTCCTGTTCGGAAAGTTTAATTTAAATGAGTAGATAGCCGGGTGGAAAATTGCGTTTTCCCCTCTAGGGTGGAAAGTCATTTTTTTAATAGTTACGATTGGCCATGGAGTCTAAGATAATTGAGCTACGTCATATTAAAATCATTCATATATCTAACCTCGACTATACGTTAAACGACGTATTTATTAAAGGTATAGGTACGTATAGGTTCATATTAAAATCATTTTACGACTGGTCTCTTTTTTTCGCAATTACAAAAAAATCAACATTTAAAATTATTCCTCTTATATTCTGCTGCCCGCCATAATGCCATGATAGACACAATTTCTTTGCGGAGACAATTTTTTTTTCACGGTTCGGCATGACCATCTTGAAAATACACATACTGCCAACATTAGAAAAAATAATCGAGTTGGTCACGACCAAGGAGCAATACAACACAACACGGAGGATACAACACGGAGGTTGAACGCCGAACATCCGTTCGAAACAAGAAATTTGACATTTATTACGTCACGAATATATTCCATCTCTTTCTTTAGTTAGGGTAAGAATGAGGTGGAAGTCATTTGTGAAATATAAAAGAAAGAGATGGAATATTTAAATACGTAATAAAGGTAAAACTTTTTCGTTCGGCGCGGCGTTCAACCTCCTTGCTGGCTCCTTGGTCGTGACCTCGATTAAACTTTTCTAATGTTGGCAGTATGAGTATTTTAACTGTTTTCCAAATGTAGAAAAAAAAGTTTGCAATAGAAAAAGCGGGAAACAAGATTAAATATATTTTCCTCACAGTCGAAATGAAAAGTAGAGTGTCTAACTCGGGTGAAATTGCCCATTTCCCCTCGAACTATTGGCGCTCTCACTTCGTTCGAGCGCCAGAAATATCTCGGGTGAGATGGGTCACTTTCCACCCTTGGTTATCAATCTACTATTTCAGGGTGGGGCAGGTCTACAGCGACACTGTGCACAGTACCGTGGGGACGGCCCAAGGATCCGTAATTGGACCGTTGCATTTTCTGGCGTATGTCAATGATATGCGCAACTACATCGAGAGCAGTGATACCTACCAGTTCGCGGATGACACGTGCTTAGTTTCAGCCGATAAGAGCGCAGACAATGCCATGAATAAAATTCAATCAGATTTTAACGCTCTAAACAAGTGGTGTCATGATGCTGGGCTGGTGCTTAACCCCCAGAAGACTAAATTGATTCATATTCGGTCCCCATTCTTAAAAGGAGCTCCCGGCACCCCGCTAGTGGCCCACGAACACGCGTGCATGCACGCAGCGGGCGCGAGCGTCGGCGGGGGAGCGGGCGGGACGCGTTGCCGATGCCCCGTCATTGAAAGTGTTCCTTCTCACATATACCTAGGTTTGACAATCGATCGAAAGTTTAACTGGAGTTGTCATATAAATCGCGTGTGTAATAAGCTCAGAGCCTTCTTAATCAATATACGGATAATAAAAAATCTAATCCCATTTAAAATTAAAATTCTTTTGTATAACGCTTTGGCAGATTCCATAGTAACTTATGGTCTCAGTAGTTATGGTAGAACCTACAAGTCATACCTAGATAGGATATGTTCTTTGCAAATGCGAATCCTAAAAGAAATAGTTCCTTTTAAAATTAAAATTAAATTTGCTAATGACGAACTGAAGCTATTCAAACACTGCAACTGTCTCCCTATCCACCAAAAAGTCCAATTTAACCTAATTAAGGAACAATTTTTTGACACAACCTTTCAAACCCTAAAATCAAACATTATACGCACTCGAGCCGTCGTAAATAAAAAATTAACCACTCCTGGATACACCAATGTCTATGGACAGAGAACCAGCGCCTACTTAATTCCTCGTCTTATAAATGACCTTGATGTTAAATTTAGAGATAGCTTAACTCCTAACAATATTAAGTATAAACTAAAATCGTACTTTGTCAATAAACTGTAATGTTTGTGGGTAGAAGTGTACTTGTACTTGTTTTTTGTAATTGTAAGACTTTATATTGTTATTTCAGGGCGTTCCATCCTCGCACAAACCCTTAAGTGGTTTATGAGGTGTTTATTTAAATGTAAAATGTATTTTTGTTGTACAATAAATAAAATAAAAAAATAAAAAAAAATCTCTCCTGTTCGGAAAGTTTAATTTAAATGGGTAGATAGCCGGGTGGAAAATTGCGTTTTCCCCTCTAGGGTGGAAAGTATTTTTTTTTTATAGTTACGAGTGGCCATGGAGTCTAAGATAATTGAGCTACGTCATATTAAAATCATTCATATATCTAAACTCGACTATACGTTAAACGACGTATTTATTACGATCTATAGGTTCATATTAAAATCATTTTACGACTGGTCTCTTTTTTTCGCAATTACAAAAAAATCAACATTTAAAATTATTCCTCTTATATTCTGCTGCCCGGCATAATGCCATGATAGCATAGCATGACAATTTTTTTCACGGTTCGGCATGGCCATCTTGAAAATACACATATTGCCAACATTAGAAAAAATAATCGAGTTGGTCACGACCAAGGAGCAATACAACACAACACGGAGGTTGAACGCCGAACATACGTTCGAAACAAAAAATTTGACATTTATTACGTCACGAATATATTCCATCTCTTTCTTTAGTTAGGGTAAGAATGAGGTGGAAGTCATTTGTGAAATATGAAAGAAAGAGATGGAATATTTAAATACGTAATAAAGGTAAAACTTTTTCGTTCGGCGCGGCGTTCAACCTCCTTGCTGGCTCCTTGGTCGTGACCTCGATTAAACTTTTCTAATGTTGGCAGTATGAGTTATTTCTTGCTTTTTTCTGAATATAGAAAAAAAAGTTTGCAATAGAAAAAGCGGGAAACAAGATTAAATATATTTTCCTCACAGTCGAAATGAAAAGTAGAGTGTCTAACTCGGGTGAAATTGCCCATTTCCCCTCGAACTATTGGCTACCCTTGGTTATCAATCTACTATTGACGAATTATCATATTGTCAATGTTTTGATAGCTCTTATTTACTTATCAGTAATGGCCGACCTAAAAACAATACCAAAGCACGTCAAAGGCAATATTGTATTACCCCATAGGACACAGGCCCAGTTATAGTATTGTCAACATTATGTATGATAGCTCTTACTAATTTGACAGTAATGACAGCTGAGTTAAATTACCTATAGCAACAAAGTAGTATAAGGCTCGTACGATTGAATATAACATACCTGGGCTACCTCGGGGCATCTGTACGAAAGTGATGTAGCAAAATATTTTATCGAAATAAAATATATCGATGTTACTGCCAACATCTAAATAATGTTATTCGACATAAATAAATATTACTTATTTTCTCCTCATTTTTAGATTAAAAATAAACAAATTAACACGTATATTTATCTGTTTATTTTACAACGGTTTAAATAATATACAATCAATATTTTTTCCATATTTGTCGGTATTAATGATTGCCGTCTAGATGAAAATATCCACTTTAAACTGCTAAACGTACGAATATGAATGGTACTGACGGTAAATTGTCATTTTGATTGAAATGACATCCGCATACTTTTATTATCTTAAGAGGCTCGATATCAGATATGACATCGAACCTCTTTACAGTAATCGAGAATGTTCAATGTGCACATGCATTAATTTAATTATATCGACATCTTTTTTATCGATATCAAATCCCTAGAACTTGCCCCGAGTTATCCCAGGTATGAATATAACATATAGAGGCCATTTCCAAGATGCACTGCGCTTATTAGCGTTTCTATTCGTTTCGTTTTTAAACCAATCGCGTCACTGGCAGATCACGTGATACGAAAAGTCACGTGATCTACCAGTGACGCGATTGGTTTAAAACCGGAACGAATAGAAACGCATATTAGCGTAGTGCATCTTGGCAATTGCCTCTGTATTTAAAGTAGTAAGATAATGTTGCCTTTGACGTGTTGTGGCTTTACTGTCAAGTAAATAAGAGCTATGGTAACATTGATAATACGATAACACGTCAAAGGCATTCTGGTTTTCCCCAGTAGAATAAAGCCCATGTTTTGTTCACAGCGTCGATGTCTCTAACTAGGTCAATAGTAGCAATGGAATGGGCGTACGTCTATTTTAAATTACAAATGCATAAACTGAGTTCACAAAAGTGAGAAATGACACCAGCTTAATATAATGCCGTCCGTGTTAGAGGTTGCAAACCTTTGATATTTTTGAACTAAATCTTAAAGCTAGTGGACTAGCACTCGTAGCAATGAAAGGTTGTTAAAAATACATTGTCCGTTACACTTCTGTGACTGTTGTATTTTCTTCCTGCAACAGTATCCCATAAGTACTCTAATAGTCCGTAGCAAAACGGCAGTAAAAGCATAAGAACTTCATACTGTTATCCTTTATTTTTCTTTAAAAGGCCATAATAGCTGCAGCTGCTTCCCATTTTAAAAAGGAAAGGTTAGTAGGTCTCTCAAGGTATTAGAAAGAAAGAAAATAAAATAAATTTATTGACACAAACATGACACGCTTTACAATAACAAAGAATTAAAACGATATCATATTTACATCTGTGCCGTACGTTGCGTCGATAAGGGACCCACTAGGTACTAAGGTACTAAGCCGAGGCAAGCCACGACGCTGATTTTCAGTGGGGCCCTATTATTATTATTATTAATCATCATTATTATTCGTCCTTGGTGAGCTGATATGACAAGCTTTATGAAGTCTCTGTCATCCCGGCTCATAGACACCTCCGGAGATCCTAGAGTTGGTGCTTCCCTCTCCCAAAGGATTGGGCTAGCTAATCGTTAATATTTGAGTAGCTTAGTTTAATTTTAATTTAAATAAGTTTAGTTTTAACTTTTAACTGTAGTACCTATGTTTTTATTATTTATTATGTTCAAATAAAATACGGTGGTTCTAACCGTCTACTATTTCTCGTAAACAAACATTCGCAAAAACTCTTTGATCAGCGGTCAGTCGATCTCCTAAAAATAAACACAGCGAATAGTTCCCACGGGAAAAAGGGGGCCATAGAAGGGGAGAAATCCTGAAAATCGTTCAAACGGTAAAGAATTGGACTCAGTTAATATTTTATTCCCTTTGTACAAAGGGACTTAGGGGCTGGAAAAGGCAGACGGATTATTTATGCCGTGTGTCTTTTTAGAATTCAATATTCAAGAAGAAAAAAGATAAACGTGATCTTATTACACTTTCTAAACTTTTGAACCCATCTTATAACCATATTGCTTTCTACAATACAGCCTTAAGCGTTTAATTTAAATATTCGGGAAGGGTGACAGTCTTACGCACATCGCACGCAGGTCTTATGGCCAATGGGGTCAGAAGGTTCTTGAGTGGCGTCCGCGGACCGGGACACGAGCTGTGGGTAGGCCTCCAACAAGATGGAGTGACGACCTTGTAAGGATCGCGGGAAAGCGGTGGATGCGAAAAGCACAAGACCGGTCTGAGTGGAGAGCCTTTGGGGGAGGCCTATGTCCAGCAGTGGACGTCTTTCGGCTGACATGATGATGATGATTCATGATGACAGTCTTACGTAAAATGACCTATTCCACACTGAGCTATAGGCTTGCACTATGAGTGGATCAACGATAAACATAGTAATATAGAAAAAACATAGTTATACCTACAAAAGAAACATCCAAAACACAGAAAATACTCGCGCTTATCAAAAAAATGCCTTTACCGAAAATCGAACCCAGGACTGCAATGCAAGCTTCGTAGGCAGGGCCAACAAGGCCTTCTGTTTCGTCATGTTGATAACTGGTACCAACTTACTCATCGTCATCATCATCATACTCATCCTCATCGTCATCGTCATCGTCATCGTCGTCGTCGTCGTCATCGTCATCATCATTCTCATCCTCATCCTCATCATCATCCTCATCGTCATCGTCATCGTCATAGTCATCATCATCGACCCTGCCTACGAATTTAGCGGTCACTGGTTCTTTTTCATTGTTTTAACTAACAATGTAATACGAAATGGTACAAAAAACTTGGAATAAAAGCTCTGGTATTGATCCCTTGAAGTGTAATTTCGTCGTCGTAGTTTCTAGAGACGAAGACATTTTGTTTGTTAATTATAGTCCTAAGTTAAACATCTTCATGTAAATTTATAAAAATAAAAAATAAATTAAGATAATATGCTTGGTAACCGCAAAAAAAAATACTCATTTTGTTATGAACTTTATTTTCTATGCGATAAGGTCCCTTTTGACTAGTCTAAATTTTTATACAGATTTTCAAAAGTTGCTCAAAAACTGTAAATAATGAGCATTCTATTTTATTCTTTCCATAAAATATAAGTAACTATCTATACGTCAGGATTTCTCAGTTTTTTTTGATTAATAAACTTTTGAGATATGGGGGGGGGGATCCCAAGGTACATTACAGAAAAAAAAATAGATTTGAAATGTGCAGACACCCAATTTGCTTTCATTTTCATCGCCTCATTCAAGACCCCATTTCAATTATTTATATTTTTTTTATTTTTTTAACTGAAAAATAGATGCGAGCAAGCATGTTGTAGGTACAACTATGCCAAATTTCAAGCTGACAGCATTTGTAGTTGCTGAGAAAACCTGCTGTGACATACAGACAGACAGACGGACAACGAAGCCTAAAAATATTTATTACATAAAACTTACAAGGCTGAATATTATAATAATTCCCATTGTTTGTGCCATTTTATGCGCAATGTACAGTCGACAACAAAGAGATACATCCACTTTTACACCTTACTGCACTGTAATAAGGTTCAAAAGTGGATCGGCTATTTATAGCCAACTGTACCTTTTAATCGGCTTAATTGTTTAAGCATCATAACATTATTATTCCCAAATTCCTGAGCGCGGTTTGAAAATTATTTTCACGCTCCAACGGCCATATTGTTCGCTCTGCATTTGGGGAAAATAACATTATCCGAGAATTCCCTGCAAAGTTGGGTTTTCAAAATCACGTATTTATTTGAACGCAACGCGGAATTAGGTTATCAAACGTTCGCGGACCACTGAACCTTCTCTATGAGCATGTTTGCCTCTTTGTTATACTTTACTCGTTAACTTTGTGCATTTTTAACTGGCGCGAACGAGAGGGACGGTATTTTTTTTTTATGGGATAGACAGGCATACGAGCACACAGGCCACCTGATGGTAAGTGGAAACTGTGACCCATAGACATTCGCATTCACAAGACTGCAAATGCACTGCGAACCCTGAGGACTAAGATGGAATGCTTCTATGCTAGTTATTTCACCGGCTGTCTTATGCCCAAACCGGAACACAACAATGAAAACACTGCTGCTTGGCGGTAGGTTAATGGATAAGATGTTGGTACCAACCCGGACGGATCCTGCACAAGGTCCTCCCACAAGTAATATAAGCTTAAAGTGTATTCCTATGTAGTTTTATTATTCGAGAGCCTATAATTGTCTTTTCACTTCTCGTGCTCGTAAAGTCCTTCTTTATGCTGGGTATAGGCTGCATAAAATGGCATTTTATGCACTAGTGCATAACATAGACTAAAACAATAATCAAGCCCTACAGCCAGACAGCCGGGGTGCCTGCATTAAATAAACTTGTTATTAGTATACATTTCATTTAGTTTATTTGCATTCTGTGTTGCATCTAACGAAAAAGAAATTTAAAACTACTTTAAACAAGCATTATAAACAAAAAACAAACGTTACAAATTCAACTTACGACTTGGCAGTATTGCGTTCGATCTAAGTTAAAAACCTCAAAATGCAGAAAAAAAAAACAGTGGCGAGAAAGAGGTTTTTGTCTACAGTTTTAGACTACTAATTAGGTAATTGGTTTCTTAGCAAAACTTGAGGTGTTTCGGAATTTAGTGAAGAGGAAATAATGCTAACACTAAGAGAAAAAAATGCAAAAGAACATATTGAACAGTCATTGCTGCCTAAATCGAAGAAAATGTATTTTAAAACGTATGAAAATTTCAAAGTTTGGAGAAGCGGCAGGCTAGTCAGAAAATATTCTCATTTATGTAAGTTTTTTTACATTATTACTGTTTTATTTCCTCTTAATCGAAGTGAAAAGCAGAATAAAACCCAGTTTGATGGATACTATAAGTCTTGGATAAAATGTTTTGTTTTATGTCCTTGTTGTACAATCTACCTATACTATAGATTAAGAAGATATTGACACGTGTGCATGAAAAGCTATTTCAATCCGCTTGCATCTATGATAAATAACCATTTTAAGACCATGAGAAATAAAACGTAAAACAACACCGTACTTCATAGAGAAATAGTCAAATAATTCACCAAACGAAAACAATAACTGGCTACTTTATGTTTGTGACAGGTTGACAGCACTGCGCAAAATAATAAAAAAAAACACATTTCACCTGCAGACGAATATTTCCCAACCGGTCACGTGTTAAAGGTTATTTTCCCCTGAAATATTCGGTATGTGGACGCGTTATTCGAAGGTTGGTAGCCTGGCACCGGCTGAAGGTGATTTGTCTTGTTTTTTGTCGTTTTACGTGAAAAAAACTGGCTGGGGATATAAATTTAATGCGCGGTACACTTACTCTACGCTTTATTAAAAAGTTAATTGTTTTAAAGGCTTGCAGTACTGTTAGGCGATGGGCTTGCCACCTGTCACTAATACACTGGGAAACATGTTAGCCTACTTGTGCAAAATGTGGTTACAGAATTATCAAGAAGTTTTAAGACTTGTCACCAGTGGTCAGCCAGAGACATGTTGTCGGCCTTTGCCTATACTTTATATGAGTAGAAAGAGTACGAAAGATATATTTCCCACTCTTCGCACTCACATAAGGTCGACTACTGGTCCCTGGTTGACCTTTGGTGACTTTACCCTACCCCACTCTGGGAATGAAGGCGTGAGTTTATGCAAGTATGTATGTTAATTGTTTTAAAACGTTGGGGCAGTGAAAAACGTTCGTGATGAAGAAGAGAAATAGCTTTTTTTCTTGCGGTTCAAGCATTTTGTTTTTAAGTAGCCCGGGTGACCAGCGCCTCTGTTCTAGGCAGTATTAACCATAATAATCGTCTTTCACGTGTCTATTGGTTAAGTCAGCCCCCATTACTGTCAAGTAGTTAAATAAAATCTATCAAAACGTTTACAGGCCCTCTATTCCCGGCGGTAAAACCATATCGTGTTGACCAGAGCCATTTATCTAAGCGGTAAAAAAAAAAAAATTTTTTGCGTAAAATGTGGTACAGTCAACAGCATGAATAAGTGATCATGTATGTACCTTGTCACTTTAACGTTATGTTTGAAATGCTATACAAAATAGTGAAACGATTGAAAGCGCCAAGGTACATAAATGATCACTTATTTATGCTGTTGACTGTACATACAATGGTCTTACTATATATTATAGGTTTCACACACTTTACCAGCAGCTGGCATGCAAAATATTATTGAAATATTAAAACTAAGAAGACAGACAAAAATAATAATAAAATGAGTCACAGCTATGGGCACCGCAGTAAATGCCAAAGAGAATATATTCTAATTATAATGTCACCTTTTATCAAAATAAGCAAAATATTCGTTCACAGAGTAGAAACACTTTTGTACTAGCCATTTTTTAATCTGGCGTTTGAAAATGTTAAATAAATAAATAAATATCAGGGGACAATGTCACACCATTTGACCTAGCCCCAAACTAAGCTCTAGACTTGTACTATGGGTACTAGACAACGATATAAATACTTGTATAGAGAAATATATACTTAAATACATAGAAAACATCCATGACTCTCGAACAAATATTCGCGCTCATCACACAAATATCTGCCCTTACCGGGATTTGAACCCAGGACCGCTAGCATAAAACAATATCGTGGTTAATCTGTTATGCTATTGTTTTGACGTCAGCCGAAATGACTGTCAATAAATAAGAGCTGTCAAAACGTTGACAAAACGATAACAGATCGAAGACGATTTGATTTTTACCACCTGGACTTTTTTTAAACGCTGGATGACCGAGAAGGTAGTTTTTTTTTTTTTTTTTTATCGTATAGGAAGGCATACGAGCACACAGTCCACCTAATGGTAAGTGGAAACTGGGCCCCATAGACATTCGCATTCACAACACCGCAATCCTAACACTGCAAATGCGTTGCCAACCCTGAGGACTAAGATGGAATGCCTCTATGCTAGTCATTTCCCCGGCTGTCTTATCCCCAAACCGGAACACAACAATGCGAACACTGCTGCTTGGCGGTAGGTTAATGGATAAGATGGTGGTACCAGCCCGGACGGACCCTGCACAAGGTCCTCCCACAAGTGAAGTTTTTTTTAAGTCCGTTGATTGTGACCTATCTTTCAGAGCTAATAATTAACAGCCAAACCGATTAACTTTAAACCTAGTTGAGCCCCATCCCAGCTAAAAAACCTAGGTATTAATAGTACATTATTGCCTAGGCAGTGAAGCAGGCAATTGCGGGCCGAGTATTGGATTAAACGGACGAGCTCGCGAGTCCGTTTAAAAATACGAGGCCCGCAATTGCCGTTCCTGCCGAGGCACATATAGTGCTTTTCTCAAAAATGTCAAGATACAAATCACATATAAACAGAAACTTCACGTGAAATAACATAACTCTTTACCAAATAATCTTAAATAGATAAAGATTTTGGCTAAGTAAAAAATTGTTAACTCAACACAAATTTTGAAATAAACAGATTTTATTATTATTATTATGTGTATGTCTTTACCATTCACGGGACTATGGGAGTCCCGGACCTTTGGAAGGCGTACATGGAGCCGAAGCCAACACGCAGAGGCCCTTTAGACAAGTTTAATTTAGTAAAGTGATGGGACACCAACCGGCGATTGTCCCTGAGTTCAAACTATGGAAGTATGCTCCCACGGACAACCGATGGTTAGTGTAGGACTATTTAAGAAGGATGGAAACATTAATAATGGGCTCTATGTATGAACTGATATGGATTGGTGAACTAGGCTATTGATGAAACTACGGCGCCTGCCTGGCCAATGCTAATTACTTTGGTTGAAATGGCAGGCGGTGACTCGCCAACTCAATGGAATGGGCCTCCCGAAATAGCCGCATATATATAGCAGCAGGGAGGTAACAGTTCCAGAGGGGCTAAGGGTGGAGAGGTGCTTCTGGACTTTAAACGACCATAAGGTGCCCACTCACCACTTATGCAACACATCCACCCTTCGAGCATATAGCTCTTGCGACTCCACTCTGACCGGCCAATAAAGGCAAGCCAGAGGAGAGGGTCTGTTCCTCGTCATTATTCACTCCAGCCGGCCGGTGAAGGCAAGCGTGAGGTGAGGAACAGGACCTACCCTCGGGAGCATTCAAGTCCGTGGTGTCGCCACTCACCAACAGCTCGCCACTAGCTGCCCTGCTATTATTATTATTATTATTACCGCCTTTATGTTTATGACAAGGCAAAACGCAAGCTTTTTTAGAAAAAAAAACTCAAGCTATTCCAGACACAGATAAAAAAGTTACGTTTTGAATAAAATATGGATGTATAAGACTTGTGCCCTCATTTTAGTATGGCTGTTTTCACTTTTTAAAAAGTTACAAACTAGATAACAATGAAATTTGTATGCAACATTGCGGGCTTGTGTAGCGAGCACGCAATGTAATTTTTTTTTAATTTGGGAACTGTCTGTAAACTATGTACTTCGCGTCTCGGTATGGAGTTAGTAATGTCAACTTTTCCGGTCATTTTTGAGAAATAGTACATTGTTGCCTAGGCGCGGAAAGTAAGGGTTTTCCTGACGAGGTGGTTAGCAGGCCGAGCAACAGCGAGGCCTGCTAAAATACGAGTCAGGAAATCCTCGTTTCCGCCGAGGCATACATAATGCTTTTCTCAAACATGTGAGGAAATAATACAAATACATTTCTAAAAAGCAAGTAATTTAATTTACATTTTTGTTTGCCCTCCACAGCATAAATTGGTCATAAGTTCGGTTATATTTTTCCTTAGATTTAGCGGGAAGCAGGTTTTGCCTAACCGAGGCAGCTTCAGATTTTAATATAGGCGGAGTTGTACCTATTTAGTCGCTTTCGTCGCTTGAGCTCATTTTTTGTAGTATTTCACACAACAAATAGTTTAATATTCGGTTTCACAATTATATTATGCAGAATGAACGAATGTTACCGACTGTCAATTGTTTTTAAATACTAACCATAGACATTGGAATGCAAATTCGAAAAGAAACACACGCACTGTGCTAAAAAAGCGAGCAGTTACAATGGCTGTTTGGAATTTTTGTCTTGGTCCTTTTGATTTTGTATGCAAATTGACAGCATTTTTAAGAAATATATGGACATGGACGGAAAGTGTTTTCATATGGTTTTTTTACTCCTAGGAGTAAAATGAGGCTCTTTCCGTCCTTGTGTTTCAATCGGAAAACCGTTTTTTCCGAGCATGTTTGAGAAAAAATACTTATTTTCGAATCTGACTATTCGTTTAGATACCAGGATGCCTCAACACAGAAAGACAGACGTCAAACTAACATCTCTCATTACGGTAAAAACATAACAGTCGAATTGAGAACCTTTTTAAAAGTCGTTTAAAAACAGACAAAATTATCTTAAGCAAACATTGCTTCCCATAAAACCAGAGATCATTAATTATTATGGAAGGGCGTTGCCGATGATCAAGGTGGGGGCTAGTAGAAGCATCGAGGGTGGGAGAGTATGGTGGCACTTGAAAGTCAACATTGACAAAAAATAAAGGACATTTTTTCAGCTTCACCGTGCCCCCCTTGGTGACACTTGATTATAATTATGCAAGCATATTTTTAAAGTGTGAACCTTACTACATTTTGTTTTAAGGTAAATACTAATGATGGAACTACAGATAAAGTAAGAAGAAGGGCCTACATTTTGGCTGACAATAGTCACCTAAGCCGAATTCCGTTTATAGGGACCAGTCTGAAAACGAGCGCCGGGCATCTCTGCCTAGCATATGCTGAGATTGGGGCCCATTGTTCAAACTAGTTTTTTTTTTTTCTTATTCTTATTTTTATGCCAAGGTACCTGTTATACAGGGCGTCCCAAACTTATGGGACATGAAGGGGAAGTATGAAAAATATAAAATAAAAATAAAAATATCGTAGATAGTGTATTTTGCTGAAAGAAGACTTTATGTTATTTTTAAAAGTTAGTAATTCTGCATTCATAGATTTCCTAAAAATTACTTGCTTGTTCCTTTCTTTTAAAATACAATGTTACTTAAGCAGAGTTATTATTTTTTAGTTATTCTTTCGTTTGGCATCATAAAAGTAGGATGTTTTTTTTTGACATTTAAGTCGGTTCGATTCCTAGGCGATGCAAGTAATTTTTAGAAAATCTATGAATGCAGAATTACTAACTTTTAAAAATAACATAAAGTCTTCTTTCAGCAAAATACACTATCTACGATATTTAAGGTACTTCCCCTTCATGTCCCATAAGTTTGGGACGGCCTGTATACATAAAAATCTAAAAATCGACAAAATGTAAATTAGGAGTTCATGGTACAGTCAACAGCATAAATAAGTGATCATTTATGTACCTTGTCACTTTAACGTCATGTTTGAAATGCTATACAAAATAGTGAAACCATTGAAAGCGACAAGGTACATAAATTATCACTTATTTATGCTGTTGACTGTACTATGCCATCGATAGGCTGTTGCATAACTTAGAAAAAAAACAACCAACTATCTATCTCTGTTAAAAAAATACACTCTTTTAAGTTAGGACTGACGGACGGACAGGCGTAGGTATATTAATAGGGTCTCGTACCTACCCTAAAAATAAGTATCTAGGGCTATTAATTTCCCGTTTCAAAGCTGTCTACGAAATGGTTCGAGAGGGTCCCGCCGGCCGCTGGCTGTGTGATTAGGGCTTCATGGGACGGCCACATGGCGGAGTCACGTCGCTTGCAGGCCTTGCAGCGGTCCGTTTGTACGTGCAGTTGAGATCAGGGGGGTTATTGGGACATCTAGTTGTGCAATTTGTCGACAAAATATTTACTGGCAAAAATATATACCCTCCTCGGCAGAGTTTGGTCGACTATAGGCACTTACAAATTAATAACGTTCTGACCGAACAATTTAATTTTGTCGGTTAGTAATTTGTCGTCGAATTGAAATAGGAGTTGTGAGAGAGTGAGTTTTGACTGGTTTGTACTATAATATAAGTTACACGATTACAATTGAAAATATTACAACTCATCAAAATTAAAATAAATAGATAACTAACCTCTACGGTGCTACACACACGCACACAATACTTTTGTTAACTTTACTCGGGGCACCTATACTAAAGGTGGATGTAGTATAATATTTTATCGACAAAAAAATATGACGATGTTACTGTCAGCATCTAAATGTTATCTAACATAAATAAATGTTATTTATTTTATCTACGATTTAAAATATTTAAAAAAACATGTACTTTTTTGTTTATTTTTAACTAGTTTTCATAACATATAATTATTATTTCCATATTCGTCGGTATTAAGGATTGTCATCCAGATGAACATATCCACTTTCATAACTGAACGTTCTCTTAACATCCACAGACAGACTCAAAGCTGCTATCTCATTCATGTTGGTTATTGAAATTTGCTCACCTTTTATAAGACTGATTACTTTTTCCACGGTGTCGTGACCATTATTGTTTTATAGAATTATCCGTCACTTATTGTAAATACTTTTAATTTAAATGACATCCGCATACTTTTTTTAACTTAAGCGACTCGATATCAGATACATCTTTTTTTATCGATATCAAATCCTTAAAACGAGCCCCGACTTAGCACAGGTATGCAGAAGTGCAATTGGTATCAGTTGAAAAGTCGGATTAATACTGAACGATGTAGGTTTTAACTTAAATAAACAAATACATTTTAACTGAAACAAGTCCTTGTACAGTCGCGAACCGGGATTGTTGAGACACTTACCCATGTTTCTTATTTGGCTATGTAATGCAAATCGAATAGCTGTCAGCCAGTCGTTGACATCGGTTATTGAATACACGGCTAAATTACGAACAATGGCAAGTGGCTCCACAATCCCGGTTCGTGACTAGTGATGGGCGGCTTGTGAATTTCAAAAGTGAAACTTTCACTTTAATTTCTGCAACATGCTGAAAGTTTCATAAATGTAACTTTCACCTAAAATTTCAGGCAATATTCTGAAAGTTACCAAAGTGAAACCGTTTAATTTCTGAAAATTACTAAAGTTTTGTAATGTAACATAAGTAACGGAAACTTTTTATGAAATTTAAATGAAATTTACTTGTGTCAGAATCATTTCCATCTAATTTTGTAACTTTCAGAAGCTGTTATTTTCGTAGTTAAGGAAAGTTTTGTAATGTTTCAGAAATAGCCCATCACTATTCGTGACTGTACACACGATCCTTTATACAGTTATCTTTCTCTTTGTTCAATAGAATCGCAATCCTAATGCAAAGTTGCGTGAGCCGTTGCCACAAATGTATTCATTCTCGAGGCGTTATTTGCCCTATAAATCCAGATACGCGTTGTTGATGTTCGAAAAACGCCTCAATGGGCTGTCTGTTACACCAATGCGAGCATTAATATGGTTATTTTGTAGTTAAACGGGACTGAATCGCGTAAAACAATTATTACCCGTTAACTACTAATACTCGTATGTGTGATCCATGTAAAAACTTCATTTTATAATACACAGAAATCCAAACAATATTTACAGAATAGGAATGTACAAAGGTGAACTTATCCTTTAAGGAATTGGGGTGATTGAGGAAAACATCGCAAAAGATTAAGATAAATCCTATAGGGTTCACTAAAAACAAATCAACGATACTAGCTAATATTATTAATGCGAAAGTATGTTTGTCTCTTCATTTGCTACTAGGTGTAGGAGACACCTAAACTTTTAATCATAAATATCTTATGAATTAAGTACCTATGCATTATGAAACCCATGTTGGTCAAACTTGGTAGGTATTGAGTTTGAATATCGGGGAAGTACATACTTTTTTTATCTCGGAAAACTTGATAGCTCCTGACGGAAAAGAATAATCTATATTAGCTGTTCAATTACTAATAAATATGACAAATAATTTTTACTTCCCGACTGTCAGGTCATGTAGCATTATTAAATAGATATTTTTTACATCATTTTGAAATTTTCATACATTGTTAGAAATAGGTGCATCCCACTTGTATCGATGGTTCAACAAAAGGTGTAAATCAAAAACCAGCGCGGTCCCCCGACCTCAGCATTATGCTGAGTGTAACCTTTTTGGCACTACAACTTACACATTCGGTGTATTTTTCTTAATGTTGTTTATTTTTATTTCTTGGTGAGAAATATTTTTTTTCTATTCTATGTGTCACAGCAGGACGCAACTAATATGGCGCATGGATTAAGCAATAATAGACTCTTAAGTCAACGGTGTAAGCCTTATTATGTCGTGCTGTACGCGATGGTGTGAGCGCCGGTTGGTCGTGTTATTCTTAAGATAAAAAGTCTGAACGCTGATCCGCTTTTCGATTCCATTCGTTCAGGAACGATCGATTATTGGATGTTAACTGGCGCCGAGCCTGAGAACGAGCGAGAGGCGAATATCAATAGGGATTGGCACATACTGTATGTCGAACAATGTTGAGGGTCTTTATAGTAAAAATAAAGTAGATTTAACCCGGATATAATGACAACCATTCTTGTCAAAACTAGCTTCGAACATAGATACACAGACATACAAACACACAGATACACAGACAAACAAATACAGACATACTGACAGGCCCCGGATCCAGCCCTCAAAAAGGTTCTGGTCATAGCCAACCGAAAATCGGCCAAGCGCGAGTCGGAGTATGAACTCGCTCAAAATCAGTATCTATACTGCAACTTTTTTCCAATTCAAGTATGCATGTGCCAAAAAGAAACATAAGCATATCGTCTATGACTAACTACAGTCGAGTTCATAAAATATGTGTACACTGATACACTTACTTTGTCTATTTAATGTCATGTTTAAACTGCCATAATTATATGAATCGTAACAGCGATTAAAGTGGCAAGGTGCACATGTAAAAAACACACACACACATAATATAAACATATTTATATTTATGAAGTCGAGTGTACTTTGCTGCGTTCCGAACCACATATAATTATATTGTCATCACTCTATCGATCTCAATAGAACGTGAAAGTGTGACATCACAAGATTATTAGGGTTGTGGGCAATTTTTATTATATCAATGTAGACAGTTACATACTGGAATTAAGTTAAACTATGTGCATCAATGGTGATAAACGTTGTGATGCATTACTTTTACAAGTAATCTACTATAACATCGACTTACGAATGTGGAGTTGTTCATGAGGAGCCGGGTGGTGAAGTTCCTCACGTTGAACAGCGTCAGGCCGCCCCAGCGGTCCCGGAACACCAGCTCCTCATCTGCAGCAAAGGAGAATGACATTGCATTAAAAATTTACGGTGACAATTTTGCAACGGCTGGCTTCGTCCGTTTAGAATTCGATTATTGGTATTCCTTCGGAATTTTTAAATTTTCCAGGATGAAAAGTAGGCTTTTCTCAAACATGCTCGGAAAAAACGGTATTCCGATTGAAAGACAAGGACGGAAAGAGCCTCATTTTACTCCTAGGAGTAAAAAAACTATATGAAAACACTTTCCGTCCATGTCCATATTTTCTTAAAAATGCTGTCAATTTGCATACAAAATCAAAAGGACCAAGACAAAAATTCCAAACAGCCAAGGTATCTGCTCGCTTTTTTAGCACAGTGCGTGTGTTTCTTTTTGAATTTGCATTCCAATGTCTATGGTTAGTATTTAAAAACAATTGACAGTCGGTAACATTCGTTCATTCTGCATAATATAATTGTGAAACCGAATATTAAACTATTTGTTGTGTGAAATACTTACTATAAAAAATGAGCTCAAGCGACGAAATAGGTACCACACCGCCTATATTAAAATCTGAAGCTGCCTCGGTTAGGCAAAACCTGCTTCCCGCTAAATCTAAGGAAATTAAATTACTTGCTTTTTAGAAATGTATTTGTATTATTTCCTCATATGTTTGAGAAAAGCATTATGTATGCCTCGGCGGAAACGAGGATTTCCTGACTCGTATTTTAGCAGGCCTCGCTGTTGCTCGGCCTGCTAACCACCTCGTCAGGAAAACCCTTACTTTCCGCGCCTAGGCAACAATGTACTATTTCCGGGGTAAAAGCTATCTTCACTCCAAATTTCGTTCAAATCCGTCGAGCCGCTGTAGCGTGAAGGAGTAACAAAGTAACACACAAACATAGTTCAGTTTACGCTGAGAGAAAGGGACAGAGTTATGTAGCATCTATAGCTCTGTCCTTTACACTCGCTGTAAACTGAACTGCATTGTCATAATAACCCCTCGGGCTGGACAAAACGAACGTCACATGGACGGCAACTACCTTAAATATTGGAAATAGCAAGGAAAGCACTTACAGTCTGTGAGCACTTTAGTACTTGTCTCTCACTCGCTCTCATACGATCTTATTAAGAGCGAGTGAGAGAGAAGTACTAAACTGAAGCCTCTTCTAAGTGCTCACAGACTGTACTTTTATTTTTGAAAAAAAACCAACATTTATGGAATTTGAAAATTCGTCAGCCTTAACCGGAAATCGAACACAATAATATAATAAAGGAGGGTTATATTTCAGTATTTATTTAATTTAAAGGTGTATGTATTATAGACATTAATGATCATTTTTAATGACCCTTTCGATCTGTATCATAAAACACGACTTTATTATTTTGTCTTCTTCAACCACCGGTTGGATTGACAGTTAAGGAAGAGGATTTCTTTCAAAAATCCTATAATGGAGTATGTTTTGTTTAAAAAAAATCAAAATGACTTACTCTCCTTTGCGTTGAATTCGCTATTTCCAATATTTATGATACCTAGTTTTTGTCCTTGTGGCGTTCGTTTTTTCCACCCTGTATAGTGAGATTAGTGGGATATAGTAGGATATATAAAGGCTAACTTATCCATTTACGAGATCTCCCTAACATTGAGATCCACATGTGTCATCTTTTAACACGCATTGTGTAATCGACGTCGTAATGTAACGATCGGCTGAACTGCGTTAAGATAATATATCGATCATCGATAGAGGAAGTTTCATTTATCGATTGATTGACGTCTGTTATAAACTCGATACCAGATTACTTAGTAGGATGATGATTGGTAAACCGACAGACATGGTAAAATAATTAATTTTGTGGTTACGAGCGGTCATATTGTGTATGCCGACGATATGGTATGTATGAGAATAGCAGGGCCTCTATACTAGACGGTAAAAAAAAAACAAAAACCTGTTAATGTATTGTCAACGTTACGCCGTTACTATAGTCCTTATTTACTTGACAGTAATGGCAGGTGAGTAAAAAACCATACCATAACACGTCATTGGTAATTCTGTAGCTCTGCCTACCCCACTCTGGGAATGAAGGCGTGAGTTTATGTATGTATGTATAACACGTCAAAGGAAATATTGGGTCCTTACCTATGAAATTGGCGTTTTTTTACGTGTTTTATTTCGTACGGAATTTATTTATTTCAATTTTAACTTCCAAAATATTTTTAAATTTCATTAATACACTATGCAACAAAGGTTTTAGAGATACAAATAATGTGGTTCAATTTCTTACTTAATGTTTAAAATTAAAGTGTGAACTTAACTCTTTTTAAGTGCTGCAAGTTCAAGTGTTTCAATTACGCAGAGTTTTATGAAGCGAACTATTTTTAAGTAACTAATACATGTATAATATAGCTCAGAAGTGTCCAATATTCCTGACAGAATTTTGCTTGGTTTGCATTTGACGTTACTAAATAATCCGCAAAATTAAATGTATGAAAACCACCGTTTTCATAAAATTCTCCATATAAAACGCCAATTTCATAGGTAAGGACCTAATAGTTAAAAAATGGCTGCTGAGTTTCTGTCGGCGTTTCTTCTCAGCAGTGGTCTCCTATAGGGATGTACTGGTAGACTCTTGAAGTATGTCTTTTATTTTTTACATTTTTAATGGCAATATGGTTTTTACTGCTTAGAATAGCCCAGATTCTAAACCTTATTTTTCATAACAACTACATTTAAAAATCGTGGAAATCATACTTAGTGTTTTTTTTACAGCTACACGATTTAAGCGACTCGCCTCAAATTCGTCTTAATGCGAAAGTAGGTAAGTATGTTAATTTGCATTGTATTTATGTTTCACCTCGAAAAATTCGAAGAAAGCCTGTAACTACATATACATAATAAAATAATGATCAAAATTACTTAAGGAAAAAATATTTAACTCTAAATGCATTGAATGCAGACATGTGCAAAAAGTATTTTATTAACTTAGCGTCAGTAAATAAATGGAAGTGGCAAAACGAGTGAAGCGAGCAGGTTACCCGTCTCGGTAATAGCATACTCGTGTACCTTGTGATGGATCGATGTAACTACAACATTAGAAAGTAAACCGAAAGGGAATCACTCCTTTTCTCCCTACCTACCAATTTTTCAATTAATATTTGCAATGATTTGCGGTGTATTAGATAATTCTGCGTTATCATTAATAACGCTTTTTATCAAAATCACGATTATTCATTTTACGAACGTAGGTACGTTTTTGATAGAGAACATGATTAGGGTTCTTTATCAGATTGTTCGTTTGGTTATTTGTAATATCAAACATTTGCCGATCGCTAGTTTAACTTACAGTGGTAATTAGAATTACACAAAATATCCCATAAGGTTGAAGTGTATCTGTAAGGACTCCAAAAATAAGATAAGATAAGGTTAACTGGAAGAGATCCCTTAACAGGATAAGTTCGCCTTACATACTTTTTGTATTTCTGTCTATTTTGTTGTCTGTTATTTTCCTGTTTGTTCAATAACGTATTTACATACAAACATACATTATTAGGACTGCACCGACGACCGTCCAGTGGTGCCCTCTAGTTTTTTTGTTTAATAAATTTATAAACTAGTTTTTTTTTAGGTACACGATTTATAGCACCCTATAAAGTTAAAGGTTTTTAAACTTTGTCTTAAACTGTGAAAATAATAATAGTCCTTCATTATTAGAAATTGTTAATTGTGAATTACTTATGGCGACGCCGTAGCCTAGTCGGTAGTGACCCTGCCTACGAAGCTAGCGATTAGGGAATCCAATTTAACCGGTTATTAACCGTTTTTGTATGAAAATAACCGGTTAAAACCGGTTATATCCGGTTATTGGCATTCCCTACTAGCGATGCCAGGTTCATTCCCCGGTACGGCCAAATATTTGTGTGATGAGTGCGAGTATTTGTTTCTGAGTCTTGGACATTATCTATGTATTTATATCGTTGTCAAGTACCCATAGTACAAACTTAGAGCTTAGTTTGGGGCTAGGCCAATTTGTATGAGATCGTCCCTTGATATTTATTTATTATTTATTTATCACAGCCAAGGTTTGCCACAAGGACCGATCCTGCACCGCTTGCATCCATACATACATACATACCTTCACGCCTTCATTCCCAGAGTGGGGTAGGCAGAGCTGCAGAATTACCAACAACTCCAAAAACTTGTTGATAACTCTGTAACCACAATTTGCACAATTAGGCTAAGATGTTTAACAGTGTATATTAGTGACAGGTAGCAAGCCCATCGCCTAACAGTACTACAAGCCTTTATTCCCTTAGTCGCCTCTTACGACTTCCACGGGAAGACATGGAGTGGCACTATTCTAACCCGGCAACCACACGGCCACACGCTTGCATCCATTGATAAGTATATACCTCCTAAGACCCTCCATACAACCAAATTCGTCAAAGGAATATGAATCTATTGTGAATTAATTAAAGTCAATTTTCTAATTTGACAAGTTGTCATAAAAACAAAAGAAATTCTGCTATACTTCCTTTGCACTAGATCTTTATTTCAATGGCTGTATTATGTACTATTTTTAGTACAAGAAACCTCAGGAGGCTATAGACAATTTTAAACACAAACGAACCTACCTACCGTATTGTAATCGATATTTTCATAACGTTGTAAAGGCTGGGTTTTCATCGACTGCTAATCGGTTATTAATATAAATGTAAACCAGCCTAATCCCGTTCGGTCCGTGACTTTCGCGCCGCTGTAAATTGACTTCCGGTGTGGACGCGCCACTTCCGCCGCGGCCGGAAGCGCGGCCATATTGCCCGGCGCACGCCAAAATGGCGGAGTTTGGAATCTAGATAACTAGAGAAGCTTTCTTCAAATCAGGGGCTTTGTTACTCTCGGTAAAACAACATTGCTTTTGACAGGTTATGGCCATACCTGTGCTAACTCGGGGCACGTTTTAGGGATTTGATATCGATAAAAAAGATGTCGATATACATGTGCTCATTGAAAATTCTCGAGTACTATAAAAAGGTTCGATATCATATCTGATACCGAGCTTCTTAAGATAATAAAAGTATGCGGATGTCATTTCAATCAAAATGACAATTTACTGTCAGTGCCATTCATTATAATTCATTCATTAAGATTCCGCTACGATTGTTACGAAGTCCAAAATTATCATGGCGCCAAAGAAAAACCCACGCCCGCGTGAATATTATATTAAATCATGGATTAGTATCCTGACATACAAACTACGTGAGTCAAAGTTATTTTGCCTTAAATATCAGTTTTCACCCGAAAGTCAAATCTGATACTGAATGAATCTGAACAATTAGATGTTGACAGTAACATCGATATATTTTTTGTCGATAAAATATTTTGCTACATCACTTTAGTATAGGTGCCCCAAGTTAGCACAGGGATTGTTATATTCTTGTTTTTAAATCGACCGCCATTACTGTCATTATATCTTTACATAACGGATTTTAATGCATTTTTTTTTAATCAAACGTCGATAGCTCTCATTACTATAATTGTATTTTCTTATTAACTAAAGAATTTCCTTGGAATCGGACGATGCTTTTTTGTAGCGCAAGTAAAAGCTCAAATTTATGGGATACAAAACAGACTATATTAACAATTACCCTTCGAGTAGTCAGCTTAACAGGAAAATGTGCCCACTTTTTTCCGTTAAGTTGATAACTCGAAGGTCGATTGTTATTAAAATATGTGATGTCCTATAAGTTGTGTTTTCACTAGTAGTACAAAAAAGAACCGTCCGATTTCAAGGAAATACTTTACATACATAAACTCACGCCTTCATTCCCAGAGCGGGGTAGGCAGAGCTAAAGAATTACCAAAAAGTCTTAAAACTTCTTGATAATTCTGTAACCACATTTTGCACAAGTAGGCTAAGATGTTTCCCAGTGTATTAGTGACAGGTTGCAAGCCCATCGCCTTACAGTACTGCAAGCCTTTATTCCCTTAGTCGCCTCTTACGACATCCTCGGGAAGACATGGAGTGGTACTATTCTAACATTTATGAGGGGGCCACTGTACTGTCTTAATGTCACAGCTCATTAGACCCACCGGAGCCCCCAGACAAGATGCATTACGCCAACCAGCGTTTCTATTCGTTTCGTTTTTAAACCAATCGCGTCACTTGTAGATGACGTGATACGAGAAGTCACGTGATCTAGCTGTGACGTGATTGGTTTAAAAACGAAACGAATAGAAACGCTGGTTGGCGTAATGCATCTTGTCTGGGGACCCGGTCGCAGCCACCTTGCGAAGATCGTCACTTCACATAGTCTGAGGGCGTCCTACTGCGTTCTCCCAACCACAGTCTCCACTCAAGAGTTCGATGACTCCAACGGTTATCGGTTCTGCGGCTTATAAATGGCTGGCCCATCGCCGCACTTTGCCGACGCGCTAGCCTAGTTGGTAGTGACCCTGCCTAAGAAGCTAGCGGTCCTGGGTTCAAATCCCGGTAAGCGCAGATATTTGTGATGAGCGCGAATATATGTTCCTGAGTCATGGATGTTTACTATGTATTTAAGTATATATTTCTCTATATAAGTATTTATATCGTTGTCAAGTGCCCATAGTACAAGCCTAGAGCTTAAATTGGGACTAGGTCAATTGGTGTGACATTGTCCCTTGACATTTATTATTTTTATTTACTTACCCTGGCTAATTCGATGAGTTACATCGATGACTTTATTTTTCTGTCCGATTACCTAGTTGAGAAATCGATCCTTGAGAGATACTTCCAACATAGCCGTGGATATAAATGAATTTAATCATAATTAAGAAAGAACCCCCTCAGTGGTTATTTCGGTTAGAGGACCCAAAAAAACCTTTTATATTTGATATCTATTAAAGTGAACGTTTCAAATAACTGCAAAAAAAAATCATCACTGTTCAAAAGCCTGAAATTCTGACTCGATTCCCGATTTGAACGTTGCACCTATCAGAAAAGAGTTCATATTCTTTTGCAGCGTTTGGAAACGTTTGGAATATTTTATTCGTGCAATGAAAATAATTGAAACGGTGGCCATTTTGAATAATCGCACGGCCGCCACTTGTGGATGCATGCAATTTGCGTAAGGCTACCCAATATAACCAACGTTGGTATTTTTTATACATCAATAAAATTGAATTTTAGTTACGTTAGAACAGTCAAATATATTACATTACATTACATTAAATCACGCCTGCTTCCCAGAGCAGTCAGAGACCACTTCTTTCCACTTGCTACGATCTTGACAATTTTTTTTCGCTTCTTCAACATTTATACATCGAGTCATGCACGCACGTCGGTTTCGGGTACTTAAGATTCGGCCCTTTTCCAGTATTTCTCCGATTTGATTCGAAATAGTACGCCTAGGGCGGCCCCTTCCGACCCTTCCACTCACTTTCGATCTGTATATCTCTTTCGTCAATCTTCTTTCATCCATCCTTTCCAAATGACCGAACCATCGAAGCATGCCCTTTCAATCTTAGTCACTATGTACATCTTCTTTTATTCCACATTTCTCTCTGATTTTTGCATTTCTTACTCTATCAATCAGTTTCACACCACACATACATCCTAGAATATATTATATCATCATATTTGAGGATAGGCAATTACTACCAAGAGTTTTTGATACATAAGCATTATCGTGCCATGCCATGCTCGCTCAAAGGTCTTTGGCCACGGCGGCACCGTCGATCGGCTCGCCACGAGGACCCGATGGCAGATGAATGCAGAGCTCAGGAATGCAATAGTCGTGTGACGTCATCAAGGACAGTACTAATACCGTATTTGACATCTTATGGTAATGTTTTTAACTCTGCCACCATTACTGGCAAGTAAATAAGAGCTATCAAAACGATGATAATACGATAACAGCGGGGTTATTATGACATAGATATGCAGTTCTATTTACACAGAGAAAAGGACAGAGCTATATAACTGCCATAGCTCTGTCCTTTACGCTCGCCGTAAAATGAACTGCATAATTATGTCATAATAACCCCCCAGATCATAGATAATAATGGTTATTTCCACCTTGAATAGAGGCCCTGATTATATCTCTAATACGCCAACGTTATAAAGTATTTATTGTTGAATATATATTTTGCCTTACCTAATAAACAAAACAATATTAACTTATTTCGTAAAGACGTACCAAATCTGTAGTTATATAATTTAAAAAAGTAGTGATTATTATTATTATTTGTATGTCTTTACCAATCACGGGACTATGGGAGTTTCGGACCTTTGCAAGGCTTACATGGAGCCGAAGCCAACACGCAGCTTTAGTTTAATTTAGTAAAGTGATGGGACACCAACCGGCGATTGTCCCTGAGTTCAAACTATAGAAGTATGCTCCCGCGGACAACCACCGGTTAAAATAGGACTATTTAAGAAGGATGGAAACATTAATAATAGGCTCTATGTATGAACTGATATGGATTGGTGAACTAGGCTATTGAAGAAACTACGGCGTCTGCCTGGCCAATGCTAATTACTTTGGTTGAAATTATTATTTATGATTATTTATTTATTTTTTATGGTGGTGATTATTATTTACATTTTTAATATTTGAAAAGCTTCGTTTTATTTTAATATAAGTAAATAAGTTTAGTTTTAACTTTTGATTGTTAACATTTAAAAAAATCTAGCTTAGTAAAAAATCTTGTTAGAATGTCAAATATAAACTGTAAAGTTAGCATAAAGTTAAATAAAAGAATGGGGTAATCCAAGCTTAGTTCAAACATCCCAGTTATTACTTAATTCAAAGACCACTTAGGAATCGCATAAAAGCATTTCTTGAGCAAACTTTTAATGAAAGCTTTAAGCGCAGTTTAACTTGAGAAAAATGAGAGCTAGTAACTTTGAACCTTTGATTAGAAAGAGATTTCAAACTTCATATCCGAAGAGGATTACGCCCTAGGAACTTATAAAATAAGTTTGTGCCTATATTTTTAATTATTATAAATGACACCATTCCTCTTTTAAGCTAACCGCAAATTAAAAGCTGAATAATTTTGATCTCTATGTAGTCATAGATAAGTTTGTATAAGTAATAGAAAATTTATGACGGATGCGACGTTTATTTTTAGCAGAAAAATATCAGCGCCCAACAAACTAAGTTCTGTGTAAAACTGACGTGTTAAGGAGCCATTGGCATTAGCTTTTACTTAGAGATTAGCCAAGAGCTTTGATATCTTTTTTTATCGTCCGGATTAACTGGACGTTTTGATGGAGCATTAAATGGTAATGTCGGATTAAATGCTAAGTACAGATTATGGAGACTAAAGCTTGCTTCAAGAATAGGCAGAATATTTGCAGTAAAATGTAGAGCGTCTAAATATAAGATCTTTGCGGCATAAACGGCCGTATCT
Source organism: Acleris emargana (assembly GCA_927399475.2). Lineage (NCBI taxonomy): Eukaryota > Metazoa > Arthropoda > Insecta > Lepidoptera > Tortricidae > Acleris > Acleris emargana. Next base: position 16,745,205 of record OV656854.1, read on the forward strand.
TTTTTTTAACGTTAACTTAAAAGTTTTTTTTTCACAGCTTCAAAGGACTGTAGACCGGAGTTTTAATTTCAACTCGATAACGCGCGTTCTCGAGATAAAGGGTATTGACAGACAGACGGAACAACGAAGATATCCTATAAGGTTTTTCCTTTTGATATACGGAACCCTAAAAAAGGGTATAAGTCTTCTTTTAAATTGTTTAACTGCGTCGTCAAAATATGGCCGCCATTATAACCAGGGAGTAAATGGCCTGCAACTTGGGCATGCCTATAGTTCATTTATTTTAGGATGAGAAACCACAATACCATTATATTGCGTTTGGTCAACTATTTATTACCTAGCAATAATACAGTACAATAGTCTGGGAGCCGCAAAATAAAATTGTTTTAATGTCACTTTATTTGCGTGTCGTCAATTGTTACTCTAGTACACATTGTAAAGAGATTACAGTTCACGAGCCGCAATATAATGTTGTTGTGGTTTCTCATTCTAAATTAAATGAAGTATAGTATTCGTTAGATGGTAACACGGTCAAACACGACTGATGTTAGTACGTGGCGCTCACATTAATTTGTATTTTACTAGGTAAACTTTTGAAGTTGAAAAGGGTTAAGGTATCTAAAGAAATGTCCTTTTTCGTTTCAGAAATAACCTTCTATCAAACCTTTTGTCCCAAGTGGCCGGTTTCTAACCTATTTATAGTCTAGTCTGTACAGGTTTCTGCTTTGCAAAAGGTTTTTTTGATCTATATCGTTAATTCATGGGGGAAAGTATCTATGACAAGTAGAAACAAGACAAAATTGCGCAAAATTTCTACATACAAACATGTTTGTTTTGTATGTCTAACCGATAAAAATTTACAAGTGGAAGAAAACATTTTTACAAAAGTTTAAGTACAAGTCGTTTTCCGATGCTGCGAGAAATGAAAACAGAAGCATCATGAAGTTTAATACTGGGACGTTACGTCAGCTGTCGTAGTTTTACAAGCTTTATTTTACTTCATTTGTATCTTAGTAAGCTAGTAAGCATCTAGCAGGTTAACTTTGAACCAGTTACGGTCATTGGAATGGGCTAATATTTTGAATACAGCGCACTGCTAGATCAAGACAGCATCAACTCAAAATCATTGTTAGTTTTGTTTCAAGCTCATAGACGTTGTATTAAAGTTCATTTTAAAATACAGTTATTATCATAGTACAAGTAAAAGTTAAAACTAAACTTATTTAAATTAAAATTAAACTAAGCTAGTCAAATTGAAATAAAACTAAGCTACTCAAATATTAAATATGTGAATAATAATCACCACTATAAAAAGAACACCCCCTCTAGCAGGTCCGCTCGCGGCATGGTCCCTATGACACTGGCTGCGGTACCTCTCTGGATAGCTAGCCCAATCCTTTGGGAGAGGTAAGCACCAGCGCTAGGATCTCCGGAGGTGTCTATTAGCCGGGATGACAGAGCCTTCATAAAGCTTTTCATGTCAGCTGACCAAGGACCCATGGTGTCCACTGCAAGTGCCACAAATTCATAATTATTTAATAATGATGAAGTACAGTTGTATTTTGAGTTATTACCAGGGATCGGAAATTCGGATCGATATTTACCTAAAGTTGGCAAAATCCCGGAAAAAGATAGGCAAACATGGCGTCGGCTTCTTAAAAATATTATTTTAATAATATAAGTTCCGGGATTCTGGGATTCTACAAAATGTTATAATATAATAATTACTTTACATGTAGAATAAAACATTCATTTTTGCTCCTATAAATTCGTTAGGTTAATGAGTAACAGGTAAATTACATAACATTTGGTAAATCTATACATGAAAAATAACTTCAAACAGTTAATGGAAATAATTGATTATGAAACAATGCCGGTGCAATTTATTTATTTTGAAATCCCAGAAATTTTAGTAATGAATTTTATGATTGAGTCCGCTTCCATACAACTGAACAACAAAGCCGGTGAGAAAGTATAGGTAAATATCGATCCGAATTTCCGATCCCTGGTTATTACTCTTTAGATCTGGCAGTGCGACGTATATACACCCGATTAAGATGAAATTATGTGGTGCCTTCTGATATTCCCGTTCTCCGTGTTCCCAAGTGATTGCCGGGTTAGAATAAGTCTTCCCGTGGATGTCGTAAGAGGCAACTAAGGGAATAAAGGCTTGTAGTATTGCTAGGCAATAGGCTTGCAATCTATCACGAATACACTGGTAAACATCTTAGCCTCATTGTGCAAAATGTGGTTACAGAATTATCAAACTAGTTTTTAGAGTTTTTGGTAATTCTGTAGCTCTGCGTATCCCACTCTGGGAATGAAGGCGTGAAGGTATACGTGTACCTATTTTAAATCTGATTTCATGATCAGAAGGTGGCAACAGGATCTATGCTGTACTGTACAGGTAGGTAGATCCACCGAGTTTACATTGAGTCAGCAACAAAAATTTGAATATTTTTTTCTTACATATTTATGCGATCGTATAAATAATATTCGCAAAATCAGTTTTCGTGATTTTGAAACAGGGTTAAATCAAATTCTAGAATTTGATCATTAAGGTTTTGATAATGCGGCCTTACCTATGTTTTTTCCGTGTTGTAAAAATTCGCTACTAAATAAACCAAGATTAAGATAACCCCTAAAACATTTAAAAGGAAACCAACGTAAAAAAAGTTTTTTAGTCAACATTAAAACTATTCTGTTTGTTGTAGAAAATTTATACAAATAACGTACGTCTACCATACCCAAGAGACCTGATATCCCATAAAGGCATAAGTTCACCTTTGTACATTTCTTTTCTTTAAATATTATATTCTTAGTTCAGCATTTTGTAAAATAAAGTGTTTACATACATAAATACATACATAATTTGTATGTTACGTCTTCGGGCTGAACTAGAAACATATGTTGATGGTCGATAAGTTATACAAAACTGTTTTTGATATAATAGATTTATTTATTCTGCACAGGTGGTGTAACCTCGAACGGTTTCGTTTCCGGAAAGATATTTTTTTTTGATAAATGGCTAGAGGTTTTGTCCTCGTAAAATGCGTCAATACTCCCCTATTTTTTTTATTGGAGATTGATTTAACTAATATATTATCTTAGTGCTGTTTTACATTGCTAGAATAACAACCAACGTATTTTTTTTGTATTGCGTCTTCGGCATGATTTTAGTACAAATATATGGACGTCTTTTGGCTGACATGATGATGATGATGTGTCACATTTGTAGGTAATTGTATGATATTTAAGTACAAAGGTGATATATTATTTGCGGGTACTGTATATATATGTTTGCAACATAATCCGTAAGCACCATGTACAGCTACTATGAAGTTATATGTACATTAAATTCACTAACATATCACGTCATAGTTTAATCCTAATTCATCCAATTTAGTCGAAATTAGATTAAATGTAAACAGAAGCGCCACACAATACAAACACGGTATACCTAAAGCATAGGCAATGTACACTCTAATCCCAACAATGGCGTCCAAAATTCACGTTTAACAAATTCAAGTACTATTGGCCATATTTCTCTGGCCACAAGAGGATAAATGAAACCTTGTACAACCCAAACCATGACCCGGCCGGTGTGGGTGCCATCAATTGCGCCCTTTAACCGGGTATAAATACCCGGGTGCTTGCCCGGCCGAGCACGGACGCGTTACAGCCGAGAGCGTTTGTTAAACGGATTTATGAACCCTATTCTGACGTTTGGGAATAAAAACCGGATAACCGGTTAGGTTGAACATATTCGGGCTTCGTAGTCTTAATTTGCGATGGGTATTTTACGGTTTTGATATTGAGGAGAACCTTTTTTTTTCGTTATGAGTTTTACGGCCATTTTGTTTTTTAATTGCGAGGCAATGGTTAATTGGTTACGTTTCTTCTTTCAGGTTGATTTGTTTATTTGTGTTTATTCTCGGTGGCGTCCGGATGGTTTTTTCTAATATAAAAACCTTGTCCTGACAATTACGAAGACCACACATTTTTTTCCAAATAAATGGCAATTGATTTGCAAATTTTGGACTATCCGGAGTTTTTTTTAAACAAACTTTGTCCTGCTAATAATGAACTACAAGGCGTCGCCAGACGCGGACAGCTAGTAATTCTATATCAAATATAAAAAAATATTATTATTATTATTATATATATATAAATATAAAATATAAAATTACTAGCTGCCCGCGCCCGGCGTCGCCCGGGTGTAAGTTTTTCGTACAAACCTTATGGAAAATAGTTTACGTCCTATTCTTAGACTTACTGAATATACCTACTAAGAAAATTTCATAAGAATCGGTCAAGCCGTTTCGGGGAAGTTTCGTTACAAACACTATGACACGAAAATTTTATACATTAGATTCAATTTGGTGCAGTCTTCCGGAAGTTATGCGTGTACATACATAACATACATTACATTTGGGCGATAAATTTTTATTTATATGTAGATTACAAGAACTTTATGGGCCTGTTTCACAATCGACGAGTAATATCTGCCGTCTGGCTCTCCCCTTGCATTATTTCAAGTGTTAGAAAGAGAAAGGGAGTGTGAAACAGGCGGTAAAGTATACATTACTGTATTCATAACTAACATTGTTTCCGAAGTATCTTGTAACAATCTCGACTGAGATTATCTCTAATACGGCAATTGTCTCCCAAAACTAAAGTTTGGAATTAGCATTGTTCTCGAGCAGCCCTTGCTCGTGGGTTCCCCTGGATTAAGGGATCGGGGATGACGGCTGTTATCCTTGAAGCATTCTCTCATTCATAAACAGAGAGCGGATAAGAGGTAACATAAGAGTGGTTGTAAATTCACAATAGTTACTGATACTGGATCTAAAGTTTTTATACATAAAATTCGTTCGCTCAGATAGTGTGCAGTAACAACCCTTTGTGTGCGTCGCGGCGGCTTCATTGTAGCAATTGTAGCGGCATATCAAAGCATGCACACTATTTTAACGAACGAACTATACATACAATTGGGATAGACCAAAAAAAAACTTACGGTTTTTACATTGTAATTCGAAAGAATAGGTAATTTTAAGAGACCTATTTTTTATATCATTATTTATTTAGCAGACATTATATGGATGACATGATTATTTTAAATTTGGGTTGGCATTTTCTAATAAATTACAGCATTTAAATGATATCTTATAATAAAAAGTGATTGTAATTAAAGTGTATTAAAACATACTATTTCAAGCGGTTTTCGCCTAACCCGTAAGATAAACCTAGGAGGGCTTCATTCCGAAAACGAAACTCAAACATAGGTTAAATATACTTTTGTCGAAATATCCGAAAAAGAGAAATAAGTATATCAAAAACTTAATAATGCAGAACGGCTTTAAAACCCCATTCCTCGAAATTGTTTTCGAATTAGAGTAATTTATAAAATATGATCAATCCCAATTGTAGCGGCATATCAAAGCATGCACACTATTTTAACGAACGAACTATACATACAGGTTGCCACATAATTAGGAACGCTTGCGCTAGCGTAATTGCCATACAATATGACTTTTCAACTTTTACACCGAATCAAATTTAAATTATGTATGATTTGATTTATCTCTGTTGCAAATGAACCTGTCATAATTACAGGATTAAAAAAGAAATGTTAGGCCTTGAAATGTCTCGATGTACGGATGTGGAAGAAGCGAAAGAGATTTTTCAGGATCGAAGCAGGGGGAACGAAGTGATATCTACCTACCCCTCTGAGAAACAGGCGTGATTGTATGATCAATTGATGCGGGTAGCACCTAACCGAATGTCGCGGAGGTCCTCGGGGAAGACCCATGTCCAACAGTGAATTAGTGAACGACCTTCTAACGATATTAATAAATATATCTTGACAGTTGGAAATAAACCACCGTGCGTTTTCGATTAGCTCTCGGTGTCTGTATTTCTGAAACAATACGACAGGGGTTTTCTACAAACGAGACTACTTCTTAGGGTCGCGTGCCAAAAAATTAAAAAACGGAACCCTGATTGGATCACTCGTGCATCTGTCTGTCTGTCACAGACAATTTGCTCCGAAACTACTGAACCGATTGAGTTGAAATTTGGTACACATATGGAAATTGATGACCCAAACACAGATGACACGAAAAAAATGGGAAATTAAAAAAAACAAACACAAACCTTATTGTGTTATATTATATCCAATGAAAGGGCTCGTTATGAGGATCTCAAATATATTTTTGTTATTATTGTAAAATAAATAGTCTTGATTTTATTCATGAAAGAAGACGGTAATTGGCTATCTCCCCCCTTTCCTTTTTTGTTACCATGAACCAAAGAAAGTTAGTAACAAAAAAGGAAAGTTTCATACAAATGTATGAGGACATTTTGGGAGACTATGTTATTTAGGCTCAGCTTCATTCACTCTACCAACCTGCAATTTTTTTTGGCAAATCGAAGTCGTGAATGAAATGTACAAACTTTTTTAGAAATGCTCACTTGCGATTCCTCTGGTATCGCGGATGTTTATGGTCGCGATGATCACTTACCATCAGGTGACTCCCTTGCTCGTCTGCCTCCTTTTTCAAATTAAAATTAATTCGACATCAAGCTCAACGGTTGGTAGGAAATAACCCCTAACTATTTGCTGTATATTTGATGATTCAGATAACACGAGCTTAAGGATTAAATGCTGGTTAATTGGCTGCACTACGCGGAAACAGGAGGTTTATGCGTCACTTCGGTGCCCGGCTAATGGCCAGTTGCACAAAAACGCATTGTTGTGTTTCATTTCATTCGTATATATGTAGCATAGACACATTTCATTTCACTTGTCAGGATTGGCAATATTATATTAGGTGTCGTGCCGTACTCAGAGACGTCTAATAAATTTAGTGCTTGATTAAAGTTTCTGCTATCACTTCCATTGCTATAGCAATAGAATAAGACAACACGTCACTAAGCAAGCATTAAATGTAATTGACGTTCTGAGTGCGGCAGTAAGAACCGAATTCATAAACTCGTCTTGGCTGAGATGCTTGTCACGTACATCAAAGTAAACGTCAAAATAAACGTCAAGCCATAGAGAACTGTCATTTTTGACGCATCTTGATACGAGGATTACAGTCGAGATCAGTTTATTAATACGGTCCTTAGAATTGCAGACTTTAGATTGAAGTTCTGAGATTGCAGTCGTAAGATCGCGAAGTTTTATAGGTTTCAGGCACCACTTATCATTATATGACCTGAGTTAAAGTCTAAATAGAAAGATAGTTCTCCGGCCCTTTAGTAGTTTCTATTACCTATTGCTACTCTAGTGACAAGGTTGCGTCGATGCGCGTTGCTCAATACTTACACACGCAAACAAACTTGGCTACAGTGCGTCCCCGAATAATCCGGCTTATTCCGTCCTGTTGAGTTTGTTTGTGGTGGCTCGCGGCGCGTACGCATGTAAGCCGCGCGATATACCTTTGTTTAAAGACAAACTACAGTTAAAGCTGCGCGTACACTGTGTCGGAATAGGGCGTACGGAGCGGACGAATGTGTTGCTTTGTATTGTTTTCTATACATACATATGCCGTTCCACGATGTACCATGAAAATCGATACAAATAAGCATCAAATCCATCCACTCCGTACGCTCCGATTCTGACCCAGTGGACGGAATCTCTAAGTTAATATAAATACATATAATGCGTTTAATAACATCGGAGCGGATATAGTTATATTTTACTTGAAATTCAAAACCCTACTATGAATGTAAAAAGATCATGATAAAATGGCTTAACTCTAAATCATTATGACGAAATGGAGACCTTTATACGATAAGAATTCCAGACACGCACTACACACACACACACAAATTGCCTCAATTACCTGTTTAAATTTAATTTAAATCTATACGTAAATTTCCAACTAAACAAATAATAGTACTTAATTAATTATACAAACATAGTACCTACTATCCTAATTACCGGTGTAAATTAATCTATAAGTAAATTTAGTAAGTTTAGGAACTAAACAAATTGAACTTAATTAGCAAACTTAAATCTTACCTCATGTTGTCGGAGGACACCATCCCTTGTATCATTCATTACCTCATGTATTTTATGAATAAATAATTTTGTAGGTAAGTATTTGTATTTGTTTTGTATTTTATTTTCAAGTAGGTATTAAGTTTTTGGTACAAACGTACCTACATATAATAAATATATCGACTCCGATGCACCAGTATTAAATTACATAGCAAAATATGTTTATTTTGAATAATAAGTTCATAATTTACCAATTTCACGAATGCTTTTATCCAAACCCTTTTGCCATTAAAACTCTTATTGTCGTTTGTGTCATATTCCCATTCATATTTATTAATTTATTTCCACCAATCATTAATTGTAGCTACATTCATGGCCATTTGCACGTAGGTATCAACGCAGCCCTGGCTTCATGCTCAACGGTTTAATTTAAAATTGGAACCGTTTTTAAACTCGGCTTGATTGAAATGGAACGCTTCCAACGGCCAATCGGCTTAATGCTTCCGTATGTTACTTACGAGTACATACTCGTATTTAAATAGTGATGGATGTTATAGAATTGGTTTGCGATAAACAGCTAGCAATCCTGGGTGCATGGGCAAATATTTGTATGATGAGCGCGAGTGTTCGTTCCTGAGACTTGGTTGTTTTCTATGTTTTTCTCTATGTAGGTAATTAACAAAGAGCGGAATTCTTCATAGCAAAAATCAAACTGTCAGAGGGATTGACCTAACTGTTTTATCGACTTCGATAAATATTTGTCACTTAACGAAACAAAGTTAAAGTAATGAAACAGGCTTTTGGATATACATACAAACAAATTAACGGTGTCCCTAATTAGCTGACCGCCACTGTATTTTAGTATAATAGTAAAGAATAAAACAGAAAATACTTTTTTTTTAATTTTTTATATATATTTCATTTTATATGAAACTTAGCATTAAAAATTAAAAACAAATAATGCTAAGAGTAGGTCTTCATTCAAAATAACAAAGTCGAAATCTAAATCTGTACTAAATATGTTTTCTTCATCTTCCCTGTAGTAAAAGAAAATAGTCATTATTTTTTCAACATTGTCACCTTTCAAATTACTCCTTTTTTCATTGTAGATCCATTTATAAGATGAAAACGAGCGTTCTACCTCAGTTGAAGTAACAGGAGCATATTTGTAGTACTCGATAACGGTGTTTTGGCTGTAATCACTTTTTTCTATAAAATCAGCATATCAGGTCAAATGTTACAGAATAATCTTTTAAGTTGATTATGGATACCTAATGCGATATTATTCCGTAACATCGATAAGTCGATAAAACAGTTAGGTCAATCCCTCTGACAGTTTGATTTTTGCTATGAAGAATTCCGCTCTTTGCTAATTAGGTTTAGTGTTGTCTAGTACAGTCGAGGTCAGTGTACACATATTTCAACTCTAATCCCTATCTGTCTCTTAAAGATAAGATAAGATTTATATATCAATGATAACTTTTTAGTTTTGTAAACTCAAGTTATATACCTACAGGGTGCCTCTGACCGTGGGGCTTCAACATCATGGATCGTTTCAACTTCTGAAACTGAACTTCTTTTGTTCTGTAAGTTGTTAAAAATATTGGACATATTTTTAACAACTTATATTTTAATTATTTCATACAAGTTAAATGTAATTTTCAATGTACGCAATCCAATTCTCCATTTTCTTTTAGCCCTCGTACCATGAGATAGTGATTATATGGCAATGATTGAACACACTGATTTTACAATTAGACTTGTCAATTAGTTATCTACAGTCTACACTTAAGTTACTTTTTAATGTTGCAGAACAAAAGTAGTTCAGTTTAATGAGTAGATTCGATCATTACATTATTAGGCTTGAGTCAGTCAGGAACTCAGAACTAAAAGGAATGAATTTCCGTCACAGACCGAATGGAACTATGTTTACTTGTGGGAGGACCTTGTGCAGGGTCCGTCCGGGTTGGTACCACTATCTTATCCATTAACCTACCGCCAAGCAGCAGTGTTCGCATTGTTGTGTTCCGGTTTGAAGAAAAGACAGCCGGTGAAATGACTAGCATAGAGGCATTCCATCTTAGTCCTCAGGGTTGGCAACGCATTTGCAGTCTTGTGAATGCGAATGTCTATGGGTCACAGTTTCCACTTACCATCAGGTGGCCTGTGTGCTCGTTTGCCTTACCATGCCATAAAAAAAAAAAAAAATGTTCTTTGTAAACTGTCTTAATCGGTCTTCGGTCCTTTAGGTCAGTAGCAATTGTTGAACGTATGAGCGAAACAGAGCGAACGAGTATAGAGCACACGGCACGGCGCTTGATGTGGACGAGACAAATAGTACCTATTTCAAAGCGTGTCCTGCTCAGATCTCCAGATTTGCTCCGGAGCTAAAGGACCTAAAGGAACTAAAAGGCCGAGCTACATAGTTCCTTTGACCGATTGACCGGGATCGGAGTCATCGGAGCGCTCCCTTTAAAGACCGAGCGGGCGCAACTCTTCTAACTTGAATTGAGATATATTTTAGCCTCGTAAGGCCAGTGTGCAATAGGATGTATGTACATAATCAAGGTAATTTACTTTGAACTGTGTGGCAATAAGAACAAGGTTTATTTTCCTATGTTCATTAACTGAAAATTGCATTTTCGAACAATCGCAATTGAACTTTATTCCCTGTTACAAACAGGGACCGGGACCGCTTAGCGTGAAAGGGGTTTTCGATATGCTTTTTGATAGACTTGTTACAAACCCCAAGGATGCGCTAAGCTTATCGTCGACTTAGCTCAACGAAAGGGCAACCAAACGATACGGTTAATTCGACTAAGCGCTAAGCCTATCCCAATACCCTATTGTCTGTTACCTTATTCAAGCTTATTCGAACGGTTTCAAGCTGGTTTAACCTCTATGCGCAAGAGTTTAGTCTTACTATTGAATTACCTAACAATTGATAGGGTGGCGGCAAGCAGTAGCTGCTTAAGCGAGACGGCGAATTGAGCGAAAAAGAGAGAAGCGATCAAAGGGGTAATACCCAGTCAATGCTAAGCACTTAAATATTAAACTACCGAATCCCTAATGAACCGGGTAAGCTCTATGGATGCGGTTAACTGCTTCAGAGAGGTTCGCCCTAACGTTAAGGTGACTCAATCATAGCTAAGCACATCGATTGGTTAACCGAATGATAGGCTAAGCCTATTGATATGGTTAATCAAATGAAGGGGTTTTCCGGTCCCTGGTTACAAAAAAATCCTGGTGGGCCTTACCTTACGAGGTTAGAGGAAAGTAGAGTCGCCCAACTGCGAAGAGTGTGGGACAGTAGAGGATCTGCAACAGTTTTCAATGGAATGTGTTCGGACTCGTGCAAAGAGGGAACAGTTGTTTATAGACTTTAGTATTAACTGTTCAAATGTTGGCATCTTTCAATCCCTGGCAGAGCCTTTGTCAGAGGTTGCTAAATTTGTTAATGGTTTTTTTTGTAAATAAGAATTTGTTGTTGTGTGATTGCCGGCTTAGAATAGTGCCACTCCATGTCTTCCCGTGGATGTCTTAAGAGGCGACTAAGGGAATAAAGGCTTGTAGTACTGTTAGGCGATGGGCTTGCCACCTGTCACTAATACACTGGGAAACATCTTAGCCTACTTGTGCAAAATGTGGTTACGGAATTATCAAGAAGTTTTAAGACTTGTTGGTAATTCTTTAGCGCTGCCTACCCCACTCTGGGAATGAAGGCGTGAGTTTATGTATGTGTAGAGTTTCAAACTTTGGTAGCATTATTTTTTATCTAGCGTTTTTTTATGTGTGATGCTTGTCAGTGTGTTTGTATTTAGGCCAGCCGGACTGACATGTTCAAGGTTGAACAACTCTTTTAAATAAATAAAGATTTAAAAAAAGTTTTAGCGCTACCTTTGTCACGTCAGAGAATGAGCGAGATTGCTCTATAAATAGTCGGATCCGAGCCAACGAGTCAAGGCATTAGGTTAAACGGATTGCAGTCGTCTTGCGTGGCAGACCGGCGGGCAAAACGCGCTGTTCATATTTTGAAGTTCATTTTTGTGGTTTTGTATAACATTTAGAATGGAAGTAGCTTATATAAAAAAACCTTTAGCCTAAAAAATAACTATATTCTTTAGATCAGCTAGAAGCTAAATTGGTAAAATCTTAAGGTTGCTTCTTGGTTGTAGTATACTCAAGCTCGGTGTTACGTACCTACGTATGTAACAATTTTAACAATAAAATGGCCCCGATTCTACAGTGGCCTCTAAACTTCCTAATTTTATTTAGGTGTCGCTAAAACACTTTGCTATTCTATGAGCAGCTGTCATAATCAAATGACAGTGCCATGACAGCGCTAATTTGAATCTTACGCTTCTTATTTTAGGCGGTCTTATACATTGTCAGCTTGACATTCTGGAATAGCACTGATATTAAATCTGCCGTCTAAACTGTCTTAAAATTAGACAATTTAGTTTTAGTTAGTTTTAGGCTATTTAAGGCGGTTAGTTTTAGGCCGGGAGACGAGCTGTAGGTAGGCCTCCAACAAGATGGACTGACGACCTTGTAAGGATCGCGGGAACGCGGTGGATGCGAAAAGCACAAGACCGGTCTGAGTGAAGAGCCTTGGGGGAGGCCTATGTCCAGCAGTGGACGTCTAGTCTCTTGGCTGACATGATGATGATGATGTAGATCAGCTAGAAGCTAAATTGGTAAAATCTCAAGGTTGCTTTTTGGTTATAGCATTCTCAAGCTCCGTTTTACGTGCGTATGTAACAATTTTAACCATAAAATAACGTCCTCATCGCGTTTAAAAAGCCGCCCGTCAGTATTAGCGCACATTACACTAACCAGATTGCTCGAGCCGGTTCTGCAACCTCGCTATGAGATAGAACCTAGGCTAGACTGGGATCGATGCGACAGCCTATTAAGCTAGAAAACCTCGGCAGTGCGGCGGCGAAGACGACGCATGCACTCGTGGGTTGGTGAATCAATGATTACACCCACACGATATTTGACGCGGGAGGCGTTATGGAGGTCAAATTTTTAAATGCTCACTTAGAGCACTCAATGGTCACTTAGAGCCGTATTAATAAACTGATCTCGATTTTAATGCTCGTGTCAAGATGTGTCAAAAATGACAGTTTTCTATGGCTTGACGTTTACTTTGACGTATCTTGTGACGGGCATCTCAGCTGAGAAGAGTTTATCTATACGGGCCGTAGAGCCGTATTAATAAACTGATCTCGACTTTAATGGTCGTTTCAAGATGCGTCAATAATGACAGTTTTCTATGGCTTGACATTTACTCTGACGTATCTTGTGACGGGCATCTCAACTGAGAAGAGTTTATTAAAACGGGCCTTAGAGCCGTATTAATAAACTGATCTCGACTTTAATGGTCGTTTCAAGATGCGTCGTCAATAATGACAGTTTTCTATGGCTTGACATTTACTCTAACGTATCTTGTGACGGGCATCTCAACTGAGAAGAGTTTATTAATACGGGCCTTAGAGCCGTATTAATAAACTGATATCGACTTTAATGGTCGTTTCAAGATGCGTCAATAATGAAAGTTTTCTATGGCTTGTCGTTTATTTAGACGTATCTTGTGACGGGCATCTCAGCTGAGAAGACTTTATTAATACGGGCCTTAGAGCCGTATTAATAAACTGATCTCGACTTTAATGGTCGTCTCAAGATGCGTCAATAATGACAGTTTTCTATGGCTTGACGTTTATTTTGACGTATCTTGTGACGGGCATCTCAGCCAAGATTTATTTATTAATACGGCTCCTAGTGTGGAGTGATCACCGCTGCCACGATTTTTCTCAGAAGTGGTCTCCTCTTGGGAAGTGCTAGTAGATTTTTGGAGTGTAAAGGTGCCCGTGCGGACTTACTGAATAAATATCTTATCTTTATCTATTATCTTGTCATAAGTCTGCTCCACCTACTGTATGAAATATATTAATTTTACACCTTGTCCCTACTAAGGTTGTCTAGAAGAGATCGCTAATCAGCGATAAGACCGCCTGTTGTTTACCTGTATTATTTTTAGTTGTGCTTCATTTCTTGTGTTTTTGTTTGGTGTACAATAAAGTGTTTTGTATTGTATTGTATCACTGTTCATTATTGTAAGTTTTATTTGGTGTTTAGTTTAAAATGATAACCACCCAACTTTATTTACATAATCATTTTCTAATTATACCTAGATAATTAGAGGAAGATGGCGTCTATCCGTCATGCGCCCCGTAACGCCATCTGTCGCGAGGGTTAGTTAGGGTTGTCGCTACGAAATCTTATATAAATAAATAAATAAATATCAGGGGACAATGTCACACCAATTGACCTAGTCCCAAACTAAGCTCTATATAATCTTACTAATGTTATAAATGGGAAAGTTTGGATGTTTGTTACTCAGTCACGCTTCCACTACTGAACGGATCGGGACATAAGATAGTTTCTATCCCGGAAAATTGGATACTTCCCGAGGGAGCAGCGATAATCGACTTCTACGCGGACGGAGTCGCAGGCAAAAGGTAGTATTGAATAGCTGTTTGACGCTGTCCACGTGGTTATATCCGGTTTCAACCGGTGATAACCGGGTATTTTAATACAAAAACTGTTAAAACCGATTAAATTGCATTACCCAGCGTAGAGTCGTAAACCCCTAGTAGTATTCCCTTATAAACTATCTAATTTCTCGGGACTAAAAGGATCATGCATAATTCTTCGGGGTTTTAAAGTTTATTTAAATCGCTTATCGGTTAAGACGCGAAAGCGGAATAAACAAACAAACAAAGCTACTTTTGCAACGTAATACTATTTTTTGTAGTTTTCTGTTTTTTATTTCCGAACGAATGATTCTTAATCCATGTATGTCTTTCTTTTAATTTTGTTTTGTTCTCCAAGCAACATCAGCAAGCAGCAAGCAATTCCAACGGAAGACCTGCGCTGGCTCTTCGGCTAGCGAATGCTGAGTTGGGACCGTTTCGCTACAATATCTCTGTGTCTTGCTCTTTTTGTGTCTATTTAATGGAATATTATATTGTGGCCAACAAATGTCTCATTATCTTTAATAATAGTATGGATTAGAGGATTTCCTTTTAAACAACCACATCTTGCTTTTCGTGTTTTTCAAATAAGATATCTTGCTGTTTCTATAGAGCTTAGTTTGGGACTAGGTCGATTGGAGTGACATTGTCTTCTATTAAAAAAAAAAAAATCCTTTGCCCGATTCGTTGCCAACCCTGGAACTAAGATGGAATGCCTTCAATCTAGTTATTTCACATTTTCTGCTTTGCGGTAGGTGAATAAAATGTTGGATATTACATGTATAAAAATAAATGTTTTAAAAACAAAAATGTCGGCTTTTGATTGAAAATATTGTGACTCGCCGACTTCTGTTGGACTTACCTGTTAGGTATATGGGTGAATCAACTTTTAAGGTACTCCCCATTTTTCGACATGTTTTACCAATTATATGTTTTTAGAAAAACTATATTTTTGTTAATGACGTGGCTTACACGCTTATTAAATCAGACAAATTGGCTCACATTTTAAGTTATTTGATTTAAAATAGTACAGTTTTAAATAATAATATAGATGGTAACGCAGGGGACAATGTTGTCCCTAGGTTTTGTATGGAAAATGTGCATTTTCCCCTGAGTTACCAGGTTTTTTCGCGGATTAAAAAATATTTGAATTGTTTAACGTATAAGGTCTTTAAATTTGGTGGTCTGATTTTAATATTCATACATCATTTTTAACCATAAGTCACCAGGAAAGTTTTAAAACCGCAAAAGAAAAGGAGTACCTTAAAAGTTGATTCACCCATATATCATTTTATTAGAAGTATTTTTTTTCGGTTTTGAAGGCGGTTTTTTGTTTTTTAAAACATTTATTTAATTTTACACTTTTGAGTGGTCATAATAAGCTTCATGTAGTCCCACTTTTTAGTTGATATATGAAACTTTCAGACATTACAACATCGCCGCAAGCAACGCCGCGGGATAATTATAGTATTTATTTTAAACAATTAAAATGTTCTTCGTTGTAGCCGTTCAACTATCTTAATCGAGATATCTTATCGCCGCCCTTGCAATCGGCACCGTTGAGGAGTTCCGGTAGCCATCTGCGGTCTTCATCAGTTCCGCTTCAGCAAATGATACTTTATAAATGCATATGCTAGACTTGTCAATAAAAATACTTACATCGATATACATTTGCCTACAATATTTGAGGAGTTCCCTCGATTCCTCTCTGATTCCCTCATCAGATCCTGGTTTCCTTATCATGGCACCATTCTTGGTATATCTCCTTTCCAACAAAAAAGAATCACTTAAATCGGTTCATAAACGACGAAGTTATCTACGAACACACATGTCATAAAAAAACAGGTCGAATTGAAAAACTTCCTCCTTTTTTGAAGTCGGTTAAAATGAACCCCTATGTCTCCTGGGCACGCTGTAACTTGAGAACGGCTGAACCGATTTGGCTGATTTCTTTTTGATTGTGTTCGTCATTGTCAAGACAAGGTTTGTATGACAGATAATGATTTAAAAATCCACTAACGAGATTTGTATGAACACGTCAGCAATGGTTATTAAATATTAAACTTTTTTAAACTACGATATGCACAAACATTTGTTACATAGCATTTTGAACCTTATTTAATCAGCTAACGAATTGAATAATAGCAATACAATTGGTCAACTAGTTCTTGATAGGTTGTAAATTTTGGTGACTCACATTTGTAGATGATATTTATTATTAAGCCGCTAAAGGAGGGTTATTATGACATAGCAATGCCCTTCTGTTTACGCTGAGAGAAAAGAACAGAGCTATATAACTGCTATAGCTCTGTCCTTTACGCTCGCTGTAATAAGAACTGCATAGCTATGTCATAATAACCCTCCTGTAAGTGGTTGATAAGGTTTATCTCACTTAAGCTGACTTGTTGAACCAGCCATGGTAACGAGGCTAAGTCACCTTGGAAACTTCAATAGCATAGACGTGATACTTATATTGTTATAATAGGTATTGTTATTATACATAATAATCAAGACTATATAATATATCTAGTTATACTTAATATTATAAATGTGAAAGTGTCTGTTTGTCCGTTTTTCACGCTTCGACCACTGAACGGATCGAGATGAAACTTGGCAGACATATTATATTGGTTGGGTCTCTGAATAGGACATAGGATAGTTTTTATCCCGGTAAATTGGACGGAGTCGCGGGCAACAGCTAGTAATATTATAAAGAGGAATAATTTGTATTTTTTCTCAAACATGCTCGGAAAAAACGTTTTCCGATTGAAACACAAGGACGGAAAGAGCCTCATTTTACTCCTAGGAGTAAAAAAACCATATGAAAACACTTTCCGTCCATGTCCATATTTTCTTAAAAATGCTGTCAATTTGCATACAAAATCAAAAGGACCAAGACAAAAATTCCAAACAGCCAAGGTAACTGCTCGCTTTTTTAGCACAGTGCGTGTGTTTCTTTTTGAATTTGCATTCCAATGTCTATGGTTAGTATTTAAAAACAATTGACATTCGTTCATTCTGCATAATATAATTGTGAAACCGAATATTAAACTATTTGTTGTGTGAAATACTATAAAAAATGAGCTCAAGCGACGAAAGCGACGAAATAGGTACCACACCGCCTATATTAAAATCTGAAGCTGCCTCGGTTAGGCAAAACCTGCTTCCCGCTAAATCTAAGGAAATTAAATTACTTGCTTTTTAGAAATGTATTTGTATTAATTCCTCATATGTTTGAGAAAAGCATTATGTATGCCTCGGCGGAAACGAGGATTTCCTGACTCGTATTTTAGCAGGCCTCGCTGTTGCTCGGCCTGCTAACCACCTCGTCAGGAAAACCCTTATGTATGTTTGTATTGAATAAACTCAAAAACGACTGTACCCATTTCAAAAATTATTTCACCATTAGAATGCTTCATTATCCCTCAGTAACATACTCGTAGGCTATGTTTTATTTTTCTGCGCGGGAGTCGCGGACAACATCCAATATATAAATTAACGTAACAACAAGATAATTAAATACTATGTCGATTAAGTATAGTAATTGTTATTTATTTGTGCAATACTAATAAGGTAATTTATTATAGAAATGAATGCATTGATCAACACTAGATAAGGATTAAATAGGGATAAGTTCGCCTTTCACAATGATTATCATAATAATTTATACATTTGTGAAATAAAACAGACCACTACGTTTTACATGCATACAAATTAGTGTAGTAGGTTTAAATAAAATAAAAACCAGAATTCAACATGGAGTTTATAAGCAGTTTAAGATGCTTGTATCCTCCGTATCTCGTGACCGATTTTAATTTTAATTTCACTTTTAGTGATCTCTTACGGTACTTTCAGATTTTGCTGAGAAATGCGATTTAAAAAATGATGCATATTCCCTACTGTCGTAGTATAGGGTACGTACGTACCTACCAACTTGAAAAATACTCCAGATTTTCAAAGATGGCAGCCCTGGCGAAGGAAATTTTAAACAAAACTGCGCAGCTGCCGCGAATTCCGAGTTCTGTATGAAAATGTTATTTATTAGTACTTAAGAGTTTAACCGGGGCTTATCTGAGAGTTGGAGTTACTTTATTTGTAAACAAAACTTGTTTGTTCAAGGAAGTATTAAATTTGCTTTGTTTTTAGCTTCACTTGGAACCAATAAACAATGTAGGTAGTATGTAGGTATCATCATCATCATCATGTCAGCCGAAAGACGTCCACTGCTGGACATAGGCCTCCTCCAAGGCTCTCCACTCAGACCGGTCTTGCGCTTTTCCTTACATCCCTACAAGGTCGTCACCACATCTTGCTGGAGGCCTACCCACAGCTCGAGTCCCGGTCCTCGGACGCCACTCAAGAACCTTCTGACCCCATCGGCCATCAGTCCTGCGTGCGATGTGCCCCGCCCACTGCCAATTCAGTTTAGCTATTCTTCGGGATATACTCAAAGGGCTATGGAGAGGGCTATGCTCGGGGTTTCTCTGCGTGATAGAATCAGAAATGATGATATCCGCAGGAGAAGTAAGGTAGTATGTATGTGTTGTAATGATTATTTATATTTTATCTACACACATCATAAGTCCTCTATTATGCGTTCAGAACCCGTAGGAAATGACCAGCATTATTACAACCAATTTTTACTAAACTTTCTTGTCTGTGGTAGTAGGTAAAATCTGTACTGCAAAGCATAACAGCGTCAGATATTTTTGAGTTCAATGTTGGTATTGCTGGGGGCTGTACAGTGTTTCAAAGGCAATGACTTAATTGACAACAATCCATTTTGTGCTAAGGTAGTAAAATAAAATACTGTTTCTAGATTTTACACTGCTGATTACAGTAAAAATATCTTTGGATTTTTTTATGCAGTAGTTTTTTTATATTTAGGAAAAACCGTAAAAAAAGTTGGATAGTGAATGTTAGGAATACACTTATAAGTGCCCTTAGTCCATTTATTAAAGATAAAGATAAAGATAAGATAATGACATTTATTCACTAAGTAGGCCGCACGGGCACTTTACACGTCAAGAATCTACCAAAGGAATTCAAAAAAATATACAACTGTCATGTTCATTGTTTATCTGTCTGACGGATTACTTGATTCTGACGACACGCTTTCAATTCTACGCAAAATAGTTTATTTATTTTAATGGCGTCTACAAATTACGTAATTAATTAAATTACGCAAAATGGCAAATTTGTGAACGAACGGCAGCGAATGATTGACATGACATGACAGTCAGTTTTGTTTACTGTTTAAAGTTACTTTTTTAAATTTTATATCAGGCTAAGATCACGACATCAGTATTCCTAACTTTGTATATACGGTCTTTTTAACGACTATTTCTTTAATAAATTATTAACGACGAATTTAAGTTAAATAAAGAAAAACCAAGAAATACGGGTAGTCTAATTTTTAACCAGCTATTATAAACGCGAAAAAACAATAATGTTTTTTTTTTTGAAATGTTGTCAATTTAAGCGGTGTTGTAGGTTTAGGCCTTTGATTTGCGTTATCTGTGTATATGGGTTTGGAGTTGGAAGTGTTTACGGACAGTTTGTTCTCTCAGCGGCTTAACCAGTGTGCAATAGGATGTACATAGTCAAGGCAATTTACTTTGAACTCTGTTGTAATATGAATAAGGTTTATTTTCCTATGTTCATTAACTGAAAATGGCATTTTCGAACAATCGCAATTGAACTTTATTCCCTTGATTGTAGATTCAAAGTGCCAGTTACAATAAACTCCCATTTTTCAGTATGGGGGGCCTTGCGAGGAGAGGATTTTGAAGCGACGTACGAGTACAGTCGCCCACACACTTAACTAACCATTAAAGACGGAGCTGAGAGAAAGTATCAATGCTTGAAAGGGATGTAAATATATTTGATATGAAAAATATATGTACATCCCTGTCAAGCATTGATATTTTCTCTCTGCTTTGCCTTCAAACCACTGCGGTCAACAAGCTTCTTTTAAGGGAAACACTAATAATGCTCCTCAAGATTTCATATTCAGGCCAATTTCTAAAAGTCGATTGGACTTGTTTAATGCTAAGGTCAGCAAACAATTAAATTATATGACGTGTACTCGGGATGATCCGGATAGTTTGTATTCTTCATTATTTATTTGTATTGTCAAGGAATTTGATGCCTGCTTCAGTTTGAGAAAGGTGAAAGGTCAGCAAGGTACGAAGTTTAGTGATTGGGCTACACCAGAAATTGACGCAAAAAGGTATAAATTATATGAGTTATATGCTACAAGAGCTATCGATCATAGGCCAGTTTCTAGATTACGTCAAAAACTACTCTAAAGAATTCAAACAGATTTGTGCCGCCGCGAAGTCTGAATATTTTTCTAACAAAATCCGTAATTCAGATAACAAAGTTAAAACTGTTTGGAATGTAATTAATACCGAAACTGGTAGAATTAGAGTTAGAGACCCGCACTACAGCCTGCACGTTGAAGGTACTGTGGTGAACTCGGACCTAGATGTAGCTAAAGAGTTTGAGCGATTCTTTACAAATATACCTTTAGATACCACTAAATCATTACAATCATCTCCTGATAAAGCTGAAATATTATTAAGATCCAATGTGAAGGAATGCACAGATGTTTTTATTTTTTGTCATGTCTCTCCAAAAATTGTAATTAAAACTTTTAGGTCACTTAATCTAAAAAAGACTGAAGATCTCTGGGGCCTCTCCATCACAGTACTACAGTCTGTCATAGAATTAACTGCACCATATCTGGCTGCATTATTTAACAAGTGTGTCGACATTGGAGTGTTTCCCGATCTGATGAAACATAGTAAGATTATACCCTTGTTTAAGTCAGGGGCAAGAACAGATCCCACAAATTTTAGACCAATTTCTATACTGCCAGCACTGAGTAAAGTTTTTGAAAGAATAATTCTCAACCAAATATCCTCACATTTTAGTAAGAATAAGTTGTTTCATAATAGTCAATTTGGGTTTACCAAGGGACGGTCAACTACAGATGCCGGTTCGACCCTAATTAAATACGTCTTTGATGCCTGGGAAAAATCACTAGATGTCATTGAAGTTTTCTGTGATTTATCCAAGGCGTTCGACTGTGTTGATCACGTTACGTTAGTGCGGAAGCTAAGCTACTACGGTATCAAAAACGGTGCCCTTAATCTTATTATTTCTTACCTTGCTCACCGAACTCAGCGGGTGGACATAAACAGAACGCAATCCCCGGGATCAGCTGTTGCTATGGGAGTGCCTCAAGGCTCAATTCTGGGCCCATTCTTGTTTTTGATTTATATCAACGATCTCCCTTATGTTGTGCGCGACAAACATGAAATAGTTCTATTTGCCGACGACACTTCACTTTTATTTAAAGTAGATAGAAAACAGGCAAATTTTAATGACATAAATGACACGTTGTCAACAACTGTTGACTGGTTTACAGCCAACAACTTACTTTTAAATGCCAAGAAAACCAAGTGTATGAAATTTTCTTTATCAAATGTGATAGGAGTGAATGGGAATAATATAAGACTAAAGGATGAGACAATGGGATTCGAAGATAAAACAGTATTTTTAGGTATTACCTTGGACTCAAAACTGCAATGGAATTCGCATATATCCACCCTTGCGGGTAAACTTAGTTCTGCAGCATATGCAGTAAAGCGTATCCGCCAACTTACAGACGTCGAGACAGCGAGACTGGTGTATTATAGTTATTTTCATAGTGTTATGAGTTATGGGATTTTGTTGTGGGGAAAAGCGGCTGACATCCAGGCCATATTTATATTACAAAAGCGGGCTATACGTTTTATTTATCAGCTGGGTTCACGGGTCTCACTCAGAGATAAATTTAAAGAAATTAATATTGTTACTGTCGCGTCGCAGTACATCTTTGAAAATATCATGTATGTTCGCAAACACATACATGAATTTAGGCATAACCGTGACGTTCACAAGCTCAAAACGCGAAATAAGGATAAACTCGTAGTCCCAGGTCACCGTCTTCGTAAAGTAAGCACATCATTCGTGGGGAACTGTATACGCTTCTACAATAAGATACCTACCGATATTGTCAATATGCCATTCACTAAATTTAAGTCTCGCATTAAGCGCTGCTTGCTGGGTAAGGCATATTATACTATAAATGACTTCGTAGATGATAAAGACGCTTTTAAGTAACTAGTATGAGCAATTACTGAAATTGTGGTTAATTTTAAGCATTTTGAGTAGAAATATATCTAATATGTGAGCACTGAGCAGCGCTTATTGTTAAATGCCTTTAAGCCAATGATGTAGACATTTAAGTTTACCTAATGTATCCTTTTTTGTTAGTATTTTATTTTATTATTGGTTCTTGTGCACAAGACACTTAAGAAATGAGAACACATTGTGATGTTTCTCGCCGGACAGTTCCCTTTTTTATTGATATATTTTGTCCGGCAGCATGGGCATGTCATGCTCACTCTAAGGTCTTTGCTTACGGCGGCGTCGTTGATCGGGTCGCCACCTTCCCGAACACATGGTTGAGGGAGGCGATGGCTGAGATACGCGTCATACTCGTGAACGGGTGCTGTCTGTGGGGTCCGGTCTGTTCACGCTTGCAAGGACCTGTTATTCAGTTAATTATTTGAATTATCGTTCCTGACGTAGAGACCTCGTCATGTTGTTCTCTTAGACATTAGGTATTTTATTTGTATTTTATTGTCTTTACATTTGTAATGATTTTATTTGTGTTAGTTTTAAAAATAATTATTTATTACTTTATTACCTTGTAATGTAATCTAGATACTTTTAAGTATTATTGTATTTAAACATTGAAAAAAATGACCTGCTGGAGTTTCTTGCGGCGCTTCTTCTCCGCAATGATGGTCTTGTCCGAAGCGCTAGTAGATTCACTCCATGTTACCGACGTGTAAAAGAGCCCTCATGTGGCCAATTTACTGAATAAATATTTTGTATTTTGTATTTGTATTTTGTAATGGTCAGTTAGGTGTGTTGCTGAGTGTACCTATAAAATCGAGTAGCTGTCAAAAACATTCCATACAAATTTACTTCTTCTTCTCTCTTTAATGGCAGCTACAAGGCTTGTGCCACTGTCAGTTGCGTCAGTGATGGTCGTTTGTCAAAGAGTCTGCCTAGAGTAATCAGTCAAATTAAAACAGCAAGGTAGAAAAAGTTACAAAGTAAGAAACCCTCAAAAAAAAGGGGAAGGAAACTGTAAAAAAAAGTGGGGGGCATGAAGGAACGGAACTGAACTGAACTGATTCTGACCTGTGAATGAAGAGTCAACTACTTAAAAACGAAAACTATCGATAGTTATAAAATCACACAGAATATTAATAAAAGGGGAAAAGGTATAACGGAGTAAGTTTTAAAGTTAATGGGACGTGGAATAAATTCGGGCAAACAAATTTAGCTCCGGCGGTAACAATTCCCACCCCATAAAAAGTTTCCGTTTATTACTTATTTGTACCTTTCCATTTTTTATTAAAAAGTAGAACGTTCAAACCTTTTTCATAATATTAATACATTCAAAAATCGTAACTATTAGGTTTAAAGGGGGGAGAAACGTTACCGCTTTATGAATCGGAATGTTTAGCTTCAAAATACAATTTTTCATCATCATTTAAAATCAGTTCTTTTTACGGTGAGCGTAGAGGACAGAGCTATAGGACTGATATAACTCTGTCCTTTAATCTCAGCGTAAACTGAACTGCCCGTCACCAAATCGCCCGGTTTGAGCTAATTTTTCGACCTTAACAAAATTATTTTAAACGAACAGCTCTCTCTAAATCGTCCATTTATTACTTAATCCAGCCCGGGTAAAGCCGTTTGTTTACCCGGCTCTGTTTACCGGGATCCGGGCGACGTCCATGCGACCCAGTTGCCGCTGGCGCCACCTGGCGGCCGGCCAAACTGAGCTGACGTGGAAATCGTGGAATGAGGTTTTAATGCTTTGAACCTATGAATTATATCTAGTCTGGCTTTAAAGCGGTTTACACACCACCGATCCGAACCAACGATACGATCTTTTAGCACAAAATCAAGTTTTTTTTAAATATGCTGTAATGTAGTCCTACTTCTCAATGAATTAAACAAATAAAATGAAAAATGATTATAGAAACCAAAGACGATTTTTAAACACCTATTCAATCACACCCACCACCCACTAAACTAATTTGTTTACTTGTTTTTTTTTTTTAAATATGGCATCTGCTTGCCGCCATATTGTTTTTTTTATATAGTCATATCTTAAGTAGGACTCACAAGGTTAAGACAAATCACATAAAATATTTACAAATGGCTTACGCACAAGACCCAACAGGGACTTAAAGTTGGCGGGCAGAGGAATATGTTTAGGAAGAAAATGATATAAAGAATATCATCTCGGGAAATCAAAAAATATGTGGTCCGCTGACCCCTTATCTAGGCCGTATTCACAGAGAGCTTTCCTAACCCGTAATTTTGCCAGGTGGACGGGCCCTAATTCAAGAAACTTAATTAAATCAGGGGACATCCGTGTATCCAGATGAACATACTAAAAGTCTTCAAGGGTAGGGGGTGTGCTGGAGGGTACCCTTACCCTAGAAGGTACCTTTTTCAGATTTTTGCTCATATCTCGAATATTTGTAGGAATGTCATAATGATTACTCAACAAGTTTTTAAAGTTGTAGGTAATTTTGTAGCTCTGCCTACCCCATTCTGGGATTACAGACATGAAGGTATGTATGTTTGTATTTCAAAATTTGGTAATAATCTTAAATATTTCCTGTTGATTACAAATTTATTATTTAGGATAACATAATGAATATACACCAATTTATATTGATTTTCATTTAAACATCATAAATATATACGTACAGTGGTTGCCACATAATTAGGAATGCCTTCGTAATTGCCATACAATTGCCCACAAATATGACTTTTCAATTTTGCCACCCAATCAAATAATTATTAACCAATTTTCTTTTTAGTTACACTTATCAATCTAATAAATGAAGGTTTGAATGTATGTGCAATTTATCGCTGTCAAAAACAAACCTTTCATTTTATAAGGATTTGAATTTCATACAAAGTTGTAAAATCCCTATAATACAGTCCGTTTTTAACAGTAGTTCACTGTATATAGGTTTGAGCCTTAGTTAATGGTCTAAAGTAGACAGTATTTAGAAATAAAATTGGTCAAGAACTTTTTGTTTGGGGGTCAAAATTGAAAAGTCATATTTATAGGCAATTGTATGGGAAAATTGCAAGCGTTCCTAAATATGTGGTGGTGTGGTGGTATATTTAATTTTACTTATTTAAAAGATGTTTAATCTTGTCATAGTTCATAAACAATTGCAATGTTACATCATCCCACACTTTTTCCGTTTTATCAAACCAAAAATATCTTCCTTTAACCGACTGGTCAACATCCAGGGCTAAATACACCGGAGCCTTACTTGCCTCTTCCGGAGTCATGTACCCGGTCCAATTGGTGAATCCGGTCTTCACATAACCCGGATGTATGGTATTCACTGATATATTCTTATCAACTACCTTCTGCTGGACTCTACCCAACGCACACACAGCAATTTTAGAGACCTTATAAGACAACATAGCTGTTTGCATGAAATCTTCGGCTTTCCAAGTGCCAGTTTTAACGGATTCTAAATACCAATCTACAAATTCATCAACATCTTTATGTGTCAGATCCTTGCTAATAAGCTTCTCGATCCAATGAACGTTTTTCAGGTTAGATATGTGACCATGGTCACTACCGATGTTGACCACCCGAGCGTTCTCTTTCAGAATAGGAAAGAAGTATTTCTCAACATTAACAAAGCCTTTATAATTCACTCCGATAACTCTGACAGCGTCTTCATATGTTGTCTTTTCCCAGTCACTGGTAATTACTCCAGCATTGTTTACCAAAATGTTTAACCCTTCATGTTTGTTTTTAATAAATTCAGCACATGACTTAACACTATTTTCATCGGTTACATCTAAGATGTGGAATTCTGGATTAAGTCCTTTACCCTTTAAGTTTTGAATAGCTTCAGTACCTTGTTGCTCGATATGTCCTGTCAGGTAAACAGTATCCACACCTCTTCTCAATAGTTCTTCAACTATACCACATCCTATGCCAGTGCAGGATCCAGTAACTAAGGCAACTAGTTTAGACATTGTTTAAGCAAGAAAATAACAAAATAATATCAGAATATAAAACTTATCAACAGCACAGTAAATTGACAACTAAAGAACAATGTTTCTACAAACATCGAATGTTTTTTATAATAAAGTACCAATCAATAAAATATTATCACCGGCAAGTATGATTTAATACCTAAGAGTCCTTCAGAATTCACTTAATACGAGTGTTATCAAGGTAATTAGATGAGTTATTTATCGCTATCTACTAAGTATGCATAAACTTCGTCAACAAACAGGATTCTATCCAAAACTTTCTACAGCATAAAGTACCTACCTAAAACAAGAATAAGAATCGAAGTAAAACTATAACTACACTACTACGTTAACCAGAAACAAAATACTATCTAATAACCACATAAGTAAACTACTACAATAGTAAAAATAAATCAACTAACATTAACTTGTGAATCCGCACTCACACGCACGTACTAGGTACTATGGACTTGACTTAATTGACAGTAATCAGTATGTATTGACACTGACATGATATCTCATTTAATCTGTCATGTCATGCGTTTTGTTTCATCTGATGTCAAAAAATTAGAAGTATCATAGAAGGCGTTTATTAATTTCATTCATTATTGCCTATCTATACCTATACCGTGAGGACTGAGATGGATGTTTTTTCTTAGGGTTTATACGCCTGTGGTATCTATTATCGTTTTTAACCGGTTTAAAAAGGAGGAGGATTTAGATTTCTCCGTCAATTGTAGACCTATTGTCAACCATCCAAGTCAGAATCTGATAAAGGGCTCTATTAGCAATTTAGGAAACTCCTCTAATATTACAATATTAGAGAAGCACTTACAACTGTTTTGGTAATTTCAGTATCAAATTCAGTACCTATTTGCATTCAGAAAGTATCATTTGATTAAGTGGAAAACCACAAAATAGCTAAGGGCAAGCGGGGCTATTCCGACGGAGAGGGGTAAATGCGTTGAATTCCCTTGAAAGAAAATAAGCGACTCATTTATCCCTCTGTCACAATAGGGCTCCCCTTGACCGTACCGGAATTATTCAATACTTTCTTAGTATTGAATAATTCCGGTACGGTCAGGTACCAATTTCTAGTGTGGCGATAAGATATCTCGATATGTATAGTTAAGCGACTGTGACGAAGTAAATTTAAATAACTTCACAATGTGTGTCACATCTTGTGTCACAATGACGTTATAAGTCAAATCAAGGTTACCTTTAATTCGGTTAAATATGCTTGCCAAATTTATTGTTTTCCAACCGTTTCATTTGCCAACCCACTTGGTTTTCTGTGACCGTAAGGCATTTCAGGATTTTATAAAAACTAACCTAGAGTCCGACCAGCGAGTGGTGACACAAAAAAAAGGCGGCAAATTGAAAATATCTCAAGCTGGCAACACGAAGCGCATAGCGACTGGATAGTACTCCTAATGTGACAGCTTGTTTCATAGGTAAAATTGTTGCCACATGAAGAATTTGAGAAAAATGTTTGTGTCACCACTCGCTGGTCGAAGTCTAACGTATAGGATTTTAAACGATGATACTGAAATAAATCATTAAACATATTTATAAAATTGGATTGGCAAATGAAAAAGTTGAGAAACGATACATTTGGCAAACATATTTTTGCCAAACGGCAAGCTCTGGTCAAATCGTAAATACTGTCAACAAATTGTTTTGTAATGTCACTTTGATTGAGGTTTGTTATAATTCATATTCATATTAAATTTATTGCATCTATGGTATTTACTGAGGTCTTACAGATCTTATCAAAGCAATCTTAAAACTATCAGGCTTCCATTTTATCTATTCTGTAGTTGACCAATAAACTCTTTTACCAATTTTCTGGTCTAACTTAATTTTGTACAAAGTCTAGGATATACGTAGCATGGGCTTAAAATATTTTTAAGCTGATGAATACGCGGACATGGTTTGTAGGTACATGAACGATTAACCACTCATTCATTTTCCTTATTCTAAGCCTAAGCAGATCCTTAATTTTCCAATATTATAAAATACTTGTCAATGATAATACCTTATTTTATGACTGGTTTCCCATCTGTAGAATATGATTTTGTAGATAAACAGTACTTAAGAAGGCAGTTGCAAAATCAGTTTGCTGTTGATAAGTAAAATATTAAGACTACAATTTGGTTAATGTAGGAGTGATCCCTATGACACTCGTATTTCGTAAACTTACCTACATATCATGGATGACGTCACTTGGTCTTCAAGTATTAATTGTGTGTGGTCTACAAACATAGGTAGGAAGCTCTAGACTCGCAGGTATATTTTGTACAACATTATGTATGTCCTCTACAATTTTAGTAGGTAATTTATCGAAAAATAGTTTAAACTAGATGTACTAGATATTTTGTGTAAACATGTTAATAAATAAATAATCTAAGTATATAATAAAAATGAATCGCTAAATGTGTTGGTAAGCTCAAAACTCGAGAACGGCTGAACCGATTTGGCTGATTTCTTTTTTGTTGTGTTCATCAATGTCACGTCACGACAAAGTTTTTATGAAAGAAAATAATTGAAAAATCCACCGGGAAAGTCAGGAATTTGCAGCGGGGCGAAGCCGCTGGCGGGCCACTAGTATAAAATATAGGTAATATACCTAGGGCTAGCTATCCAGAGATGTAATACAGCCAGTGTCATAGGCACCATGCCGCCAGCGGACCTGCTAGAGGGGGTGTTCTTTTTATAGTGGTGATTTTATATTTTCATCTTTATTTATTTGGGTAGCTTAGTTTGATTTTAATTGAAATGGTTAGTTTTAGCTTTTAATTGTTAACATCAATTAATTAAATATTTAGTAGTATTGTAACATCATAAGGAAGTCTCCTCTGTACGGAACAGAGGTTATGAGACGGGCGTTTTTCCAAGCCTTGGACTAATTACCTAGGTATCGGACGTGACTGGAAAAATGTAATCGCCCTGGTGTTCAAGTCATGCCGATAAATTACAGATATTATCTCATTCAATCGAACTAAACCTACTTAAGTATAAATATGGGTAATGAAGCGGATAAACTCCATTCTGGCGCTAAATATTGCGAAGTCACCACTGTTAATAATAAAATACAAGCTATGGCTAAAAAAGTCGCTTTAGTGAGCGGATCTAACCAAGGCATTGGCAATTCTATAGTTGAAGAACTGCTCCGAAGAAACGTTGAGATAGTTTACTTAGCGTCAAGAAACGAGCAACGAGGAAAAGACGCAGTGGAAAAACTAAAAGCCAAAGGACTCAACCCCCATTTCCACCAATTAGAAGTTACAGATGAGGCAAGCGTGAAGAAATGCGCTGAAGACATCAAAGCGAAACATGGAGGATTGGATATTCTGGTCAACAACGCTGCAATCATTACAGCAGACTGGCACGATACTACATATGAGGATGCTGTGAAGGTGATCACCACGAACTACTACGGCATCAAAACCGTTAAAAAATACTTCTACCCTATTCTTAACAAGAACGCTCGCGTGGTAAACATTTCCAGCGATTGTGGTCACATTTCCAACTTAAAGAACAAGGAGTGGATCGCAAGACTGACCAAGAAGGACATAAAAGAAGCTGACGTGGACGCCTTCGTGGAGTGGTACCTGAATTCCGTCAAAAACGGTACGTGGAAGGCGGAAGACTTTTTCCAAACACAACTACTGTCATACAAAATTTCTAAGATGGCTTTATGTGCCCTAACGATTGTACAACAGAATGAGATTGACAGAAACATTTCCATTAACTCCATCCATCCAGGGTTTGTGCAGACTAACATGACGAGTGGCTCAGGATTACTTTCCAGTGAAGAGTCTAGCAAGGCGCCTGTTTACTTGGCCCTGGACATTGATCAGTCCGTGAAAGGGCAGTACTTCTGGTTTGATGATAAAGAGCCTAAGGACTGGAGGAACCCTGATCTTCCGTTATACTCTGACTATGAGGCGATTAAAGATTATTTGTAAAAGATACCATTTACTCGCAGGGCTTTTAGAATTCTTGTACCTACGTTTTTTACTTGGTTATTGTTATGTAGAAGTTTCTTATATTTTCAGTGGTGGTGGTATAATACCTGACAGTCGAAGGAGGTAATGTTTTTTTTTGTTATTTCTACATTGGTGTCTTATTTAAGTGCATACCGTAACTGCAATTTGACTGAAACGTAAGCAATTCTTTTAAAATAGAAAACTCTGCAAACAATTTGTTTGTGTTTTTTCGTTCCATCTCTGCGGTCTGACGCCGTAACCGATTGACGCAATATTAGGTAAAGTCGACTACAAATATATGAATCTAATTTTTCACCAGATAGCATTCTAACGACATACATACATACCTTCACGCCTTCATTCCCAGAGTGGGCTAGGCAGAGCTGCAGAATTACCAACAACTCTAAATACTTGTTGATAACTCTGTAACCACAATTTGCACAATTAGGCTGAGATGTTTAACGGTGCATATTAGTGGCAGGTAGCAAGCCCATCGCCTAACAGTATTACAAGCCTTCTAACTAATTAGTAGTAGACTAATCAGAGCTAGAATTTAGCCAAAGACGAATACAGCAGGGAGTTTTTTATTTTTTTGCATGGGAAGGCAAACGAGCACACAGGCCACCTGATGGTAAGTGGAAACTGTGACCCATAGACATTCGCATTCACAAGACTGCAAATGCGTTGCCAACCCTGAGGACTAAGATGGAATGCCTCTATGCTAGTCATTTCACCGGCTGTCTTATCCCCAAACCGGAACACAACAATGCGAACACTGCTGCTTGGTGGTAGGATAGTAAGTTCACGACCTTTAACCATGCGGTTTTAAAGCTCGCATGTCTATCACCCCTTTTAGAGAATTGGTTGACGTACAGAGTGTCCCAAAGGCAATGACTTAATTTAAGCGATGTTGTAGATTTAGGCCTTTATGTAAGCGTATGAATTTGCAGACCGGCGGCTTAAAGAGGATCTTGAGGCGGCGTATAAAATTGCGTAGGTGTCAAAAATATTCCATGCAAAATAAGTAAAACATACTGTAGGAAGACGATTACGTCGGGGTCACCAATGTAGGAAGAGAGGGCAATAGAGAGATCTCTCTCCAGGTATGTGTTATGCCTGGGGACCGGAGTCCATTGGGATGAAGTTGGAAGTGGTATATATGTCAACCGACGAAGAAACTTCGTTAGCGCGATGTAGAACACTTAGTTCCGCTGTCTGACGCTGGTGACGCTAGCGAGTTGGTTGATACAAGTTGCCGATCTTTAATAATTTTGAGTAGCTTTTTTTTATTTTTATTTAATTACGTTTAGTTTTCATTTTTAATTGTATTATTGTTGAATTCTGTAAGTACAAAATTAAGTATTTTTATTGTTATATAACACTGATGAATTAATAAAACCCTTATTTTATTAATTACGTATTAAAAAATCGTAACTATTAGTAGGTTTAAGAGGGGAGAAACGTTACCGTGTTATGTATCGGCTATTTTTAGCTTTGGTCTTCAGCTGTCATTGGCCTGAAATTAATGATTAAGTGTACTTAGTGTCGGCAACGTACCCTTTCAAATAAATAAAATACGGGTCCGAATTGTAAGTGAAATTTGACGTCACGCAAATCGTTAAGTGCCATGCGAATGCTTTTTCTCCGCGCTATAACCGACTAAAAGGGCACGGGTCTGCCCTGTAATAGGGTTCCGTAGCCATAAGAAAAGCCATTACTCTTCTTTATTCCAAGCGCGTCGGCTAACGGCCCATCAAGATCCAATTACTTGGCAAAATTTAGAGGCCCGAGCGGGTTTTCTTACAGTACACCAATATTTTATTTAATACAGAACCTTGTCAAAATTGACCTTCTTAATTAAAAGTATTCAATTTTTTGACGTTTGTAGTGAAGAAGCACAGGAGGTTACGGTAGCAGTTTTTTTATTTTGTAACATTTGCCAAAACAGCACCACGCTGTGTTGGCACCTCGGTGTTAGTTCTATGTTTCTATATTGTTATGTACTATGTTAGTCTACAAGGTTTTTTGTAATTATGGGCCTCCCCGCCCTTGCCCGAAATAAACCCTCTGTTTCATTACGATGATTCCTGTGACAGCTCATATAACCACGCACACGCACGCATGCACATTTCCTTGAAATTTGGTATACGAATTTAAAACTTAATTTGTTTGAAAAAATACGTAAATCCCGTTGTCCTTTCGCATATGAATCATGAGTGTCAAAATGAAATAATTAAAGGTCAATGTCATCAAGGTAGGTGCTGACGGAATAGTCAGCCTCCTCGCTCTAATTGAACGTTATACTGAGTACAAAATCTCAGTTTTTATAGTAGTTAGTTATAAGTAGGTATATATAATTACTCGTAGTTTCTGATAAATAGTCAGTAAGACATTTTGATGTATAGACATGAAGAAATTATAGTTTGACTACTTCACTATAAAACACAGAATTTACTTACTTGAATTTCTTCTCATGAAATGTTTCAAGTTCTTCTTAATAGACGTGATTTTCGTTTAAATTGACCTTAATATAATTTATGCCCGTCACCAACTCGACCAATTTTTCAACCTAACAAAATTATTTTAAACGAACAGCTTTCTCTAAATCGTCCATTTATTACTTAATCCGGCCCGGGTAAAGCCGTTTGTTTACCCGGCTCTGTTTACCGGCGACGTCCGATGCGACCCAGTTGCCGCTGGCGCCACCTGGCGGCCGGCCAAACTGAGCTGACGTGGAAATCGTGGAATGAGGTTTTAATGTTGTGAATCTACAAATTATATATTATCTAGTCTGGCTTTTAAGCGGTTTACACACAACCGATACGAACCAACGATACGATCTTTTAGCACAAATATCAAGTATATTTAATAATAATATGATGTTATTTAGTGTGGTTGCCGGCTTAGAATAGTGCCACTCCATGTCTCCCGTGGAAGTCGTAAGAGGCGACTAAGGGAATAAAGGCTTGTAGTACTGTTAGGCGATGGGCTTGCTACCTGTCACTAATATACACTGTTAAACATCTTAGCCTAACTGTGCAAATTGTGGTTACAGAGTTATCAACAAGTTTTAGAGTTGTTGGTAATTCTGTAGCTCTGCCTACCCCACTCTGGGAATGAGGGCGTGGAGGTATGTATGTATGTATGTATGTTATTTAGTTCCACTTTTCAATAAAGTAAACAAAAAGCAATCTTATTTTTTTTTATTGTTCCTAACAAAATTCAAATCGTTATAAATTCTAAATGATCATTCAAAATGAAAAATGATAAAAGAAACATAAGATGATTTTTAAACATGTATTCAATGACACCCCACTTATTATATTTTGTAAACTTTTTTTGTTTTTTTTACGGTTCAATTTTGATTACTGTGATATATTTACCGTGTGGTTGCCGGGTTAGAATAGTGGCACTCCATGTCTTCCCGTGGATGTCGTAAGAGGCGACTAAGGGAATAAAGGCTTGTAGTACTATTAGGTGATGGGCTTGCCACCTGTCACTAATACACTGGGACACATCTTAGCATACTTGTGCAAAATGTGGTTACAGAATTATCAAGAAGTTTATAGACTTGTTGGTAATACTTTAGCTCTGCCTATCCCACTCTGGGAATGAAGGCGTGAGTTTATGTAAGTATGATATATTTAGTGGCACTCACAAGATTAAGACAAATCAATTGACATAAGAGTCATGTAAGTCGATCCATGCGTTTAGTTTGTAGAGCGCCAAAAATAAACAAAAACACATACAAACATAAATAGGCTGACAAACACATTAACCTCCTTCTTCGGCAGTCGGATGAAAGTTAACTTGAGGATATATCAAGCTCGCAGCAGGCAACGCTGCGACTCATGCTGTAGGTATTTGGCATATTCACTTGTGAGAGGACCTTGTGCAGGGTCCGAGCGGGTTGGTACCACCGTCTTATCCATTAACCTACCGCCAAGCAGCAGTGTTCGCATTGTTGTGTTCCGGTTTGGGGATTAGACAGCCGGTGAAATGACTAGCATAGAGGCATTCCATCTTAGTCCTCAGGGTTGGCAGTGCATTTGCAGTCTTGTGAATGCGAATGTCTATGGGTCACAGTTTCCACTTACCGTCAGGTGGCCTGTGTGCTCGTTTGCCTTCCTATGCCATAAATTAAAAAAAAAAAAAAACTGCTTCGTAATAATATCGCGTATCTATTAATATCTAATCCACGTTTGAAATATATGGGTCTATTCTTTATTGATTGCCATCAAATTAAAGTTAGTTTCCTTCTGGGCCAGAATATTGAATTCCCATAATGTTGAATTCCTAGAATGTTCAATTAACTATAAAAAAAAATGCAAGTAGGTGCTCAGGTAGGTAAACGATAAAAAACGTACCCAGAATAATGATAGCCATCGGAAAGATATGTAGGTAACAAAATTCTAGACTCCGATAAACATGTATGTACCTATACGCCAGATAATACTATAATAATATACCTATATAACAGTGTTTGTAAGTAACTGAAGTTCTTTTATCTAGATTAGAGTAGGTACGTCTGAGATTATAAGTAGCTGGACACTGTACGTCATGTTTGAACTGCTGCATTTATGTCTAAAGCGTTAAAGCTGGGTCTAAATTGGATTGTTCATATTTTTAGAATTACTCTAATTAGAAAACCATTTCGGGGAATAGGTTTTTAAGGCCGTTCTGCAATGTTAGGTTTTTGAAATATTTATCTATTTCGGATATTTCGACAAAAGTATATTTAACCTTTGTTTGACATTCGTTTTCGGCTTGAAACCATACGTGTATGTTACGGGTTAGGTGAAAATCGCTTGAAACAGTATGTTTTAAATACACTATTACAGTCATTTTTATCATTAGGTATCATTTAATTAATGTAATTTATTAGACAATGGCAACCGAAATTTTAAATAATTATGTCATTCATAATTATGTCTGCTAAATAAATAGATATATTAAAACAAAACTATTGGGTTAAATACAAAATTAATAGAATGTTAAATTATCTATTCTTTCGAATTAGAATGTTAAAACCTTGAGTTATTTTCGATCAATCGTTGGATAGGTCTTTTAAATAGATTGCGGGTTTGTGAAATCTATTTTTCAGTAAGGGATTCGTTTATGAAATATTAAACTTTAAAGCGCAAATTTCTGTTAGAGTCCAGTCGTCGAGTTGCTGCTGAAAATGGAATTGTTCCGTGAAAATTTAAGAGCTACGATTTATGACGACTTTAAAAGTAGATTAACACAAAACAATGTGGAAATCGGATGATTGCTGCTTTTAGTAATGAAACACCTTAAAAGACGACAATTTACAGGTGGTATTCAGAATTTCAACGTGACTGTGTATCCCTCACGGACGACTTGCCTGAAGGTCGACCAAAATCGGTAGTCACACAAGACAACGTCTATGTTGTGCGTCAGCTGATAAAGGAAGACCGACATGTGTCATATCGGGAGATTCAAGAGTGTTTAGGCATTGGAATTCAATGAGTCAGATACAAATTATTTTAAAGGAACAATTAGGCGGGTATAATTGTTTTCCGTTGGATACCTCACTTACGGGAAACGACTCGTGTCAATTGGTGCCGCAGAACTTTGAATAAATTCAACGGAGGAAGCTCAACTGCAGTTTTTAGCATTGTATCAGGTCACGTGTTGGATATATACATATGAGCCTGAAAATAAAAACCAATCTCGAGTATGGGTCTACGAAGACGAGCTCAAACCGACGAAAGTTATTCGTTCTCGCAGCATGGACAAAAAGCTGGTGACTAGGTTGGTCTCCTAATCGGGTCACGTGGCTACTATTCCTCTTGAAGATCGTAGAACGGTCAATGCCGATTGGTAAACCTCTATATGTTTGCCGAGTATCTTTGCTGAACTCCGAAAACAAACCCTAGTTGCCGCATCATCCTTCACCACGACAATGCCAGCCCTCACACCGCTCGGAAAACAACAGAGTATCTGGACGGTGAGAAAGTCGAATTACTGGACCATCCTACATACAGCCCCGACTTAGCCCAATGACTTTTTCATATTCCCTAAAATTAAGGATAACTTGCGTGGTCAGCGGTTTCAGAGGCCGGAAGCAGCAGTGGAGGCTTTTAAAATGGCCATTTTGTCGACTTCAGACTTCAATAAGTGCTTTAACTTGGCGAAAACTTGAAAAACAATAAAAATACTTTTATTTTGAGAACTTTCAGTTTGACCCTGGTATTTTTTTTTGGTAGAGTAAGTATACTTCGAGATGGTTATATTGTTATCCATCCAAGTCAGAATCGAATTGACGGGCTCTATTAAGAATTTAAGAAACTCCTCTAATATTGTAAGCACACACAGCGATTTCGGTAATTTCAGTATCAAATTCAGTATTTGCATTCAAAAAGTATCATTTGTTGAAGTGGAACTAATAAATAAGACCTCAAAATAGTGAAGGTCAACTGGGGATATTCCGACAAATAAATAAATGTACTATTAAATGCAATCCTTTCTTTCATAGAACTAAATCTACTTAAACCACTATACAAGGACGCAAAAAAGGTTTTATCTACTCTCACATCGTAAAGTTCGAATTATAAACTTCGAAACGAATTTATATTGGCATACTTTATAAACACTATACCGAAATAAAATAAAAAAAACACTTTATAACATTATTTCTCTAACAAAATAATGTTATAAAGTAATTTTTTTACCATTACGATACAAGTTAATCCAAAAAGTTTATGTCACCAACGAGGTTTCATATCAATATTTTTTTTATAATGGAACGCACATGCCGGTTCGCTTCATTTTTACAGCATTACAAAAAGTTTTCATTCCAATTTTTACTTGTCTGTGACTGCGCCCGCTTTAACGCATGCGCGGTGATGTGCTAGGTTTTGGCGCCATTCATTGAATACGTTTTGCTGTAGTTACTTTATTAACTTTGATCTTTTATTTAGTAGGTTGAATCGCAATGTATGAGAGTAGATAAAGTAGTGTATGAAACTGCACATAACTAGGTATTAAAACACTCGAGTGATACTATTAAAAACCTCGCCTGGCGGCTCGGTTCTTAAACACACACTCGTGTTTTAATACCCCTCTTTATGCAACAATTTCATAAACTACTATTTTAACGTTGAATGTCCTTGAAAAAAAGTGATTTATTTACTCCTCTGTCACCTGCAGTACAATAGTGACATAATTCAGAATTTTTGATTTTCGAGTTAGGGCTCTATCATGATCAATTTATGACTTGAAATTTGAAAGCTGAAATTTTGAATTAGTTCACTATCGTTCTGATTTTCTGAAGGTGCGTTTCCCCGCTTGACCGTATCGGAATTGTTCAATAGTAAGTACCTATTTGTAGTGTGGCGATAAGATATCGATAAGTATAGTTAAGCGACTGTGACGAAGCAATTTTAAATAACTACGACGTTCCCACAGCTTTGCTTGAAGTGAGCTTGAATATGATTTCTTTCTTAAATATTCTTAATCATAGAGAAGAAGAAATGTTTTTTTTTTTTTTTTTATAGCATGGGAAGGCAACCGAGCACACTGGCCACCTGATGGTAAGTGGAAACTGTGACCCATAGAAATTCGCATTCACAAGACTACAAATGCGTTGCCAACCCTGAGGACTAAGATGGAATGCCTCTATGCTAGTCATTTCACTAGCTGTCTTATCCCCAAACCGGAACACAACGATGCGAACACTGTGTCACGAATGTCACAATGACGTTGTAAGTAACATCGGGGTTACCTTTTATCGCTATATAAAAACTAAGCTAGCCTTACCTTTAGGGTTTTAAACGATGGTACTGAAATAAATCCTGAAATATTTATATAAAATTGGGTTGGCAAATTAAAAAGTTGGGAAACGATACATTTCGCAAAAATATTTTTGCCAATCGGCCAACTCCAACAAATTAAATAAGTATCAACAAATTGTTTGTAATGTCACTGTAATGCCTGCCTGTGTGATTATAGGTCAGGCTTTCATTCTGCCGATTGTACAGGGCGAACGATATGAAGTGTTACCAAATTCAAAAGGCTACGATTTTTTTTTGTTGTCTTAAATTATTCATTATTAAGAAAAAAATGAGAAAAAGATATAAATTTTTTAAGATTACTTTATTTTAACTCGATATGACCACCTTCTGCTGTCTATGGCCTTCAGACGGTAGAAAAATGAGTTGCACGCTGCACGAATGTGATCCTGCGGTATGCAATGGCAATTACGTACGATCGCTTTCTTCAATGCATCCATACTGGCATGTTTTCTTCTCCTCACCTTGCTCTCCACAATGGACCAGATAATAGAAGTCCATCGGGTTCGCGTTTGGGGAATTTGAAAGACATTGTGTGGACGAAATAAATTGTGGCACGCGTTGTTCAGCCATTCTTGGTTCACACGAGCTTTATGAGCCGGGGCCGAGTCTTGTTGTAATGTCCACGGTCTACTACCGAAATGTTTGCGTGCCCAAGGCTCCAACGCAGCTTCCAAAACATTTTCCCGATAGTAAGTCGCATTTACTTTGACACCAGGCTCGATTTTGTGAATTTGGTAACACTTCATGTCGTTCGCCCTGTATAGTTGACTAATGAACTCTTTTACCAATGTCCTGGTCTATTTGTAGTTTCTTGGTAGCAAGGTAAGTTTCAAAACAAAAAACCTTATCTCTTTTTTTTATATCACAGGAAGGCAAACGAGCACACAGGCCAGCTGATGGTAAGTGGAAACTGTGACCCATAGACATTCGCATTCGCAAGACCGCAATCCTAAGACTGCAAATGCGTTGCCAACCCTGAGGACTAAGATGGAATGCCTCTATGCTAGTAATTTCACCGGCTGTCTTATCCCCTAACCGGAATACAACAATGCGAACACTGCTGCTTGGCGGTAGGTTAGTGGATAAGATGGTGGTACCAACCCGGACGGACCCTGCACAAGGTCCTCCCATAAGTAAATCTCTGTGTCAAGTTCTTGCTAGTATTATTTTTCTAAAAGATAAAATTTTAGGTTAGAATTTCGATCACCCGAGCATTTACCAAGGATTCTGAAATTTGCTTATTGTTCAATGTGTCGTTAAAGTTATTAGCATCAGTTAAAACGGTTTCGTGTTGTGATAACTAACTTAATTTTGTAAAAAGTCTAGGATATACGTAGCATGTGCTTAAAATATTTTTAAGCTGACAATTTTGCGGACATGGTTTGTAGGTATAGTAACGATTAGCAACCCATTATTTTCCTTATTCTAGGCCTTTAGTTAGATCCTTTAGTTATCCAATATTATAAAATACATGTCAAGAATAATACACTATTTGTATGACTTGTTCCAGGGTTCGGCAGGGATGGGCAATTTTTACGTCATTAATGTCAAGTGTAGATATTAATATAGATTCACCTTGAAAAGAAATATCAAGAGAAAATTTAACTTCTCAACGCATTTCTTCTAGAGTTTAATATTCACTTATAGTAAGAAAAACATCTCTCTACATCCACTGAACTGATCAAATTTATTTGTTTTGATGGCGACGTAAAGATCGTAGCTTGGGCTCCCAAATCAAATAATTCTATTAGTTATTAAATTACACCACATCTACCATTGAACGACAAGGTATATCCATATTATGCAAACTCTGAAAACAGCTCACCCCTGCGGATCTCTGCCTGTTTACCATCTGTGGAATATTATTTTTTAGAAAATCAGTACTTAAGGCAGTTAAAAGATCAGTTAGGTGTTGATAAGTACCTAAAATATTAAGACTACATTTGGTCAATGTAGAAATGATCCCTATGACAGTTGTATTTCGTAAACATCGTATATGTACCTGCTTATGTTTGTAGTCCACGTAGAATTAAAACTTGAAGACTAAGTGACGTCATCCATGAAATGTATACATAAGTACATAATATTAATTCTTCGTGGACTACAAACATAGGTAGGTATGCATACGATGCTTATCTTTGTCATGATCAAGGCTCGGAAAAACGCCTGTCATTTTGGAAACATAGCCCTGTTCCGTAAAGTAGAGACTTCATTATGATGTTAATAAAAAATAGAATTATTAGGTATTATATAGATTTATTAGAGCATAATTTACATGTATTCAGTGACTAGGTGTTTTATTAATGAATGAATAACACCGGAGTGGTTATGGGAAAAACAACTTTCACCAATCCAATTATTTTTTTCTCCGAATTTTCACGAAAAAGTACAGACGTGTCTCGGCTTTAACTTTCTCCAGCAGTTCTTTTAAGGTAGCCTAATCGGGATTTCTATTAAAAATTGCTTGAAAGTTTGATAAACGTCTAAATCTCGAGACTCCCACGTACATTTTGTACAGCATTATGTATGTCCTCTACAATTTAAGCAGGTAATTTATCGATAAATGGTTTAAACTACATGGACAATATATTTTGGGTTAACATCTTAATAAATAAATAATAAAACATATAGGTAATATTGTAACATCATAGCATAGGGAAGTCTCTGCTGTACGTAACAGAGATATGTGACGGGCGTTTTTCCGAGCCTTGGACTAATCATCTAGGTATCGAACGTGACTGCAATAATCTAATCGCCCTGTTGTTCAAATCATGCCGATAAAGGACGCCTATCTCATTCAATCTAACTAAACCTTAGTATAAATATGGATAATGAAGTTGATAAACTCCATTCTGGCTCTAAAGATTGTGAAGTCACAACTGATAATAATAAAATACAAGCTATGGCTAAAAAAGTCGCTTTAGTGAGCGGATCTAACCAAGGCATTGGCAATGCTATAGTTGAAGAACTGCTCCGAAGAAACGTTGAGATAGTTTACTTAGCGTCAAGAAACGAACAACGAGGAATAGACGCAGTGGAAAAACTAAAAGCC
Source organism: Acleris emargana (assembly GCA_927399475.2). NCBI lineage: Eukaryota > Metazoa > Arthropoda > Insecta > Lepidoptera > Tortricidae > Acleris > Acleris emargana. The sequence goes on from OV656854.1 coordinate 16,786,772, forward strand.
AAAGGACTCAACCCCCATTTCCACCAATTAGAAGTTACAGATGAGGCAAGCGTGAAGAAATGCGCTGAAGACATCAAAGCGAAACATGGAGGATTGGATATTCTGGTCAACAACGCTGCAATCATTACAGCAGACTGGCACGAGACTACATATGAGGATGCTGTGAAGGTGATCACCACGAACTACCACGGAATCAAAACCGTCTCAAAATATTTTTACCCTATTCTTAACAAGAACGCTCGCGTGGTAAACGTTTCCAGCGATTGTGGTCACATTTCCAACTTAAAGAACAAGGAGTGGATCGCAAGACTGACCAAGAAGGACATTAAAGAGGCTGACGTGGACGCCTTTGTGGAGTGGTACCTAAACTCCGTCAAAAACGGAACATATAAGAAGGAAGACTTTTTCCAAACACAACTACTGTCATACAAAATTTCCAAGATGGCTTTATGTGCCCTAACGATTGTACAACAGAATGAGATTGACAGAAACATTTCCATAAACTCCATCCATCCAGGGTTTGTGCAGACTAACATGACGAGTGGCTCAGGATTACTTACCATTGAAGAGTCTAGCAAGGCGCCCGTTTACTTGGCCCTGGACATTGATCAGTCCGTGAAAGGGCAGTACTTCTGGTTTGATGATAAAGAGCCTAAGGACTGGAGGAACCCTGATCTTCCGTTATACTCTGACTATGAGGCGATTAAAGATTATTTGTAAAAGATACCATTTACTTGCAGGGCTTTTAAAATTGTTGTACCTACGTTTTTTAATCGGTTATTGTTATGTAGAAGTTTCTTATATTTTTAGTGGTGGTGGAATAATACCTGACAGTCGAAGGAGGTAATGATTATTGTTAATTATTACAACCTTGGTGCCTAACTTAAGCGCATACCATAACTGTAATTTGACTGAAATGTAAGCAATTCTTTTAAAATAGAGACCTCTGCCAAAAAATCGTTTGTGTTTTTATCCTTCCATCTCTACGGTCTGACGCCGTAACCGATTGACGCAATATTGGTGAAGGGTACGAGGGTTTTTTGGTAAGGTTGATAGAATTTTGGGGTTTGTTTCGGCGTGGGACCCTGCCGGGGTCCTGTGGCCGAGGGGTTTGCGTGGTGTCAGATTTCAGGTTAGCGTTTTCCAGAATAGTCTGTTGGCTTACGGTCTATGGTAAGACCCAACAGTTTTATTTCATCGACGAGCTCCACTTCGGTCCCAGGCATTGAGATGCGGATGGGGTCTAATTTCAGTAAAGTCAAATTCAAATTAATTTATTTGTCATTTGTTGTATTTATTTGTATAATAAACTGAGTAATCATTTTGGACATCACTTAGCCAATGTATTGTCTGTGATTGCTTTATTTTTAACAGACTTCTAAAAAGGAGGAGGCTAGGCTATACGTTCCATGTATGTTTTTTTTAAAATGTATGTTCACCGATTTCTTTGTCAATTGTAGACCGATTACAATTATTTTTTTCCAGTTTGATAGAATTTACTTTCGAGATAGTTCTATTGTCACTAAATCTGAATCTGATGAGGGAATCAGTGAGAAATTGAGGGAACTCCTCAAATATTGCAGGCAAACATGTAGCGATATTAGTATTTTTAGTAACAAGTCTAGCATTTGCATTCAGAAAGTTTCATTTGGTGAAGTGGAACTGATGATGAAGACCACAGATGGCCACCGGAACTCCTCAACGGTCTATTTCAAGGGTGGCGATAAGATATCTCGATTAAGATAGTTGAGCGACACCAACGAAGAAAATTTAATTGTTCAAATATGACTATGACTTTCCCGCGGCTTTGCTTGCGGCGAGCTTGAAATGTCTTGAAGTTTCAAATCAACAAATTGTAGTATTTTGTGGTACCAAGCATCTTTATCTTAAATACTTAACCATCAATGCGCGAGCCCGACTCGCACTTGACAGGTTTTTTTTTTGTATGGAAATTGATTTTTTTTAAACCTAACTCGTGGCTCGTCGTGCGTGGAACTATCTTAACTAATATTCGTAGTTTTCAAACAAACTTTCTTTCCGAATTTGTCAAAGGTTTTTCATCTCACTAGCTCGGAAAGCAATTTTTGGTTGTTTGGTATCTATTGAGAAAATCGCTTTATTCCACATGTGAAGAAAGAGTTTTGACATTTGAAGGCAGCTTAAGTGATATTTGACAGCTAACAAAACGTAAATACAGTCTTACAACTTTACTTTGACGACGCGCTGGCCTAGTTGGTAGTGACCCTGAATACGAAACTAGCGGTCCTGGGTTCAAATCCCGGTAATGGCAGATATTTGTGTGATGAGCGCGAATATTTGTTCCTGAGTCATGGATGTTTACTATGTATTTAAGTATATATTTCTCTATATAAGTATTTATATCGTTGTCTAGTACCCATAATACAAGCCTAGAGCTTAAATTGGGACTAGGTCAATTGGTGTGACATTGTCCCCTGATATTTATTTAATTATTTTAATTCATAAATATCAGCATTCAACTTTAACCTTCATTCTTGTTGTAAAAACGGATAAGATGTTCTGACAGTCCAAGTAAGTCGATATGCAAACAGAACGCATCCGAAATAATTTAAAAAACACTTAAGTAAGTCAAAAATTTTCAATTAAGCCGTCAACGTTAAATATTCGCATGTTTTTCTAGTTTGTTTTGTTATTAAAAATGAGTCATTCGAGTGATGAAGACGTATTTATCACCTGTGGAATTACGGGAAACCGTGCAAAATGCGGAATTGAGCTTATAACGGGTTGGCTTAAAGTAATGAGAATTACAAAAACTGTTTTTATTTTTATTTTTTCACTTGTTAGGGTTATATAGCTTTTTATTACATAAAAACGAACTAAAACCAATATGATAATCAATCATTCCTATACAGCAAAAAGTCCCGCATCTTAAATTTTTCGTAGCTTTCTTCTTGCCGTTTTCATCATACGTTGGACAACATCTATTTTTACATTTTTTTGTTAATTAGTTGTTTTTGTACCTTGCGCTTAAACTCTCTCTCTCTCTCTGTAATTTTGCTTCCCGCCCATCACTGTAAACTAGTCTACTGAGAATTACCAAATAATCCTCTATTGGACGAGCTATAGGGACGTTCGGATGGTTTGAATCCTTCGGTACGAAGTGAACGTCACGCTCTTTTAGTCAATTCTGGCTTCTCCCTGCATAGTGATACTTTCTCCGCAACTTGCTGCACTTCTTTAGAATATCTTCAAGCTGTTTGTTGGAATATTTGGGTATTTTTTGACACTTTAACTGTTCAACATTGTATTTCTCTAAAATATTCCTTATTCGCCCACGAAAAACATCATATTTTACAGCTAACTTATCTGGGACTGACCCACTTTGTTTTGTACAAACGTTGCCACCTACTTGCGGTCTCGATCATTAAGAATGGGAGGTCTTCCCGTTTTTGGTGAATCTTTAGTCCTAATACCAAGTTCCCATCGCTGGATCAAACATTAAATTGTAGAAGGAGGTACATTTTCAAATTTGTGATGAGAGACCACTTCAGATTTTTCACGCCGTCCAAGTAGGCGATAGACACGTTCACGTCATAACTTCCTCGCGGACATTTTTTATTAAACCAGTCACTTTTTTTGCCTTATTAAGAAAATTTACATATTTTCTATAAATTATATCTGTCAAAATCCTTTTTGTATTTTTTTATTGCCTGTTATTGGTAATTGAATACATTTTCATTACTTTAAGCCAAACCGTTAGTACAAACCCAGTAGTAGGGTAGAGTGTAAGCAGTTATTTTTGAAGTAAACCTTAACTTTAAATTTGTTTGATATTAAGCAATAAACAGACCTCACCAAACTTCGTTTTGTTTAAAAATAAAAAGGAAACTGTCTTCAGCAATCTTAGTTAAGTCCTCATATTGACATTAAAGTATCGTTAACACAGCTGTTAGGTCAATAAGATTACAAACAATTAGCCGACCAAGTAGTCGTAGGTACTAAAAGCCACATAGCACTATTCAATTTGCAGAGCGCTAGATTAGTGCCGTCTCTATTAGTTTAAGCTTAAACAACAGAGACGGCACTTATCTAGTATCCTACAAATTAGGTTATGTGCGTGGCTTTTAAGGTAATTAATATCATAGACATTTACCTTTATTGATTATATTTATTATAATTCGAGTGTCATTATGGTTGTTACTCGTGTTAACCTCTCTACAGCAGAGCTTGAACAACATTTTAAAGCAAGGAAAAAAATTACTTTCTAAACGAAATTACAATATTTATTATAACAAACTTTTTTTTTACGCCGTGTTTTTTTGTTGTAAAGTGACGCTTTAAATACTTGCATATTAAGCCAACAGAATCAAACTTGAAAACTATTTTAAAACTAATTGCACCAAGCATAATACAATGCATTCATCCTTACTATCATTAAATCGATTCATATTCGTAATCATTAATCATGTTTCACGAATTAACTAAGTATTTTTTATATTTTTACAGTTCTCATTTTGAGGTTATATCTACGCCTTAAAAAAGGACATATTTAGCAGGCATACGAGTTCAGTTATAAAGCAGAGCAATATTTTACTAATCCTTGATTGTAATTATGTTATAATAGTAAGAAAACAATTAATCAAATTTATCTACTACACCAATTGCAATTCGGTCCTGTCCTGTTATTGTCGCAGTTCTAACCTAACCTAACCTACTTTACTGGTAGTAGCAGTTCGTTACTAATATTAAATCTGCTATGGTACAATCATCATCATCATGTCAGCCGAAAGACGTCCACTGCTGGACATAGGCCTCCCCCAAGGCTCTCCACTCAGACCGGTCTTGTGCTTTTCGCATCCACCGCGTTCCCGCGATCCTTACAAGGTCGTCACTCCATCTTGTTAGAGGCCTACCTACAGCTCGTCTCCCGGTCCGCGAACGCCATTCAAGAACCTTCTGGCCCCATCGGTCATCAGTCCTGCGAGCGACTTTAGTTTAGCTATTCTTTGGGTTATGTCGGTAACCTTAGTTCTACTGCGGAAATCCTCATTTCTGATCACGCAGAGAAACCCCGAGCCCTCTGAGTTATACTCTACCAGAGTTAATAAAGTTCTGAGAAATTAAATCAGTGATAAATATAAGTATTCAAAATTCAAAATTGTGCCAAATAAATGCTATGCGTTATGACAGTTATGCTAAGTGTAGTATTATGCTAAAGTATCATTCAGCTTAAATGTTTCCGCGATATCTGTTATACGAAACATTTCAGACAGTCTATATTATTCAAGATAAAGGTAACCCACTCTCCATACCCGTAATATGACCCTTTTGCTCATCTGTCTTTTCCCACATTCTAAATAACTATTAGGTCTTTTTATCTTCAATTTTCCAAATCAATGAACCTCAGAAAACAGCCTTTTCTCGGCCTCTTGCGGTTAAATCCCTTTGGAAGACTTTAAATTTTTCAATAAACGGCTCTAGAAAATGCCAAGGGGTTGTTACGACAAGAGATATTGCGGATTTTGAATGTAAGGGTTTTACAAACTTCTAGCCTTCACTTGTATTAAATGTACAAAGTTACTTCATCACTACATAGTATAAAACAAAGTCGCTTGCGCTGTCTGTCCCTATGTATGCTTAAATCTTTAAAACTACGCAACGGATTTTGATGCGGTTTTTTTTAATAGATAGAGTGATTCTTAAGGAAGGTTTATATGTATAATACATTCCACGCGGGCGAAGCCGTGGGCGGGTCGCTAGTAATGTATAAATTGTTTTACAGAACATATTTATAAGCAGTTGTTTTTTAGCCATTCCATCATGCCATTAGAGTTTTTTTTTACATAATAGTGGGAGTATAGTGAAGTGCAAGAGTATGTTTGTATGTATGTCTACTCATTATTGCACAAAAATATAAATATTAAAGTAATGTACAAAGGCGAACTCATCCCTAAGAATTTGTTAGATTCATAAACCCCTACTAGCTCAACCTCTTTTTTGATCATATGATAATTCGTGGTAGTTGTAGGTAATCACGACCAGTTATTTACATTGTTACTTGAGTTACAGATGACTAAAAATGCCTGTTATAAATATGCAACTTTTAATATAACATTTGCTTGTACATGATTGTTGGATATACTCTGAGTATTCACATTTTTACTGTTCGTACGTATGTGTGTCTACTGTCGATTAAAATGGGCAAAGATGTAAACAAAATTCATAGATGACACAATCAAATGAACTAATTTAACGACATTACAACTTTTTTTTTATGGCGTAGGAAGGCAAACGATCACACAGGCCACCTGATGGTAAGCGGAAACTGTGACCCATAGACATTCGCATTCACAAGACTGCAAATGCACTGCCAACCCTGAGGACTAAGATGGAATGCCTCTATGCTAGTCATTTCACCGGCTGTCTTATCTCCAAACCGGAACATAACAATGCAAACACTGCTGCTTGGCGGTAGATTAATGCATAAGATGGTGGTACCAATCCGGACGGACCCTGGACATGATCACTTTGCTTTTGAAATGTGTGTTAGGACTCAAGTACAGCCTTGATAAGCAGATAAAGGTATTGCAAAAAAAAAAGTCGGCAACAAATCTTACTTGCCCTTTTTTTAACCAACTGCTACTTTGTATATATTTATTCAATTACGTAGATTTTTTTCAAGATCGTAGCAAGTGGGAATAAGTGGTCTCTGCCTACCCCTCTGAGAAACAGGCGTGATTTAATGTATGTATGTATGTTTTGTCTAACTAAGTCTAAATAAAAAATATCATTTTAGAATTCATCGAGGAACTATTCTGTGTAACTTTACAGAAATAATGTTATATAGAATGTTATAGAACCTTTAATACGAGAGCTTGACCTAGTTTTTTATCATGTAAGCCCTTAAGGCGTCACGTCCCAAACTGCGGAGGATACGCAGCATCCCGGCAAGTTTCACATTTATTAAAGTCGAGCAAACAATGTGTTGGTCTCAGCTTTTCCCATATCTTGAGAAGCGTCTCGTGATAGACTGGCGGACATATTTTATGAGCTGTTTAAGGCGGTTGCAACACAAAGCAATTCGTTGCGAGGATTGTGGGGCGACGCCTTAATCGCGTATATATTAATACATACATACATACATAAACTTCATTCCCAGAGTGGGGTATATAAAAACTTAAACTTTTGCAAACAATGTGTTGGTCTCAGCTTTTCCCATATCTTGAGAAGCGTCTCGTGATAGACTGGCGGACATATTTTATGAGCTGTTTAAGGCGGTTGCAACACAAAGCAATTCGTTGCGAGGATTGTGGGGCGACGCCTTATTCGCGTTATATTAATATCTACAACATATTCAAAAATCGTTAAATTCAGGCTAAGTTTAAGGAGAGAGAAACTTTAGTCACAAAGTGGTATGTTTAAAAAAAAGTTAAATTAAAGTTACTATTAACAGTTATAAATAAATAAACCGGCCAAGTGCTAGTCGGAGTCGCGCACGAAGGGTTATTTTTTATCCCCATTAATTTTTTTTAAATTCTGTTTTCAGTATTTGTTGTTATAGTGGCAACAGAAATACATCATCTGTGAAAATTTCAACTGTCTAGCTGTCACGGTTCGTGGGATACAGACAGACGGACAGCGGAGTCTTAATCCCGTTTTTACCTGTTTGGGTACGGAAGCCTAAAAAGTAAGCTTTAAAATTAAAAATCAGATTGCAATTTTTGATATCGTCATAGAAACATAACAAAAAAAACGTTCCTCTAGATCATTAATTTGATTAAAACATTAATTATAGCTTACTCATGTTACCTTATCTCATTGGTGGGGTCCTTACGGATGCTAATTGTGGCTATTTGTACGCCTAATGACAAAACATACATCTGTCTTAACACCGGTTTTATAAATCTACATTTTTTCATTTGTATTCATTCAATTGTATGAACCAGCGGTGTCAAAGCCGAAAGGAATGTAATGTATGTACTATATTTGCGGCACAAGCAACAGGGTCCCTGTTAAATTATTGGAATAATCCCACGCGGGTCGGTATTTTAGAAGAGTTATTTGCACAGCTGTTATCTTACAAGGGGTTGGGAATGTCAGGTAGGGGTAGCAATGCGCAAGTTGCAGAACATTCACAGAAGTTGGGGAATCTTCTCAAGAAGTTACCGAGAGTATACTTTTCGATACAATGCTAGGTAGGGACCCTATTATTATATCGAAACAACTTTCAACGAATGTAATTACTAAGGTTAGGACTTTTGGTGGCATATCGTGGTTCTAGAATCCATGGAGTCGCTATTTCCTAATTATTAAAATACATACCACTTTGATTTTGACCTTCGGTTTTTAATATTTCAAAAATTCATTTTTTTATTGAACCGCTAAGCCAATTTAAACTAATTTTGGTACGGAGGATATCTTTGCTCTGTGAAAGCCTTACAAACAAGCAAATATTAGTAGGTATGGATAAACTGAACTAAAAATATATTTAGTTTATTTTGAAATATGACCATGCTGAAGGTCAAAATCAAAGTGTCACGTGTTATAATAATTAAGAAATAACGACTCCATGGATTCTAGAACCACGATATGCCACCAAAAGTCCTAACCCCAGACTAATTACCTACGCAGAATTTTCATTTCATCGAAAGACATCTCTTGCTGCAGGAGTTTTTTTTCATAGTCACAAGTGTAACCTGACCTTATCTTGGTAATTAGTGTTTAAGTCCTGGAAACATCATAGTTTCCGCAATATTAGTGTTTGATGAAATTAAATTCGATGAAATGATACAATCGATGAAGAGAAATTCGATCAATTCGATTTTTGGCAGTGCATTTGCAGTCTTAAGATTGCAAATATTGCAATGTTGTAAATTCGAATGTCTATGGGTCACAGTTTCTACTTACCATCAGGTGGCCTGTGCTTGTTATGATTTCATCTTTTGTTAGCTTCACACATTTATTCGCAATTAAAATATGAATAAAAGAACCGGTAACACATCGACTTTCTGCGTATAATGAATCAAGTTCCAACTTAACAATACTATTTAGTCAATCCCTCAGTTTTGAGTGAAAATCTCACAAATATGGAAATTTGGACCATTCGAAAATAAATCGTGAAAGATTTTCGCATTCGAATATTTTCTACCGCTCGGTTTTGAAATCGAACACTTGAACGTCAAAAGTCGGTCCCATGGTCTATTTCACAGTTACGTTGTTGCACTATATGTACGAAAACATTGATGGACAGTAATTAATCCAAATTGAAGTTCGTTGAACTCTGCTTAAAGTTAACATTCTCAAACACTTTCTGCAGATAAGGCAGAGTCCACTTTGTGTCTCGCTTCAAGTATTTCAAATTGAAATTCAACTCAGTACAATTAATATTTCACTGAACCGCTTTAAACTGGCTAAGAAGCAGCTGGCTGCTTTAAACTGGCTACTTAAGATTCAGAAATTGAATAGTAAAGACCTTTGTAACTATCACAGAAATTGAAGTACCGGATACCGACTAGAAACCACTTTTAAATATGTCATCTAGGCGCTATTATCATTTTGCTGCTCTCTTGTTCGGTGTCATTAAAAGTCGCAAACCACCATACTTATTTGAAAAATTAATCTGGTCCTCTCGTGCTCGGCTTGGCCGCCTTGCTGTTCAACGCCACTATACCAAAGCGTTCCGGGGCTGTTTCAAGTACGCAGCGACCAAAATCTGGAACGACCTGCCTCCGCCTATTCGTAACATCACAAACATAAGTAGTTTCAAGATCAAACTGAAAGAGCTAGCTTTGACGTTACAAATGGACAGTTGCACAGATCACTTTTTTAAATAATTTGGTTGTTTTTTTTTTTTTTTTGTTAATGTGTAGTTTTAACTTAGATTATAATATGTGTAATTAATGCGCTTAGGACGCTAGATCTCACTTTGTTGTTATGTTTAATATTTTATAATTGTTTATTTAAATTGTAGTATTTTTATTATTTGTAGACTAACTTTTATGCTGTGTTTCTTTTAAATGTTCTATTTCTTTTCTTGTTTTGGCCATCTTTCTCATGCGGGTCCAGCTGAAAATCAGCGCTGCGGCTCCGTGCCACAGCACCACGCTGAGCTGGTACTCCGTTTCGGCTATTTTATTTTTAATTAGTTAAATAGATTTTGTAATTTTATTTTATTTTCTCAAATGTGTGTATTTTTTGTGTTTATTTAATAGCCGAATAAATTATTCTATTCTATTCTATTCTAAGTTACTAAAACAATTACACGAAACAATCTCGCTAGTAATTCATTATTTAATAAATAAATAAAATACCTACTATCGAACAGTTACACAAATATCTAGTCCCAAGCTAAGCTCTAGGCTTGTACTAAAGGTACCAGGCATAACAATTCCAGACCCAAGGCACCCCTTAGTGGCATAAATATGAGGTAGGTTTAGGTTATGTTAGTTTTGCAGCAGGCCTGGATGGCCAAACTACCCAGAAATAGGAGCTAAAGAGTGAAAGAAAGAAATGAAAGTGTATATAATGCGAATAAATCGGTATCCCTTCGTTTCCCATAAATTCATATGTACTAATTTCATTTTCCATAATAGACACTTGGCATAACCTTCATTTGCCATAACATCACATACCATAATTTTTAAATGCCATAATACTCAAGTGTTATAATGTTCAACCTCCATAGTATTGGATACCATAATAACACTTTCCATAATATTTACTTTCTATAATATTCATAATCCCTATTATTTTATGCCATAACTATTATTTGCCATAATTACGGAAAAAGCAGATCCAGTGTGTACAGTGGATATAATGTAGGGGACAAATTAATTTATGGGAAATGAAGGGATCCCTCTAGGAAGATCTCCATTAGGTACAACGACGAGCGAAGCGAGGAGGAGTGTTAGGTGGAACCGTGACCTTGCAGCACGCGAGCCGAGCGAAGCGTCAGAACCGATACTTTTAATAATATTATACTTACGACATAAAATATAAGGATTAAATGCCAAGAACTTATAACGCTCATAACAAAATGACCCGGCTACCCTACATTATAAAAATTATACAACTAACAAGCGCCTGGAGAAAACGTGCCAGCAACATTACTCATTCTGACCGTGTTATAGCGAATAATTATTATGGCGATTGAATTTTATGCCATATAATTTTAGCACATTTAAAAGTAGGGAAAATGAGATGTATGGCAAACGTATCGTTATGGCATCTAAAAGTTATGGGAAATGAAAATATTGCAAATGAACATTATGGCATATAATTTGTTATGGAATATAAAATTATGGCAAATGAAATTCGGGCATGTTAAATTATTGCATATGACTTTCGGGCAAACGACAGAGAACCGAATAAATCAAATTGTATGCGCTCTTACGTTTTTTAAACCTAAAAACAGTGGTTTACTTTTATTAATAGTCATAACTTTACTGTTATTAAAGCGATTTATGTCAAATACGCGTTAGTGATTTATTTATTAACCACCAGCATCTACTACAAACAGGCCCGAACCATCAAGCGCCGCAAATATTCATCATTATTAAATAATTACTTTTTTGTGGCACTTGCAGTGGAGACCATGGGTCCTTGGTCAGCTGATATGAAAAGCTTTAATAAGGCTCTGTCATCCTGGCTCATAGACACCTCTGGAGATCCTAGAGCTGGTGCTTACCTCTCCCAAAGGATTGGGCTAGCTCCAGAGAGGTAATGCAGCCAGTGTCATAGGGACCATGCCGCGAGCGGACCTGCTAGAGGGGATGTTCTTATTATAGTTGTGATTATTATTTACATCTTTAATATTTGAGTAGCTTAGTTTTATTTTAATTTAAATAAGTTTAGTTTTAACTTTTAATTGTAGTATCTACTACATATTTATAAATTATAGAAAACATCCAAGATTCCGAAACGAATACTCGCGCTCATCACACAAATATCGGCCCTTGTCGGGATTTAAACCCAGGTCCGCTAGCTTCGTAGGCAGAGTTACCAACTAAGCTAACGTAGGGTCGCATTATTATTATTAATATGCACATTGAGCATATAAAGTGGTTGTACTCATAGTTTTAACTCTTAACTATTCTCAATACTCAATTATTTATAGCATAGATATTAATACATAGGTGGCGTTGTATTATTATGATATGTAATATTTAATTTAAGTTTAACTTTTGAAGGATTTAAAAATTCAAATAAACATCAATTTTAATTAAAAATATAAGTAATATGATTAAGGAGTTTCTATATTTATGACATTTAAACTACATACACTATAAGTACCTACAGTAATAATTGGAATAATTAAGAACTAATGTGTTTACATTCAACATTTTTTATGTTTTTTCCTCCAAAAATATTCGGACATTTTAAATCGTGTCTCGGCTTCATCCGAACAAAAATGGCGGCGTTTCAGAATATCAGATGGACACGAAATCTCAACCAGACCCATTTTTCATTTGATATAATTTGAGCTAATAAGCAAACACTGGGATGAAGACTGGAATTCCAATTAGGTTTTATATCCCACAAATAAACCAGCTGAAAATAAACAAGTGAAAATGTTGGAAAGCATTGTAACTTCAATCTTGGTACTAGGGGTTACATGTCTATCATATGACATGTCTACGAGTGTGCAGTAAATTACACGGCGAGCGTAAAAGACAGAGCTATATCAGTCTCCTATATAGCTCCGTCCTTTTCTGTGCATCAACTGAACTTTTAAATTTATTTTCCTACTCCTGTACTTTTATCTGTCATTTATATAGTCACGAACACTAATATAAGAATATAGATAATATGTCCGCAGAACATTCCGTAGAAAAGTCTATCTAGTCTATTCCCCTTAACAGCACTTGTGCTTTTTTGAGCCAAAACGATATGCCTAGCTGCCAAAGCTTACACCTAGGTTAATTTGACCAATCAAAATACTTCACCAAATTAAACCACCAATCACAATACACATTGACTGTCAATCGGAACGTTAGGTTCTTTTTGGTATGTAAACTCTTTTACTAATTTAACTCTTTAAAAAAAACATTTTATTTGGTATCAACCAACCAGAACGCAGCTATAATTAAAATCGACCAATCAGGTAAAAGAATTAATTTCTCAAATCATTAGGTGTTTTTTAGTCCCTATTTCACAAGTTAAGTCGATTGTGCAACTTTTAAAAAAAATATGAATCCTGTCAAGTGCACATCAATTTAAAAACAAAGTTAACCATAGACACATATTTTGTTGTTTTCGAATGTTTCTCGCTCGTTTGTTGTTCTGTGCTTCGTTCGTTCGTATTCTAACCTAGGTATTTTAATTTAATTTTGCATTTTATTTGAAACCTAGTCGTAGAAAAAGTATTGTATGCAACGGTGTATAACTAAGTCAAAAAATACTCGTGGCGTCTTGCTTTACGTAACCACACCACTCGTCTTTTTTGACCTCTCATAAACAACTGTTGCATAAACTACTATTATCTACATTATCATAGAGGTATTATGCGTTCTAAACTGTTTGGCAATTAGTGATCAGGGCCTCTATTCAACACCATAAATGTATAAACCATATTGTGTTTGATCCGTTATCGCCAGGGGTCGAACTTTTTATGTCGATGGCGTCAATTAGTATACAGGCTGATTAAAGATGAAAGATTAATATTGAAAGGTTGAAAGGTTCGAAAATGGCCGAACTAGTTCTGCATAAACCTATAGGAAGTTAATGTAATATGTAGGTGACCAATACTGAATCATACTTACATATATACATACATAAACTCACGCCTTCATTCCCAGGGGTAGGCAGAGCTACAGAATTACCAAGCACTCTTAAATAAGTTGTTGATAATTCTATAACCACGTTTTGCACAATCAAATACTGAATCAAATAAAATGATTTAGCTTTCTGAGTTTACCATTACACATTTACCACAATAATACCAAACCAAGATATTTAATGCTATTATCACTACATAGTATAAAGCAAAGTCGCTTGCGCTGTCTGTCCCTATGTATGCTTAAATCTTTAAAACTACGCAACGGATTTTGATGCGGTTTTTTTTAATAGATAGAGTGATTCTTAAGGAAGGTTTATATGTATAATACATTCCACGCGGGCGAAGCCGCGGGCGGGTCGCTAGTAGTGTACTATTTTAAAAATACTTAAGTTTTATAGTCAATACTCCAGAAAAGTTGTCGGTCCGCTGCCAGCCAATTAGGGAAATTAAACTAAACTGGTTGCCGATACCGCTGAAAGGAGATCGTTACACAGTTTTACTGTACGAGGCAAAAAGTGCCTCATCCTACAGCCTCTTTATGTTTTAAATTCGGTTAAAAAAATACAAAGAACCAAGCATTTGACGACGCGCTGGCCTAGTTGGTAGTGACCCTGCCTACGAAGCTAGCGGTCCTGGGTTCAAATCCCGGTAAGGGCAGATATTACTGTGCTGATCGCGAATGTTTGTTCCTGACTCATGGATGTTTACTATGTATTTAAGTATATATTTCTCTATGTAAGTATTTATATCGTTGTCTAGTACCCAAATACAAGCCTAGAGCTTAAATTGGGACTAAGTCAATTGGTGTGACATTGTCCCCTGAAATTTATTAAATTTTTATTTGCACTTTCCTCATACGCGGTACAAAAGTTATTAATTCAGTCGAAAATCAAACTTAAGCATTCTAATTTAATTATCAAAGTGTCAGTCTTCATAAAAGCTTTCACAACAGATCCGAGGGAGGGGGTGGAGGGGTGGAAAGGGGGGTAAACGAACGAGGAAAATAATATTTGTTTGAGTCACGATATTGGAAGATATTATAGGTAACGTATTATGAATGTTTTCCGCCATCTTGTATCCCGATTGCGTCAGAAGGAAGGTTATGTTTTCCAAGCGTATGTATGTATGTATGTCTATTTCTGGGCATGCTCTACAGCTTAATTTTGACATGTGAGGTGATATTCGATTCGTCGTAATGGTCGGAGTGACATAGGGTATATCATATTTGAATATGGCGACCGCGAAAAAGAAATGGAGGGGTATAAATGAACCCGTTCCAAATATACAGGGTGTAAGGGACGGCTCACCGAAAACTGAAACCATAGCTTCAGACCATTGTACTGAACTGAAATTAAGTGGAAATTTTCCCGGGAAAACGAAAATTTTCTCGTTTTTTTTCCATGCTTTTGCATATAAACCGATCTAGGACAACATATTATGACATACTAAAGCTCATTATGTAAAAAAAACGTTGAAGACGGCATTCTCACGTAAAAAACGAGAAATTTTTCGATTTCCCGGGAAAATTTCCACTGGATTTCAGTTCAGTACAATGGTCTGAAGCTATGGTTTCAGTTTTCGGTGAGCCGTCCCTTACACCCTGTATATACCTACATTATAATACTTTGAAGATAACATTTTGACAAAAAAAAAAAAAAAACGTAAATGTTTAGTAATAAACTCCTTTTGCTAGAAAAAAATTATAAAAAAAAAACAAAAAAATGTACTTATTAATTCATTCAACCTTATTACTCAGAGAAGAGAACTAAAACCGCTTTGGTTATTGATACTATTGTCGACTCTGCAGTTAATTTTACGGTGAGCGTAAAAGACAGAGCTTTTGCAGTTATATAGCTCTGTACTTTTCTATCAGCGTGAACTGAGCTGCATAGCTATGTCATCTTATCTTATCTTATCTTGTATGTGGGGTCCTTGCGGATACACTTCGACCCAATGGGATCTTTTGTGTAATTACCCCTCTTTTAGCGCTTAATCCAATGCAGCCTCCACCCCTTCCAGAAACCGGATAGTGGAGTGCAATGGCAAGGCTTTGAAATCGCTTGGTTCCGGGTAGCCACAACCGAGGATTTTCATTCTTACTCCGGCGAGGGCATCACATTCGCACACTAAGTGTTTCACTGTTTCCGCCTCTTCGCCGCACATTCTACAATCTGTATTGTCATAAAGGCCCATCTTTGCTAGGAGATGTTTGACCCCAAAGTGCCCGGTGAACACTCCGACAATATATCGGAGTTGTCTTCTGCTGAGTTTCCAAAGTTTTTTGGTCCAGCTCTGATCAACTCTTTCTATGAAGAGCTTCGCATGCCCTAAGCCTACAGTATTTTTAGCTATGTCATAATAACCCCTCAGCATTGCCAGGGGCACAGCCAAGTTGTCAAAGACATGGTTTTATCGAGTCGTGGCCCATACCAGAGACCTTACGTTAGCTCCATCTCTTTTTCTCGATTTATATTCGAATGATGAGTGACAGAGATGGAGCTAACGTAACTTCGATCTTGTATTTTCAAAGTAGGGCCTCAGGGTTCTTGTATTTAGTGAAACTTTTCCTTTTGTTTATAGATATTGAACTCAAAGCCAAATTAAACTTGAGAATATAAAGCACAACGTTAAAAAAACAAAAGACGTGTGGCACTCGGGGACTGCCGCGGTAAAGCTATTGCATGTCGTACAAACGCACACAACGCCGTGTCGAAGACTGCCGAACTGAAACGACGTTAGACGATGCACGGCCTTCAAGCCACACCTCCTTGCCCGTCGGAGTGGGGAGCGTGAGGTTTTTTCGTTACGGAATTTCTGGATTCGGTCCCCGCGCTCAAGGCCCGCGATAGAAGCTATGCAATAGCTTAAAAAAACTTTGGTAAAGTTTATGGCATGTCCAAAGTTTTTTTTTTTTTCGTTAACCTAATTTACATGAATTTGAAACGAATGGTTTCTGAAGTCATAAACTTAAAAAAACACGATATAACTATACTCGTGTAACGTATAGGTTACGTTGAGTTTGATTAATAACAGGGGGGTTGTTATGACATGGCTGTGCAGTTCTTATTACGGCAAGCGTAAAGGACAGAGCTATAGCAGTTATATATCATCAATCGTCACTGCGTTATCTATTGGCTGCCTGGAAGAACAACTGAACGAAACTGCAGCGCAACTCGCTCGATGGTTTGGTGCAAACGGTCTAGCATTAAACCTAAAAAGACCCACTATCTGGTCTTCAATTTGTCGGGCCGCAGCTCCAAACCACTGGCTGTATTCGTGGATAGAATATCCCTGGACCAAACTACCACTACTACCTTCCTGGGATTCGATATAGACACTTGCATGAAATGGGATCATCATGTGAACAAGCTGTGTGCTAGAATTAGTAGTGCGTGTTTTGCCTTAGGACGAGTCACCAGGATGGTCTCTGATGAGGTGGCGCGCACGTGTTACTTTGCCACGGTGCACTCCTTGGTCCAGTACGGCGCGGAGCTCTGGGGACGTTGTGCTGAGTGGGAGAGAGTGTTCCGCCTTCAAAAACGGGCAGTGAGGATTATCGCGCGTGTGCCAGTTGACACCCCTGCAAGGCTTTATTTTAGTAAACTGGGTATATTAACACTGCCTGGTATAGTAATTTTTCAGGTGGGAGTATACGTGTGGGTCAACTTAGCGTCCTATAAAACCCACAGCATGGTACACAAGTACAACACGCGCAACGCTAACAAGCTTATCGGTATCGGCAGCAGACTAAAGAAAGCGTCCAAGCTCACCCACGCCATGGGCCCCGCAGTATATAATAAGCTACCGGATAGCATCACCACTGCCCCGAGCTTATGCAGTTTTAAAAATCGCCTGAAACGCTGGCTTATTGAGCACTCTTTCTATAACTTTGACGAGTTTATCGCACTCAAGTGATCTCGGTAGGCTAGGTTAGGATATTTTATTTTATTTTTTTGACTAGTTAATCATATTGCTTGATGTGACTTTGTTATGTAGATATTTAAGATTTCGTGCAATTTTTGTATAATAGCATTTTTGGAATTATTCATATAACTATATATTTTTAACGTGTAAATTGGCTTTACTAATAAATTACTTATGACTTATGACTTATAGCTCTGTCCTTTTCTCTCAGCGTAAACTGAACTGAGTAACTAAAAATTCTACGGTTTTAGAAGCAAGTCTAATAAAAAACAAGCATTGGAAACCATAATACCATAAAAAAATCCCTTAGTTAAGTTAATTTAAAAATATATTAGTTCAAATTGTTATTATTTATACAGGTATTTGGGAAATAAACAGCAACATATTATATGCAGTAAATATTAATAATACAATAGAAAAGGATTGGGCTAGCTATCCAGAGAGGTAATGCAGCCAGTGTCATAGGGACCATGCCGCGAGCGGACCTGCTAGAAGGGGTGTTCTTTTTATAGTGGTGATTATTATTTACATCTTTATTATTTAAGCAGCTTCGTTTTATTTTATTAAAGTAAGTTTAGTTTTAACTCTTAATTGTTAACATCAATAAACTATTCTATAAGTAAAAAAAAGTTCCATCTGAAAGACAAACATTAGGGTTCTTGAAATAAAAAGCAAGTTTTAAAAATACGACTGCATTTTTTTTACTGTCGTCGATATACCTATATTGATATTGATAAATTGAACATTTTGTTGTTATTTCAATTTTAACAGTTTAGGTATCCTATGTCACCCGGAATGGTGAAAGAATTCCAACAAATAAATAAATAAATAAATATCAGGGCACAATCTCACACAAATTGACCTAGCTCCAAACTAAGCTCTAGGCTTGTAGGAATGGGTACTATATAGGCAACAATAAACTTACTTATATAAATACATGCACACTTAAATACATAGAAAACACCAAAGACTCAAGGAACAAATAGTCGTGCTCATCACACAAACATTTGCCCGTACCGGGGATCGATCCCGTAACCGCTAGCTTCGTAGGCACGGTCACTACAGAGTACCGACTAGGCTACCGCGTCGGCAAACAATTATCTAGGTAAATTGGCTTTAGAAGTTATGGTGGAAAATGCATTACACTCCTTTTTTTGGGCAGTGCATTAAAAGACAATTATATCTTATGATAATTTGGCAAATGAAACAGAAAACGAAAATTCTGACTAAATATAGACTACTTAAAGTTTGTTTAAATATCAACACTCAACTTAGACATGCACTTTGAGCCTGTAAGCTCCGTTAACACTTTAAGCCCTGAAAAGCTAAGAGCAGAGCTTACGGTCATTGAACGCTGACCTTGCGAAGTCTGGTTTTTTTTTTGAATAGTTGCGGACATCGCTGGAACGAGATCTTTCCAATATCATATGAGAAAGTTTGGATTCGATCCCTGAACGGGACCACTGTCCAATAAAGTGTTAACATATATACATACGTACTCTCTCTTCGGTTTCGACTAGTATCCCGATGTACCGTTCATCGGGACGCCAACGCGCCCTTTGTCCAGCACATCACTAGAGCGACTATGAATAAGATCTTAATGGTTGTTATCTATAACAACTGGAAATCAAAAACGGTACGCCATTTTTTTCGTTTTCAACTGTTATTACACTGTCCCGGTTTTAATCAGCGGGTGGTAAGACCTTGCGAAGGGTCCATCCGTATCGCTACCACCATCTTATCTATTAACCTACCGCCAAACAGAGGTGTTCGCATTGTTGTGTTCCGGTTTGGGGATAAGACAGCCGGTGAAATGACCAGCATAGAGGCATTCCATCTTAGTCCTCAGGGTTGGCCTTGTGAATGCGAATGTCTATGGGTCACAGTTTCCACTTACCATCCGGTGCCCTGTGAGCTCGTTCGCCTTTCTACATACAAACATACATTAAATCACGCATGTTTCCCAGAGGGGTAGGCAGAGACCACTTCTTTCCACTTGCTACGATTTTAACCAATTTCTGTCGCTTCTTCAACATTCATACATCGAGTCATGCACGCACGTCGGTTTCGGGTACTTAGAATTCGGCCCTTTTCCAGTATTTCTCCGATTTGATTCGAAAAAGTACGCCTAGGGCGGCCCCTTCCGACCCTTCCACTCCCTTTGGATCTGTATATCTCTTTCGTCAATCTTCTTTCATCCATCCTTTCCAAATGACCGAACCATAGAAGCATGCCCTTTTCAATCTTAGTCACTACATCTTCTTTTATTCCACATTTCTCTCTGATTTTTTCATTTCTTACTCTATCAATCAGTTTCACACCACACATATTGTCAATTGGTGTGACATTGTCCCCTGATATTTATTTATTTATACTATGCAAAGAGCGCATTTCAACTGCATTTAAAAAAAAAAGTAGCTGCGATTCATAAACGTTCCTATCATTGAAATATTCGTGCATGTCCTGACTCTTCAGTTTCGACTAGTACCCCGATTTACCCTTGATCGGGACGCCAATGGTCCTGATTTCCAGCACATCACAAAGCTATCATGAATAAGATAACAACTGGAGGTCAAAAACGCTACCCTGCTCAGCAAATAAGCAATATCCCAAAATTAATAACCAATGCATTTTTAGTTCTCTTCTCTTAGTCATAAGGTTGAAATTGCTAAAGGAGTTTTATCTGACATACTGCGTATTAGTTTAGGAGGGCAGAACGGTACGCCATATTTTAATCCTGATTTTTGTAGGACTTAACCTGGCAATACTTGCCTCAGCTCAAGAAAAAAACACATATTTATTTATATGATAAGAACTGCTCTAACCTGACAGCCAAGTCCCGTTGAACGGCTGGTAATGCTGCTGCAGCAGCTCATGCAGCAAGGGTCGTCTTCCGCGCGCCCTGCCGCCACCGCTGGCTGGCGAAAGCAGCACGATGCTGAACACTATCAGCCCCAGCACTGCTGCTATCACCAGCAGTGCTATGAGGATCCCACGCCAGTTGCGCTGCGTTGGGGTGGACGCTGCCAGTTCCTGGGAAAGAAAAGCAGTCTTGAGAAAGAAGCTATAGAGATCCTTTACGGGATCTGTTTGGGTAGCAGCAGTGGAGCCAGGATATGTGAAATGAAAATGTGGTACACACAACATCACACCTAACTAACCATTAAAGACAGAGCAGAGAGAAAAAGAAAGAGATGTATATATGTGTATTATGTCAACTTCTATGCATTCTAGTGTGACTCTCTTTCATGCAATATTTCAGATTTCTGAAGTTATTTTGCGATTCCCGAGCATATAATATTAACTGTGGAAGCCTCGGTGCGCGACCCCGACTCGCACTTGAACGGTTTTTTGTCCTTTAATCAAGTACATAGTTATGTGAGCGAGCAAACGTCAGAGAAAACTTATACAATACGAAGTAAATAAGACAGCTGAGGGAGGCCATTTGCAACGTTAAAAGATGGCGGACGTGTAATTTGTTTTAGACTTTAATTTTTGGGTAATTAGGTGTTCAAAGTTCTTTTCTGATAGTGATTTGTACTTTTTATGCCTTAGTGTCGCACAGTGATTGAAGACTTGGACTTATTTCGTGTATCTGGCATCTTTCTTCTCGTTTCAAGTGGACTCGCAGTGGTGCAGAGGTTAAAACTATCTTGACCTCTGACCTACAAATCACCGTACAACGTTGCCCCCAATCTTCCTAGAGAAGATTGGATTGTGTTTTATACTCATATAAACCTTGACACTGGCGAAATCACTTCACGTGGAAGCCATATCCCTGCGGTAGTAGCTGTTCAAGTCGCCGCGGGGGCAAAAAAAAAAAAAAAAAAAAAAGACAGCTGAGCCTTGCTCGAGGGCTATGTCAATAAATTGCTCAATCAAGAGCGAGAACTACGATATAGGTGGCCCTTTCTATTCACTAATTGACCAATCGCCCTTAGGGTTCGATTAGTAGGGGTCGAAGAAAGATGGATAAGTGTTTATTCTATCCTTTTGTATAGATAAGAAAGTACTATTATTGGTTTGATGTATAAAATAAATGTGCGTACGACTACGGCGAAGCAAAAAGGAGGGTTATGATTTTGTCCGGTACGTATGTATGTATTTGTACGTATGTTCATCTGTTCCCTCATAAAAAAAAACAAAAAAAGATACACGCACGCCTGTAATCCCAGAGAGGGCTAGGCAGAGCTACAGAATTACAACTTGATAATTCAGTAGCCACAATTTGCACAAATAGGCTAAGATATTAACCAGCGTATTAGTGACAGTTGCAAGCCCATCGCCTAATACTGCAAGCCTATATTCCCTAAAAAAAAGATAAAAGATGTTTATTCAGTAAGTAGGCCGCACGGGCACTTTTACACGTCAAAAATCTACCAGCGCTTCGCAAGAGACCACTGCTGAGAAGAAACGCCGCAAGAAACTCAACAGTCACTAACACCACAGTCAGTCAGTGACTTCTAAATTAATTATCATAATTTGACAAATGAGTTATCGTTGGAAGCGTCTTGATTGTCCGCGGGTTATAGGCTAGTGCCCGGTTTCTGAAGTACTTTTATCGGTGGTTTATCTGTCCGTAAACGCTATTGGTCCGTTAACTTTGACAACTGCGTTTCCGAACAACGATTCAAAGATAAACTCCGTTTAAACTAGGTTTAACTTAACTGACCAAATTATTATTTTTACAAAAATCAACCGGAATTGATGTTGAATTAAGGCATTAACAGCAGTCTACGTATGACAAACTATTAAGATCCATCTAGCGGCAGCGGAAGGAACTATTTATCTGTCAATAGTTATCGAACTGTTCGTAGAGCACTCAGAAACGCACGAAGAGATAAACGTCGTTTAACCTAAACATAACTTTAACGGATCAATAGCTATTAAAGGTTTAACTAGTGACTTCAACGTCAACTATAAATATAACAAGCGCCCTCTAGGCGTCACAAAAACGGTTCTTTAAAGGATCGCATATTTTTTATGCATAATGTATCTTTACGCATAAATTCGTTTGGCTGAAAACGGATTTTACAATAGAAATGGTTTTATTTTAATTATGTCAGCCTAAAAGAGTGTTTGTGCGAAAAGATTCATCTGCCGTGTGGTTGCCGGGTTAGAATAGTGCCACTCCAGGTCTTCCTCTGGATGCCGTTAGGCGATGGGCTTGCCACCAGTCACTAATACACTGGGAAACATCTTAGCCTACTTGAGCAAAATGTGGTTACAGAATTATCAAGAAGTTTCAAGACTTGTTGGTTATTCTTTAGCTCTGCCTACCCCACTCTGGGAATGAAGGCGTGAGTTTATGTATGTATGTATACATTATGCGTTTCAAAGGGATCCACATAAAAACATGAACTAAATAAAAATCATTGTTTATCGGTGCGATGTTGGGTATCAAATGAAAGGGCTCGCGGCTTAGCTTGCATGCACTGGGTGTTTTTTCCATTTAATTTAAATCGACTGAGTAGTTAGATCTGTCCGCCAAACTCGATGATTCCATGTAGCAATTTTCCCAGTCTTATTCGTGATTTTACTTGCATTTTTCCCCATTCATCTATTACATTGTAGCTTTGTCCGTGATGATGACATGATTCCTTATTCAAATGTCAAGCGCCTATTTCCAGTTGCTATGGCAATTCAGGCCTTCAGCAAAATGATCATAAACTAAACCTGATTCCATAGTAATGGCACTAATGACAATAGAGAAATTAAGGGCGATTTTAAGAGAAATTCTGGGTAAATTCTAAATTGGGGCAAAATGCGACCGAATGAAATCACGAATGGGGGAAAAGGAGACTAGAAAAAATTGCTACGTGGATATATCGAGTTTGGGAAACAGATTAATAAACTCGTGTGTATCTTTCTTCCTACTAATATAATAAAATGCGAAAGTTTGTTTGTGTGTTTGTTAGATTTTTACTCCTTCACGGTGCAGCTGGACGGATTTGGATGAAATTTCAAATGGAGAGAGCCCATACCCTGTATTAACACATAGGCTCTTTTTTATCGTGGAAAATATAAGACATCAATAAAAAATCTTAATGTAAATCTTATTTAGTATGTATTGTGTTTGTATGTGTTCGTGTGTGTGTGTGACTGTGGCCGTAAAACTGAGGAACCAATTAGTTTTTTTTTTTTTTTTTATAAAATCTAACTTCTGCCCACGACTTCGTCCGCTTAAAGGCCGTGCTAGGATAAGCTAAGTGATTCTGCCCCCATCGAGTTTGGGCTCGTAGTTTTTATGGATGGTGTGGCTCTACATTAGTAATAAATGGGCAAAATTTCTGCCTCCCAAACTTAATAGTTTTTTGTATAAAAAAAAGAAAATATGATTTTTCCTTAATATCTATATATTTTTCAACCTATATTATCGTGCATCACAAATATTGTAGGTACATTCACTACAGATGGTTATTTGACATGAATAACATTATAATTATTGTCCTAGAAAAAAATAAAAACATGCTGACTGAAGATTTAATTTTTTTTTATTATTTACTTCCACTTTAGAGACCGCTCTAATTTCTTTACCAGTGATACACTCACAAATGAGCTATAATATGTAATTTTTTCAATTTTTTTGCTGTGGGAAAACATGGAGATATCTTTACATAAAATACTTTACCATACATTTTTCTGCAACAAGACTTAAAACGAATATTAATGATTGAAACCTCTTTAGAGAAACGTGCACGCGGCATAAGTACCTACTAAATACTGGCCACTTACATTTCGCTAGGTCTTCATTAAAAAAAAAAAGTTTCACGGCGGAATATTTAAGAGACTCTTTTCATATAAATGACAAAAGCGACATATTAATATGTAGGTATAGTAAAACAAAAAAAAACTATCCTTTTTGGAAAAAACGCAAAAACGCTATACATATTGCCTATCTCTAATATACGAGCGATATAAGTTTTTTTCCATATTTTGAAATGGTAAGTCTAAAAAGCTTCATCTGCATTCATCAAGTTATTAATAAGTAAGTACTTAATTGTAAGTATGTCAGCTTAATTAAACAACTTTTGTTTATTTATTAAAATAACGCTTTTCTTTGACGTGTGTTAATCTAAAAAAAACATAATTATTTTAATCATATAATATATTTTCTTGCGTATACCAACGTTGCAAGTAGTTGTTTGGTTATTATTTCGGTATTTTATTATATAAGTAGCTTAATTAGCCTGGCCGTGCAGCGGGGTAATGCTGCAAGCATTTTAGGGACGCTGCTGCCCCGAGCGGGAGATTTGCAGGGTTTTGATGTTTTAGTTATCAGTTTTCTTTGAATGTTTTTATAATAAAGGTTGTACATAGTTAACCAATAAAGTTCCATTTAGTAAGTATAAATATTAAAAATTAAATTAGTGTTTTACCCGACTGCGGCGAAGCCCAAAAAGAGGGATATGCGTTTGACCTGCATGTACGAGTATGTAGGTATACCCGTTCCTATGTCCCCTCGTAACTACTCATTTTGGCTCAACCGATTTTGATAAATGATACCTCATTAGATTCGTATTGATGGCGCAAGTGTCACTGTGTACATTAAAATAAGATCAGAGGGGTTATTATGACATGACTATGCAGTTCATTTTACGGTGAGCGTAAGGGACAGAGCCATAGCAGTTTTATTTTTATAGCTCTGTCCTTTTCTCTCGGCGTAAACTGACCTTCATAATAACCCCACAGATTGTATGTTTTAATGTTTTTTACACAGCTTTATAAATACAGGCGGGTTTTTAAATCTTGATTTTTATTTATTTTTTATTCTAGCGTAGTAATGAATGTAAAAATATTTACGTTAAAATTGTTTGCAGCCTTTTAGTTTTTAAAGCGAAACTATAAGCTCTAGTTTATTACACAATAGCTGGTCTTAACTTGAGTCTGGTCTCAACGGGAAAGCGGACCCAAAAGCCCCCGAGGGTCTCGTAACGACCTCTTGAGAGCCCGAAGAGGCAGAAGGGGTGAAGGTGTTCTCAGAAAGATTTGGTATTGTATATTTTCTAAATGGAATACATTCGTGTATTGTTAGGAAGTATTTTAAGTATTTGGAATAAGGGAGAAAGTTAGTTGATTCGTCTGTGTTTTATCCGATGATGGCTCAAGATTAGGGTTATGTTTTTTATCTGTTTATATATTACTAGTGACCCGCCCGCGGCTTCGCCCGCGTGGAATGTATTATACATATAAACCTTCCTTAAGAATCACTCTATCTATTAAAAAAAACCGCATCAAAATCCGTTGCGTAGTTTTAAAGATTTAAGCATACATAGGGACAGACAGCGCAAGCGACTTTGTTTTATACTATGTAGTGATGTACTTAAACTTAGTAGATATAGACACTAATATGCTGGTAAACATCTTAGCCTATTTGTGCAAATTGTGGTTACTGAATTATCAACAACTTTCTAAAGTTGTAATTCTGTAGCTCTGCCTACCCCACTCTGGGATTACAGGCGTGAAGGTATGTATTTATGTACTTAGTAGATAGTTATTATTTTTAAGGCTACGTTCACGTCGCCCTCAAAATAATCGTGTTGGGTTTCCAACAGTAATCACGTTCAAGAAAATAGCTCTAGCGATTTCGATGAAATTTGCCATATAGGAGTTTAGGGGGGCGATTAATCAATCTGTCAAGTGGTCCATCTTTGGGAAAATTCGTTTTCGAACAGAATGTCGATCGCCTGATGGTATAAGCGATTACCGTCACCTATAGACACCTGCAACACCAGAGGAGTCACAGGTGCGTTGCCGGTCTTCCAGGTATTGCTTAATAAATCGTCAGTGATACTGCAAAACCGCGTAAGAAACAAATTATGATAGAGCAAAATAAACCTTACAGTCTTATTAAAAAGGTGCATTTTACTCCTTATTTAAAATGTAGCTTACGCGGTTTTGCAAGATCACCGACGATATGAGAAATTTCGGCCCTTTTATATCAATCAATCAATCAATCAATATCATTTATTTGCAGAATACAGTACAGTACAAGATGTTACAGTCAATTTTAAATAATAAATAATGTCCAATGTATCCAGCTTGCAAGCAAGCGTGCAAATATTATTTATGCAATAAAAGAAATTTATTTGTTACAATATTTGGTAAGTATCTAATAAAATTCAATAAATAACAATAACAATACACATTTAAATTATAGATAAAAAAGTCAAAATTCATAAAATATTATTATACCATGCCATTAATCATACATTACATTGCTCGAGGAAGTCCTTAACACTATAAAAACACTTATCTAGGAGCCAGTTTGACAATTTATTCTTAAATCTATTTCCCTGGAGTAGCTGTATCTCATCAGGTATGGCATTATAGATTTGGATGCACATGTTGTATACATTTTTGGTGTATATGGCCTTGTGACAAGTAGGTTTATAAAGGCGGTTCATAATTTTGGCCCTTGTATGCCGTTGGAAAACTTCACCACGCCGTTTGAACAATGAATTTTGCGATTTAACAAAAGCACATATCTCCTGTATATACAAACACGGCAGTGGCAAAACATGGAGTCCCTTAAATAATGGAACACATGTTTCATCGACCCGAGCACCACAAATGACTCTGACACACTTCTTTTGCACCTTAAAAACTCTGTGTACATCCACCGAGTTACCCCACAGGATGAGACCGTAGCGAAAAACGGATGACACATAACCGTGATAGGCTGTCAATGCAGCCTGAACCGAAACCGTATCTCGCAATCTCCTTAGCGCATACACAAATCGGTTAAGGTTTCTGCAGATTTGATCAGTGTGCTCTTTCCAGTTCAAATGCTTGTCAATCATGATCCCAAGAAACCTAAAACATTCAACCTCGTCAACCACCTCATCGCCAAGTCTGACCGACAGAGGCACTAGGTTACTATTGTAGGATGCAAATTGCATAAACTTAGTTTTGCTGGTATTAATGCATAGATCGTTTACGACCATCCAGTTGGCAATCTCCAGCAGTGCACAGTTAATCTCCTGCTCAAATGATCTCCTGTTATTGCACTTTACAACCAATGTAGTATCATCGGCGAACATAATGACTTTATGGGATGAAATATTGGGTAAATCGTTGATATACAGGAGGAAAAGTAACGGTCCCAAAATACTGCCCTGGGGGACGCCTTTGATAATTTTGCCAAACTGGGATCTTTGAGCTTTTTTATAGACGACACCTTTAGATTCAGTGGTTTTGCAGATTTCGGTACACTGCATCCTTTCGCCAAGATAACTCTTTATCCAGTCAAGCGCTTTTCCCCTAATACCATAAATTTCAATTTTATGGAGAAGTTTAGTATGGTTAACTGAATCAAAGGCCTTTGTCATATCGAGAAAGACTGACATAACAGAAGCCTTGTGGTTAATGCAATCTGTAACATACTTAATTAGATCGAAACAAGCTTGTGTGGTTGATCTACCTTCACGAAAACCATATTGTTCAGAACAAATCACTTGGTATTTCGTTAGGAAATCGCTTAATCTGCTATACATTGCCTTCTCGAATATCTTAGATAATAATGGGACTAATGTTATTGGCCTGTAATTCACTGGATTCAGCTTATCCCCCTTCTTGAATAGTGGCTTAACTACACATATTTTTAGCTCTTGTGGAAATACTCCATCGACAAAAGACAAATTTATAATATGTGCTAATGGGCAGCTTATAATTAACGCGCATAGTTTTAGGATCTTGGTGGTAATATGGTCATAACCACTAGACTTGCAGTTCCGTAAGGACAAGATAATTTTAATTATTTCTTTTTCATCAACCGGATTTAAAAATATAGTATGGTGATTCATGTCCGGCAGAGTTGATTTGTAAGATAAATTATTGGTGGGTGGTAAATTAATTTGAGTTGTTGAGTCAATAAAATAATCATTAAAGATATTACTTATAGTTTTTGGATCGGAATATATGTCATTATTAATTTTTATTTTACTTATGTCATTTTCATGTAATTTATTTGATAATGTTGATGAAATCACGTTCCAAGTAGCCCTACATTTATTTTTGTTGTTTTGTATGTAAAGACTATTTTTATTTTTTTGCGCATCGAGTAAACATCTTTTTAAAATAGAATGGTATTTTTTGAATTTAATGCGGTTTAATTTTTTGTTGTCCCTTTTTAAATTAAAATAGAGGGTGCGTTTTATCCTGCACGATTTTTTCAGGCCCTTGGTCAGCCAGTTACTGCTTTTAGATCTATTGTTAACTTTGACTTTAATTATTGGGAAGCATAGGTTATAGAATAGACACAAATCACCATAAAATACCTGAAATGCTTGGGTTGCATTTTTTGAAGTCAGGACGTCCGAAAAGGAAAGACTGGCCATGCAATCACAAAACTTGCTAACATTGTTCGAGCAGTAATCACGCTTATGCTCGAACCATCTTATGAATGTCTTGTTTCTTTTGACGGTCTGTAATGTTATGACTTGCGCTGTCTCGTGGTCCGAAAGTCCTAGATATAGTATTGATGAGTTCACTTTTTTTATATTACTCGCTATTTGGTCGATACAGGATCCGAGTCTAGTTGGCTCTAAAATATGTGGAATAAAATCATAGTTTTCTAAGATGCTACGCAGGTCCTTAGAGGCACTACTTTGTTTTAGAACGTCAATATTCCAATCCCCGCATATAACTATTTTCTTATTTTTATGACTAGTTGTTAAATAATTTAGTAATGTATCGAGTTTCCGAAGGAATATGCCTACATGTGCCCTTGTCTGCTCTGGAATTCTGTAAATGTTTACAACAATCAACGCCACACCAACAATCTCGATTCCACAACATTCAAAATAATATTTTGTTGATAATTTTGAAACATTATGTAGGTTTTTAAAATCTAAATTATTCTTTAATAAAATGCACGTGCCCCCTCTAGATTTATCACGGCAGTAGGCAGCAGCTAATTTATAACTATTCAACTTAATATTTTTCTGCAAGCCTTCAGGAACAAAAGTTTCACTGAGGCATATTATGTCGAACTCCTTGCCATTGTTACTTAGATCTTTTAGTGTAACCTCTAGAAAGTCAAGCTTACTATACAGTCCCCCTATATTCTGATTGAAGATCGACAAACAATCAGAAGTTTCGGAAAATATAGATTTTGGGGTCTTACTTTGATTGGAACATGGTGCGGTTTTGGGCACGAAAAAAGGTGTCACAGTCATTCACTGCAGCCTGCTTTACCGTAGTTTTACATTTTACAGCATCGATTGAAACATTTTTATTACAGCAATTAATCTCATCATTTAGTTTAAAGCTAATCCAATTCAATAAGGATGTATTATTAAAATTTGTATTTTTATACACATCTATGACTTTGCAATTTGCATACATGTTCACAAGCGATTTAAGTTCTTGATGTAAGAGTTTATCATCTATATTATCATGTCTACGCACGTTTAATATTATTACACGATTACCTCCAAACTTCAACAAACTATCACCTATATTTGACAATAACACATAAGGATCCTTTTCGCAACCCTGAACAGACAAAATAATTAAGTCGTCCTTGGTTATTCTATTTTCCATGTTGTATAGACTCTCGAGTATCTGTGATGACGACGCGTGAGGCTTGACCGTTGCTGTGATCCTGAAATTGTCACTTTTTATGCCAGCTCTGGAGTGAAGAAGTTTCGAAGACAAGCCGCGCACATGTTCGTCCCCAAATATATACACCGTTTGATTCTTCGTTTTCAATTTAGTAGCACTAGGTGTACTGAAGTGTGGTGGCTTGTTTATTGGCGATATCAATGGGCTATGATCTTCAAGGTTTTTTGATGGTGAACTGAACCGAGTTTGGTTGTGAGCAGAGGGTTGGGTATTTAAATCGATAAAACTTCGGTTAAAACTTTGTCTGCTAGCTCTTTGCCTTTTTTTCCGGGAATTTTTACTGATGTCCTTATTTGGTATTGACTTGCTTAAGGTCTTTAACTGAACAACTTTTTGTTCATAGCCTTTTATTTTATTTTTCAATGAAAAATTTTCAGCTATAAGATTTTCAATTTCATTTTCTGCTATAAGCAACCTATCTTTTAGTTCAGAAATGGTTTTTTCTAGTCCTTCTGTCCTATCGTAAGTGACCATTACATCTGGACAACTCCTGTTCATCTCTGGTCCAGGTGAGGGCAGCGATCGATCTAAGTCTTCCTCGTCCTCGGACAGACTAGATAGCGCCTCAAATGAATTATTTGTAGGAATCAAAGCTCGGTATTTTGTGCGACATGTGACATTTCTATCATCATCTAGAATATTGGGCTTAATAAGGCATGGCTTACATTTCCAGGAGGCTCTACGATCAGGCTCCATTAGATAAAATCTTCTTGTGGTCACATTACAGCAATCCAGGTGATATACAAATTGGCATAGTGAACAAACGAGATAATGCCTGTCTTTAATTGATAAATTGCACTTATCGCATCTTTGCGCCATGATAAATATAAATATAAAGTGCAACTCCCGGTTTGTTTACAAACAAACAGCTCAACGGTAAGAATAAATGTCACAGGTACTTAGCTCAGCAGTGCTGTGCGGGCGCCGCGTCGACCCGAGGCCGTCCGAAGGTCACCGATAAGATCACCGAAGATCACCGAAGCGGCGGCGGTCGTTGACCCCGCGCGGCTGACCGTTGACCGCAGCGATAAGGCTCCAAACCCAACCGTTTTTATTTGATTCACAATAAACTTAACACCAAGATATTGCTAAAAGTATACCATGTAGGGATATACGGATTTCACTACTGTGTATATTATTACTTCCACTTTAAAATGATATGCAACACTTGTCGTAAAATTTGCTTTTATTAATTTTAAACTTTAATTTATCCTCGAGCACTAAGAAAGTGATGTTGTCGCGTTGCACCCCGCGCGCGTCGTCCTTAACCTTAACCTTAACCTTAACTCGGCTACGTAAACATTCTCCAGCTATTCGCAGAAAAGTCCAGCGAAGTAATTTTAATATTACTGAACCGAGTTAATTAAAGTTAAAGTCAAATCAAACTGTAACCATAAGGAACAGATTTAATTTAAATTTCAACGGGGATTAAAAGGAACGCTAATTCTGTTTAATTTTAAACTCGTTAAAATCTTCCAAGAGTTCATTTTACAACTTTTTCAGCGTTATTAATATGTACAAGTATAACTATGAGAAATTACAGTTTTCTGGTATAGTTCAGTGGGGTTTTTTTATGTCATGGAGTAGGCAAACGAACACACAGACCACCTGATGGTAAGTGAAACTGTGACCCATAGACATTCGCATTCACAAGACTGCAATCATAAGACTGCAATTGCACTGCCAACCCTGAGGACTAAGATGGAATGTTTAGTTTAGTTTAGTTTATTTATTCATCAATGTAATGTTACAATATAGATTGCATTGCATGTCAAAAAATATGAAATTACATTGATATTGTCAACATTAATACAAATAATAAAATAATAATACAAAAAAAAAACACATAAATAATCAAAGGCAACATAAACAACTAATCACTACATAGTATAAAACAAAGTCGCTTGCGCTGTCTGTCCCTATGTATGCTTAAATCTTTAAAACTACGCAACGGATTTTGATGCGGTTTTTTTTAATAGATAGAGTGATTCTTAAGGAAGGTTTATATGTATAATACATTCCACGCGGGCGAAGCCGCGGGCGGGTCGCTAGTAACTAATAAATGGTCAGTTTCCGACGTCAATATACAAAAAGTAATAAAGGTCAAACAAACAATAATAATTTTATAATTTAAGTTCCATATATTCGTCAACGGAGTATAATGGATTATCCAATAAAAGGTTCCTCAGCTGATGTTTAAATGCTTCGTCAGATGGTACATTTTTAAGTTTGGCGGGCAGACGCTCATAGTATGTGGGACCGATGACCGATGCCTCTGTGCTAGTCATTTCACCAGCTGTCTTATTACCAAACTGGAACACGACAATGCGAACACTGCTGCTTGGCGGTAGGTTAATGAATAAGATGGTGGTACCAACCCGGTCGGACCCTGCACAAGGTCCTCCCACAAGTAAACTGTGGAGACTGCATAACAACGTAAGGTATAATTTAAAAAAAAAACCTCACACATATAACCGTGTCCCAAGCTAACCTCTAGGCGGTTACTATGGGTAGGTGGCACGTATGTAACTCCAGTGAAAATTAAAATTTTCAAGTTCACTATGCATGAAAATAACAAACAACAAAATAGACAGAGATAAATAACCTTTGAGCGATTGAGAAATATTAAAAAAAATATGTAATAATGTCATGATACACACACATTATGGGTTCAAAACCCGTAGAAAATGACCAGCATTATTACAACCGATTTTACTATAAGAATTTTCTTGCTTGTCTGTGGTAGTAGGTAAAATCTGTACTGTAATATTATTACTAGACCTAGAGATTTTCCTAGCACGAACGACGTGTTGTTAGTGCTTGACACAATAAAAACATCGACCATCTTGTTATCGATAAGTCCACTTCAATGTCATCGAGCTATTTTCATTGAAGTATGTGCCTAAAATATTAATACATTGAAAGTTTTGTTATTAACTTATTATTCTTATCTTACTTTTTAAAACACACCACATTGTTATATATAATATGACATAATGATTGTATTTTTTCCTTATTGAAATGATTTTGCTATTTTCTTATTAAGTAGGCACTTATTGAGCTTTACATACATACATAAACTCACGCCTTCATTCCCAGAGTGGGGTAATAATAACTATATTATAATGATGTACAATTATTTCGTCTATGACGTTGAAGTAGTGGTTATCGATAGCAGGATTGTCGATGTTTTTACTGTGTCAAGCACTAACAACACGTCGTTCGTGCTAGGAAAATCTCTAGGTCTAATTATTACAGTAAAGATCAAACCAGCGTCAAGGCTAGTAAGCCTGACACCATGCTGAGTGGCAACCTTTTCGTTGTTAATTTTAGATTAAGTACGCTAATTTTGTATCACTCTACTTTTTAAAAATGTTTTTGTTGTTGTTTATGTTAATTTTATTTTAGCACCGAATAAAATATTTATATTTTATTCTATTTTTAAATACGATATCGTTTTTACCGCCTAGAAAAGAGGCGTATTTCAAACTTTTGTACCATTAGCTCAGCGGTTTCCAAACTTAAATCATTACTTTTTCCGCTAAGGGCTGCGGTGTGAAAGCGAACACCAATGCTTCCCAAACTTTCACAAATTGCCCTAGTTTCGACCCTCGCTTATCCCAAAAACTAAAGAAGATCAAACTTGTTGGCGGATAGATATGAATTTTTCATTAAAAAAGTTTGCCGATTGCAAAAATTCCGTAAATCGAGCCGTGAACCAATTTTTCTACACGATTTTGTGAAAATGACATACTTAAAGTTTTATTGTAACCGCAAATAACGTTATAACGTCATAGTTACATGAAATGGACTTGTATGTGTGTATAACTTTGCCGTTAGAGGACACAGTAGGTAAATTCTTGCCTTTAAAATTCCTATTTCTGAAAACAAGTTTTGTTTTCGCATAACTATGTTTCTATCTGTGTATGTGTGTACTTTGGCATCGAACTGTCATCAGTTTTTGCCAATCCTATACATACATACATTACATACATTTTGTCGGTCGGTTTATAGAGTACGCTTCAATCAGGATAAAAACATATTGTATAATCTCATTTAAATAATCACGAAAAGCATCATGAACGTTTAGCATAAAAACCAATCGTATAATTTTATCTGACATACGATCGAATAACATAACACTTAGCTTCGCAAGTATAATCTGATAAAAAAAATGGAGCGTCAACTTTTATTCGAAATTCTAACCTAAAAGGCGCTCCTAAATATATCTTTTTTTTAAGTTGTAATTCTGTAGCTCTGCCTAGCCCACTCTGGGATTACAGGCGTGAAGGTATGTATGTATGTAAATATATCTTTTGACGATTTCATAAAGTACAAAAAGCTTAGAAGCAGAGCGCCGAGCTTCCAACATGGCGGCCGGCTGGCATGTCAATATAAGGGGACAAAAAGACTGACAATATGGGGAAGTCGGAGAGTTATTTATATTCGTTACGTGAATGCACAGTCAGCCGAATAAGTTGTCTGCCACTTTAGGTTAAACTTTGCTAAGGTATAAAACAATACGGTGGATTAATAGATGAGTTTTGATAAAAAAAAAAAGTTTATTCCGTAAATAGGCCCACGGGCACTTTTAAACGTCAAAAATCTACCAGCGCTTCGCAAGAGACCACTGCTGAGAAGAAACGCCGCAAGTAACTCAACAGTAAGTCGTTTTTTAAATATTGCTTATGATATTATACAATAATAAACTAACCTAGCATTTTATAAAACAATGAATCTCACATAAAACAAAAAATAAATGTATTCATGCGTAGTTGAGCACAAGAACTAATAAGTAGTAGTAATAAGAAAATATATATAAATTTTTGAAATAATACTTACCTGTGACGGTGCAAGACAACCCACACAAAAAGTTTCGATACATTCTCCTACAAAAACCGTGTCCCCTAGACAATATACAATGTTTACATATTTTTTGTGACTAAGTTATTATTAAGTTATTTAGGTGTTTAGTGTAGGCCAAGCATTTTTATCTGTTAGATAATCCTCAACCTATAGTAAGCTTTAGACATCAACGATTTAATTTGAAGTGATGACTTTCTAGCGTCATTTTCATTTGATAGGCAATTGTGTCAAAATTGTAAAACTACTTATTTACCGAACTGTACGTATAATAATGTGTACCTATTGTGTATTAGCTTCGGAATCTTAAATGTTTTCAAGCGTCCATTACGATATGGAGTAATCCGAATTAAATTATTTGAATGTGAATTTGAATTAGCTATACTGTTATAAGAAAAATGGTGGTATCTCCGCCAAACTCCTGTAGCAAATGCAACCATATTAGTAACGAGCGAGGATTGAATTGGCTTCGGTTGTTGCATTGGAGATACATATTACTGGCAAAAGAGGTCAGTACAGTTGAGGTCATAAATATGTGTACACTTTTTACCTTGTCACTTTAATGGCTCTGACAATTCATATAGGCAGTTTAAACATGACATTAAATAGACAAGGTACTACATTGTACAGATATTTATGAAAACGGCTGTATATAAATGTACGGCTCATTTTCATGGCGTAATGGAAAGTTACACTTGTTTTTTGTAATAATTAAGTATGTGTACGATTTTCTTCAGTAGCATAAACTCCACACTAGTTAAAGTACTTAATTGGTTTACTAGCAACAATTTGCTACTAAAAGCTAAGAAAACTAAATGTGTTAGATTCGCTTTGCCTAATGTTAAACCGTTAGATTCTAGTATTTTTCTAAATGACGAGTGTTTGCAAATCGTAGATAAGGCAGTTTTCCTAGGCATAACAATAGATAAAAATTTGCAATGGAGTCCCCATATAGCTGTACTGGCAGGTAAACTAAGTTCGGCAGCTTACGCAGTTAGGAAAATTAGACAACTAACCAATGTTGAGACAGCTCGCTTAGTTTATTATAGTTATTTCCATAGTGTTATGTCGTACGGTATTCTGGTTTGGGGTAAGGCAGCTGACATACAAACTATATTTGTGTTACAAAAAAGGGCCATTCGTTCTATTTACAAATTAAATTCCCGTGACTCCTTAAGAGATCTTTTTAAGGAAATTAATATCTTAACTGTAGCGTCACAATTTATTTATGAGAATATTATTTATGTTATAAAAAATTTGGATTCTTTCACAAAAAATTCTGATATACATAATTTAAATACTAGAAATAAAAATAAAATAGCTATTCGAAAATTCCGCGTCCGTAAAGTACATAAATCATTTGTTGGTCAATGCATTCATTTCTATAATAAATTACCTGAGGTAGTATTAAAGTTACCCTTTCCAGCACTCAAAAATTACTTGAAAAAGTCGTTAATGTCTAAAGCGTATTATAGGATCGAGGACTATTTAATAGACAAACATGCTTGGCCTAAACCCGAAACTTAATCAATAATATATTTTTTATTTGTTTTTTTTTTCAAAAAGTCAAAATCTTTATCTTGTCTGGGGGACACCGTTGATGTAGGAAAACATATCAATCTTATGTGGTCATCTTGCACCGTCTTATATACACATACGTAGGAGTTCTTTTTTCCTTTTCTCTCTTTCTATCTTAAGATTTTGGTGTGTTTTCCTGCGGAAACTACGCAGGATATTTGAAATATTTTTTAATTTGCTATTTATAGATTTATATAATGCTAGACTAAGTAGTACCATTGTAATATTAAATATATTTAAAAAAATGACTGACTGCTGAGTTTCTTGCGGCGCTTCTTCTCAGCAGTGGTCTCCTCTTGTGAAGCGCTGGTAGATTCTTGACGTGTAAAAGTGCCCGTGCGGCCTACTTACTGAATAAATGTCTTTATCTTTATCTTTATCTTTAAAACCACCTGTCACTAGTCTAAATTTAGGACTGGGTCTATTTAAGACCAAATGTAATTTCGACTTTGCAAAAAACTTCGATAGTGTATTTTTTTTTTATTCATTAGGGACCCACCTACTCCGTACTCTTTTCAAAACTGTATTATTTATAGGTAAAGTTAATTAAGAACAGAGTTCGGAATTATCAAAATTCGTGTTTTTGATTTATATATTTTTTTTTTTTTTATAGCATAAGGGAGACAATCGAGCACACAGGCCACCTGATGGTAGGTGGAAACTGTGACCCATAGACATTCGCATTCACAAGACTGCAATGCAATCCTAAGACTGCAAATGCGTTGCCAACCCTGAGGACTAAGATGGAATGCCTCTATGCTAGTCATTTCACCGGCTGTCTTATCCCCAAACCGGAACACAACAATGCGAACACTGCTGTTTGGCGGTAGGTTAATGGATAAGATGGTGGTAGCGATCCGGACGGACCCTGCACAAGGTCCTACCACCCGCAAAATCGTCTTATAATCATTTATCACCTTGTCTATGTGATATAAAGCGTTTAACACACAAACATACATACATACATACATATTTATCTTATTCTTAATAACTTTACACTATATCATTCTGATTTACCGTCTGGCAAAGTAAACCCCAATAATATCACGACTTCGAATAACTTCGGACATTGTTCGCGAAACTTCCAAATACCCAGCGCTTGGCTACACACTAACAGTGCCAACCTCTTTGAATTCCTTACAAAGTAGCTCCGGTATGCAGTCCTCGGCATTCAACGCGTTAGCTCCAGAACATTTCGAGGATTTTCCCTGTTTACTTAACACGAATATTCATTAAAATTCAGAAATTTTCGACGTTTTGTTAGTTTTTTAGCACGTCCCGGCTTAGGAAGAAATTTACTTTTTTTTTCTCTGGTGTAAAATCATATAAAGCTTGATTTACAACTGAAGGTAAGCTATGTTTACTTGTGGGAGGACCTTGTGCAGGGTCCGTCCGGGTTGGTACCACCATCTTATCCATTAACCTACCGCCAAGCAGCAGTGTTCGCATTGTTGTGTTCCGGTTTGGGGATAAGACAGCCGGTGAAATGACTAGCATAGAGGCATTCCATCTTAGTCCTCAGGGCTGGCAACGCATTTGCAGTCTTGTGAATGCAAATGTCTATGGGTCACAGTTTCCACTTACCATCAGGTGGCCTGTGTGCTCGTTTGCCTTCCCATGCCATATAAAAAAAAAAGAAGGTTTTTCAACACGGTAAAACAATATTGCTTTAGACCTGATAGGTTAATTATGACATATCTATGCAGTTCATTTTAAGCTGAGAGAAAAGGACAGAGCTATGTAACTGCTATAGCTCCGTCCTTATCGCTCGCCGTAAAATGAGCTGCATAGCTTTGTCATAATAACCCATCTGTTAGTGTCGTCAACGTTACGATAGCTCTTATTTACTTGCTTGACAGTAAAAGCGGCTGAGTTAAAAACAAAATCCAAACACATCAAAGGCCATACTGCCCTCCTAAGCCAAAAGCAGCAGTATCTCAAATTAAATAACCAAAGCAGTTTGAATTCTATTCCCTTATTTATTAGGTTGATATTGCTACAGGAGTTGTATTGTTTTTTTTTTTTTTTCTTTTTCCGGCGTAGGAGGGCAGCATAGGTAGATATAAAAATAGATTGATTAAATCTCTTCTTTCCAAACGTCTTTATGTCGTTCTCGATATTCATTCATTAACATGGCGAACTGGATAAAACCTTACGTCCAGGTTCCTCGTCAGTGACCATCCGGACTGTTTTTTTTTTTGTGAAAAAGGAGGCGGCATGGACCCATTTGCAATTTTCCAGGAAGCCCGTATGAATAGAGCTTTGAAAGAATCGCCTTGTGCCAAACCCGATCGAAGGCCTTCTCTGCCTGATTGTTATTTGCATCATCTGTCTTCGAACCAAATCTCGGCCACAGCTCAAGCTCATTTCCATCTATTTTGAAAAAAAAAACCTCTGGTTTTTTTATATATCTGAACGGTAAAAAATTGGCGTGACTAATTTGTATATTCATGCCAAATTACAGTTCTCTAGTACTAAGATTCTCTGAGCTAGGCTGCGGACGGATGGACGGACGGACGGACGGACAAGGCGAAACGAGAAGTAGACCTCAGAATATGTTATTTGTTAAGTCTTGATCGCGACTCCATCCGTTATTTACTCGGGAATTGGGAATATTGCAGGATAAAAATTTGTCGATGTCCGCCTCAGGCCACAACAGCCTTTATGAAATTGATTTCGCTTTCGATGACGAAACGTACGATGATGTATTTATAATATTAAGGTAACGACACTGACAAAATAACCTTTAAAATCCTTACAAGGCCATGGACGAACTGCCACATTTAAAGTTTGTCAAACATTGTGCCACTTTATGACGGAAAATATATGTATGTAATTTAGTACAATAAAAATCTTACCAAATGTGGCAGCTCGTCCACAGCCGTTACGTCCACAGCCGTGATGTGCCACGACACGCATCGTTCCCGTTTAAGAGTAGTGCATGAGGTTGAGGTTGCCCTCGAGCTTTGTTGCTATGACACTAGCGGCTTGTGTTTAAACCAAAAACGGCACAGAGTCCGCGCTTCCTATAAATGCTATGGGAAATAGCCGGCCGTGGACGGAGTTCCGTTCTTGGTGAGATTAAACACACCGGCCACAGCCGTAGTGCCATATTACGAGGGTCTCAATTTACGTCTCTCGACGTACTGTCCGTGAACGTGTTAATAATTCATTATAAAAGTAATTTTGGATTTTTTTTAATAAACGTACCCAGTGACACTATTAATGCAAAGACAAATCTAACGCTTGTCAAAATCAGGCCTTAAGTTAAACCTCTACGAGGGAACAAAGAACTATACATACATACAGATATAAAAAAAACTATCTTCCTTCGGCAGCCATTAGGTAAAAATGATTTTCTTATAAGGGTAATTATCCCAACCACATTTTTTAGCGGCGGACGTGATAATTGGGGTGTAAAGTACATTTATTGGAAAACTATTTATTTTCTAGAAAATCTTACACAAAGTACCATGTTGAGCCAATGTTAAAATTGTTAATAACTTATCATGTTTATAGTAAAAAAAAAAACAGTCCAAAATCAATTTTGGTGTCGTGTCCTGTACTTGTCGCATACACTGATATACCGTGGTACAAAGTTATTAAGCCTCAAATAGATTGATATTTTAGTTACCTCTATTCCCTATTAGTTAAGGAATTATATAATATTACAATTATTGCATTTGCAAATAAAAAGAAACTGGGAACAGTGTAAATAAAACTGTCCTTGCGAAATACTCAATTTTGGTGGTGAATATTAAAATTGATTTTATGATCGAACGAAAAGTGATTACACAAACAAACATGGCGTCAGTCGTTCGTTCAGTTCCAGCGATAGATTAGATGGTGAAAGATTTATACCGTCTTGCTGCATCTTCCCTCTAAGTACATAACAATCAAATTTTGGTGGTACAAAATACATTTTTATAATTGTGATAACTTAGATAACTTGTTATTTTGCAAAAAAAACAATTGTGTTTAAATCATTTTGAGTATAATAATGGTGTTTTTTTAACTATATGAAGTTAAATTTGTATAAAACTAATATATTCACGTTAAATAAAATAAAAAAGTACAAGTTCTAATTTTGGTGATACAATTTTGGTGGCTTTTCCTGAGACACCAAAATTGACAAAATTCCTTGTTCCACCAAAATTATATAAACACCAAACAATAACTATTTATTATATTAAAAAAAATACGTTGT
Source organism: Acleris emargana (assembly GCA_927399475.2). NCBI lineage: Eukaryota > Metazoa > Arthropoda > Insecta > Lepidoptera > Tortricidae > Acleris > Acleris emargana. The sequence goes on from OV656854.1 coordinate 16,827,727, forward strand.
TGGTTTTAAAAAATAACAAGAATGATTCCCTAACGATTATTATTTTAACTATCCCGATATGTCATTATTGATCGTGTGTTTTTCTTAGAAAAGTAATTTTGGTGGATAATAGCAATTTTGGTGGTATATAATTAGTAAATTCGATATATCTTAAAACGACTTGGTTTAATGAAGGGCCATTTTAACACTATTTTAATTATGACTAATGACGTCCCTTACACTTAAAATTGTGAACCCTACTGACAAAATAAAAAATACCACCTAAATTAGGATAATTTGACGCTTGTTGAAATTCACCCATAAACAGAATCTAAATTATGTAAGTCTATAAAGGACATGAAACGATAAAAAAGACCGAATTCGCACAAAAAAGATATTTAATTGGCTAACTTGATCCGTTTTCCGTCCAATTTTTAATCCCTTTAAAACCAAAGGATAAAGGTACTTATTTTGAGCATCGCAGGTATTGATCGGGGACTGGAGGGAGGGAGAGGGTCTAATAATAGAACCTTATTCTTGGGTTGATGTGGTTCACTTGTTTCTATTGCCGATACATGATTTGCCACTTAGTTGAGGAAAGTCCGAAAGGACGGATAAAACGTTTTGATTTTAAGATAAGGTTGGAACTTATTTAAATTATATGACTAAGTAGAATTCGTTGAGGAATGTTCGGCAAATTAGAGTTGTCAGAGCGTTCAAACATATTTTTTTAATTATGCCAAAGTTACACATTGAAACAACATTTGGAATAGTTTCGCCAAACTGCATACAGTTTGTTGGCTAAGACATCACTCATTCACATGTTACCATTATTATATTAAGAACGAATGATAATTTACTTGTGGGAGGACCTTGTGCAGGGTCCGTCCGGGTTAGTACCACCATCTTATCCATTAACCTACCGCCAAGCAGCAGTGTTCGCATTGTTGTGTTCCGGTTTGGGGATTAGACAGCCGGTGAAATGACTAGCATAGAGGCATTCCATCTTAGTCCTCAGGGTTGGCAGTGCATTTGCAGTCTTGTGAATGCGAATGTGTATGGGTCACAGTTTCCACTTACCATCAGGTGGCCTGTGGGGTGTGTAATGATCGGTATCAAAATAATTAATATAATTTCATTTGATATACCTAATAACATTTGATATAATTTTAAAGGATATAATCACTCATTTTATATAATAAACGATTGGTATATTATCAAAATATCTATTTTTATTTACTATAATTATCATTTGGTATATCATTTATTTATTATAAACATCATTTGGTATAATCATCATTTTGTATAAAAATCATATTGTATAACTATCATGTGGTATATTATTTTTTATCGAATGATTTTTTGGTACAACGCTGACCGTGAGGCAAAGTCGACGGAGCTCCGCTTTGCGGAGATCCTATTCCGCGTAGTTATGGCGCTTCGCACCTTGACACTATTCTAACCTAACCTAACCTATATATTAGTTGAGACCTAGGAGTTACCGCTCTGTAGGGTCACAATAGGTAACTAACAAACCGACCCTTGTGGTTGGACACGAGTTAGTATAGACAGTATTTTTCTATACCAACTGTACTTTATATGAAATTAACTTTTTATCATAAGTTGATAATAGTAAATATGCATTTTACTTAATGTATGTTATATAAAATATTTTTAGAACAAATGATCGTTACATAAAATGATAATTATATCATATTTAAATATATTAAATGTTGTTATATGATTCAATAATTATATCAAATGAGCGTTATATCGACTGATATTATAGAAAATATTTTTATATCGATCGTTACGCACCCGGCCTGTGTGCTCGTTTGCCTTCCTATGGCATAAATATTATTAATATTATTTTTTATTTTTATTTTTATAGGGCAGCTAGTGGCGAGCTGTTGGTGAGTGGCGACACCACGGACCTGAATGCTCCCGAGGGTAGGTCCTGTTCCTCACCTCACGCTTGCCTTCACCGGCCGGCTGGAGTGTATAATGATGAGGAACAGACCCTCACCTCTGGCTTGCCTTTATTGGCCGGTCAGAGTGGAGTCGCAAGAGCTATATGCTCGAAGGGTGGATGTGTTGCATAAGTGGTGAGTGGGCACCTTATGGTCGTTTAAAGTCCAGAAGCACCTCTCCACCCTTAGCCCCTCTGGAACTGTTACCTCCCTGCTGCTATATATATGCGGCTATTTCGGGAGGCCCATTCTTGAGTTGGCGAGTCACCGCCTGCCATTTCAACCAAAGTAATTAGCATTGGCCAGGCAGGCGCCGTAGTTTCATCAATAGCCTAGTTCACCAATCCATATCAGTTCATTCATAGAGCCTATTGTTAATACTTCCATCCTTCTTAAATAGTCCTACACTAACCGTTGGTTGTCCGTGGGAGCATACTTTTATAGTTTGAACTCAGGGACAATCGCCGGTTGGTGTCCCATCACTTTACTAAATTAAATTTGTCTAAAGGGCCTCTGCGTGTTGGCTTCGGCTCCATGTACGCCTTCCAAAGGTCCGGGACTCCCATAGTCCCGTGAATGGTAAAGACATACAAATAATAATATATACCTTCTAGCGTTAAGTGTCCCAGTGTTTATATTTTATGGTTTGCAGAAGGTGTGCAGTCCCAATTAGATATCTTAGTTCTGGAATGTTATTTAAAAAAAAAAAAGATGTTTATTCAGTAAGACTTATACAATCGACATGCGCCCTAAATACGGCAGTATAGCCCAAACTGGAACAACATCAAGATAAAGATAAAGATAAGATAAATATATTTATTCAATAAGTAGGCCGCACGGGCACTTTTATACGTCAAAAATCTACCAGCGCTTCGCAAGAGACCACTGCTGAGAAGAAACGCCGCAAGAAACTCAGCAGTCACTTTTTTTAAAGATATATTTAATATTACAATGGTACTAACTTAGTCTAGCATTACATCAAAATATAAATATTAAATTAAAAAATAAATAACACCTACTTACGTGTATATAAGACAGTGCAAGACGACCACATAAGATTGACATGTGTTCCTACATCAACGGTGCCCCCTAGACAAGATAAGCTTTTGAATTTGAAAAAAAAAAAATTGTTTCAAAATGTTATATTGATTAAGTTTCGGGTTTAGGCCAAGCATTTTTATCTATTATATAGTCCTCGATCCTATAATACGATTTAGACAATAACGACTTTTTCAAGTAATTTTTAAATGCTGGAAAGGATAACTTTACAACTACGTTAGTTATTAAAGTGACAAGGTACTAAAGTGTACATAATATTTAAGGACTCGACTGTAAAGGGACACCCGCACGTCTACCTTAACTTAGTCTAATCTAATTAATTACTAGGATTAACATAGCTAATTTCACTTTCAATTTATATACGCCATTGTAACTAAATTGCTAGTTTGGTAGAAATGGCCGAATGATAAAATTAATAATTGAATTAATAAATGGATGTCATAATATTATTATCGCGGGAACGCGGTGGATGCGAAAAGCACAAGACCGGTCTGAGTGGAGAGCCTTGGGGGAGGCCTATGTCCACCAGTGGACGTCTTTCGGCTGACATGATGATGATGATGATGATGATGTCATAATATTTGTGTCTACTAATTAAGTTTCCATCGGTAAACCCGTGTTGCTTTTGATATCGTAATATCATCGTTAAAACGATTATCTATTGTTTGCCCAAAATTCATATGCTATAATTTTCATTTGCCCGAATTTCTTTTGCCCGAATTTTATATGCCCGAATGTTACATTTCCCAGAAAAGTTATCTTACATACTCTTGTTTTCCCGAAAGTTAGATGCCGTAATGATACTGATGCCATACGCAATGTTTTCCATATTATTAAGTGCAATAATTTTATTTAATAGAATATTTAAACGCCATAATTATTTCCGAATCCATCCTGGCTATGCATTTGCTTAAAAAATTCTGTAGGCGCTTGATTTTTGCGTGCTTTAGCGTCAAATTTGTATTTACACTAAGGGTTATATTGTAATAAATATATTGATTGAATAACATTTTTTTTATTATTATATTACTCATGTAATTATACCTAACATATTTCAGTTCATTCACGACTGATATGGACATAAATGATCGAAACTAGTGTCGACGGAGCTCCGCTGCGCGGAGCTCCTATTCCGCGTAGTTGAGGCGCTTCGCGCCTTGTTGCAACTCTAACCTAACCTAACCTATGTAGGTAAATTTTGCCTAATTCAAACATCACTTTTCATCATTTACACGGATGGCAAATGACATTATGGCATGTGACAAATATGGATTAAAATGATTATGAAAAATGAAATTATTGAAATTAATATTATGGGAAACAAAGATTCTGTTATTTGACTACTATGATAAACAATCAGTATATCATACGAAATTATAAGATGTAACATTATGCCATTTGTAAATTATGGCAAGTGATATTCGGGCATATGAAATTCTGGGAAGTAAAGGTATACCCGTTAAAACTCCTCTTAGATATTTAAGAATATGATACATACATACATTAAATCACGCCTGTTTCCCAGAGGGGTAGGCAGAGACCACTTCTTTCCACTTGCTACGATCTTGACAAATTTCTTTCGCTTCTTCAACATAACAATTACATCTAATAATAGGATGTTTACCATATTATTATATTATGATTGTGCAAAATGCGGTTACAGAATTATCAACAACTGGGAATCAAGTCGTGACTTTATGTATGTGTGTACCTATGTATGTGATAACATCTCCAAAGCAAATAAAAAAAAGCCGCTTTTGGTTAAAATATTGTGAGTCGCCGACTATAGTTTGACTGACCTATTACTAATCATTTAGAAAGAAATATTTTTTTGCGTTTTTGTAGGCAGTTTTTTGTTTTTAAATACCGACATTTTTTTTTGTGGTCATAACAAGCTGTTATGTAGTCCCACTTCTTAGTTGATATGAAACGTTAAGAAATTTCAAGCTCGCCGCAATCAACGCCGCGGGAAAGTCATACTTAAGCATATTTAAATAATTAAATGTTCTTCGTAGTAGAGTAATATTTGAGGAGTTCCCTCAATTCCTCACGGATCCCATCATCAGATTCAGATTTGGTGATAATAGGACCACCTCGAAACTAGATATTTTTTTAATAATCGGTCCACAATTGACGCAGAAATCAGTGACAATACATACAAAAAAAAATTAGTGGAACGTATAACCTCCTCCTTTTTTAGTTGTACGATCACGGATTTTAAAGAACTCTGTCACAATAAAAAGTCAAGTTACTATTGTCTATAACTATTGACATTGTCCCCTGATATTTATTTATTATTATTATTTGTATGTCTTTACCAATCACGGGACTATGGGAGTCCCGGACCTTTGGAAGGCGTACATGGAGCCGAAGCCAACAAGCCCTTTTTGTGCCAGGGTTCTATAGTAACTCGATAAAAATATGTATTCGGTTATTGTTCAGTTAGCAGTTGATGCCTTAAGGGTTTACGTATAACCCGTGCCGGGTAGGCAGGTGTGTTTCGATTGTAAAAACACGCTCCGACAAGTGGCTCGCGGTGCCTAACCAAATAACTGCCCGGTGAGGGGCAGAAACAGTTTAAAAACAGTAAAATATTTAAATTATGAATTTAATTTCATGTTTTTATTGTTAGTATTGTAAATACTTTGCCAATATTTGACTATGATATAATGATTTTAATAGTTTTTTGGTTGTATAAATAAAAATGCAGACGCAATAAAAAACTAGTTTTGACATGTCTGTTTCATCCCCACAACACACACACACATACATACACACAATGTGAATTCTGCTGCTACTCGTAAAAGGAGAATACATTTTGCAAAAAAGAAACAAAAATTGTAAAATAAATTGATGCATTAAATTAAGTCCAACGAGAATTAAATCATCACCGAGTAAAATATATGTATTGGAGTTTTTCCGTAGTAGGAAATCTATTTTACTCGATAAAAAAATATCGTTTTGACATGTTATGGTGTTGTTATCAAATCTGCCGCCGATACTGTGTGAAGAACAATACGATGTCAAAAACAATATGGTTTTAACTATTAAAATAGAGCCCTAGGCCGGGCACACTTTCCACTTTAGGCGTGAAGCGTAAGTACTTAACTGTCAAATAATTAAATTTGGGACGCATCTTAGGTGCAAAGTCACTCTGACATTCTACAACACTAAGGTTGAGTTTCCTATAAGTTACAAATGCCTTGGCATTTCTAATGGCATTGACGACTTAAAGCATTTTTTTTAAATGGGTCAAATTTACGATCGTGACCGTATAAATCGCTTGCATCATCGGGGGGTTATTTTGTATGGGGCGGAAATCATGGGATAGAAAGAGCAAAGAGCAGGCACGTTCAACCTACGCTAACGCTGTTTCGTTAACCTTTTCAACGCCACAGTCGGCTCTGGCCGACAACTGAAGGTCGTGCCACTGACGCCACCGTCAGCCACAGCCGACACAAGTTAGAGATTAAAAGAGACTTTGTTTCGTATGGATTAAGTTGAAATTTACGTAGCATAGCAAACATGTTTGGCGTGTGCGTGACGCATTTTGTATTTGACGTACGGCGTTCAAAAGGTTAAAAGCGCCTTTTTCGTAGAAGAAACAAAATAACATACTTTTTCATTTTATTTAGTAAGGATTATAGTTTAGAATGGATTTTGTGTCTTCGCCGACAACAGTTTTTTTAAAATGAAATATGAAGTACTGTAAAGTTCTGTAGACTGTGGCGCAGGTAGAGCCATTACGAAATCTCTTTCACGGTCTCTTCATCAGAGATTCAGCCAAGTCAAATATGGAAATCCACCCGTTTCGTATTTTTGGGGCTGATCAAATATTCCTGGACCGTTTGTGTTTTCGATAGAACAAACTGAGAGTTCTAGTAAAATGTACGTCAATTGGAAGAATAAAACTAGCCTAGATAAGTCGAGCTTGGAGCTTAGGGCATTATCAAACTCTCGAGATACACGTCTTGAGACACGAAGGTCAGAGTAAATGTCGCGCCGTCCAGACATAAAAAAATTAAATTCTGATGTATCTTAATAAACTGGGGGGTCACCTTGAGTGATGAAAATGAAAATAAAATATTTATTTCATGAAAACTTAGCGATATAGACATAAAAAAATGAAATTCTGATTTATCTTAATAAACTGGGGGGTCACCTTGAGTGATGAAAATGAAAATGAAAATAAAATATTTATTTCGTGAAAATTTAGACATAAAAAAATGAAATTCTGATGTATCTTAATAAACTGGGGGGTCACTTTGAGTGATGAAAATGAAAATGAAAATAAAATATTTATTTCATGAAAACTTAGCGATATAGACATAAAAAAATGAAATTCTGATGTATCTTAATAAACTGGGGGTCACTGAGTGATGAAAATGAAAATGAAAATATTTTTTTCGAGAAAACTTAGTGATATAGTTAGGCTATTTAGTTTACGGTAAGAGAAGAGTGCCTCATAATTGGATGCTGATAAGCAATAAGGTGTCAAACCACATGATCATCATTTTGAGAAAATGGGACCTAAAGTTTTTTTTGGGAATTTTGATAGATTGTTCTAGAAGTTATACGTAAAATGTAAACCTTTGAATTTGACACCTTACAAATGATCAACGGTAGTGAAATATTATGATTTTGGCCAAAATAAATGTTTATATCTGAAATAAATCACTATTTTCTTTATTGCGAATTATAGTACAAGATTTAAACTCCAAAAAAATGTGTCATAACATAACGCTTAATATTGTTTTGTTAAATTTCTAAATATTATAACTTTATGCTAGAAAAAAATATGTCAAAGCACTTAATGCTATTTTGCTTAATTTGAAAATGTGGTTTTAAACAAAAAAAGTTATGATTAATGGTCGGAATCTAGTTTAGCTAAAAGGGATTATGTTTAATGACGCGGTAACAATGAAAAAATATAGGGTACATTTTATTTTGCAAGAATGAGTCAAGAAACATGATTCATAGAAACTACTATTTTATGGTTTTGCAATAACGATTTAAGTATAGAAAATCTTTTTAGACCCTTTTAATTACAAATAACTTTAACTAAATGCAAACTTAATTATTTTAAATGAATAAAAACAGGCTTACTCAGGTGAACTTACACGAAAAAAGAACAATTCGCGGTTGTTTTGTTATTTTACCGGCGAAATAACCTCAAAAAATGCAGTAATACAATAATCAAGATAAAAAAAAAAAAAAAACTAACCTTGATTACCTCCAATGCTCAGCCGATAAATTAAACAATAATGAGTCAATTTAAACATTTGCGATGTAATAATACAAATGTTTTAACACCCTTTTTTTAAAACAATAATCACAGCGACACTCGTGCAAAACAAAACAGTTGAATTGTGATTTATGCTATAATGTGTTAACCCTCTTGACACATTATTGCTATAATAATGCCTGCTTTGTGCATTTTTTAAACGTGTCAAGGTACTAAACCTAGTAATGTAAAATAAGGAACACGAATTAACGGATTTGTTTCAACTGTTTTTGTAACTTTTATGATATTTAGAGGTGTCAAGTCACTTGGTTTATTTTTGTAAAATGTAGAGGGTAAGATAAGCTACAGTTTGGTATCAAAAACTCGATTTTCGAATTTTTGTGGGTTGACACATTATTGCTTATCAGCATCCAATTGCTATAGCTCTGTCATTAACGAGGGCCGGTCCAAAGAAAGTTAGTCATTCATTAATTCATTCATTCATTGAATCACGCCTGTTTCAGGGGTAGGCAAGGCAGAGACCACTTCTTTCCAGTCAAGGGCGTATTAAGGGTTTTAAGAGCTGTCCTGTTCTGACAGCCTAAACTGTATAGCTATATCATAATAAGCCCCTGCACTGAGATGGTCTTGAAACGTGAAACTAAATGTCGCTCAGTTGAGATAAAATCTCAAACGTGAAAACCAACTCGTCAGTGTACTTCTACTGGCATGTTTTTGCGGAACCAATGTAAATCAACCATTCACTGTCTGGTGCTTTACTTTTTTTTATGGTACCTATGGAAAAAGTAAACGAATACACAGGCCACTTGATGGTCACTGGAATCTGTCACTCATATATACTTGCATTCCCAAGACTACCATCTTGAGACACCTACACCCCACACAACAAATGCGTTGCCAACCTGAAGACTAAGATGAAATGACTAGCATAGAGGCATTCCATCGTAGTCCTTAGGGTTGGCAGTGCATTTGCAGTCTTGTGAATGCGAATGTCTATGGGTCACAGTTTCTACTTACCATCAGGTGGTCTGTGTGCTCAATTGCCTTCCTATGCCATAAAATAAATAAATAAATAAAATAAGATGGAATGCTGGTGATTTCACCGGTTACCTTATCCACGCACCGAAACACAATGTGAGCTCTGATGCTTGGTTGTTTTAATGTTTGAATGTTTATTAGGGTAACACACGGTACAATATAACTTATAGCTAGAAAATATATTACAACATCAACCACTAAAGTTACCACAAGTTAAAAAATTGTAGGGAATGCAATTTAACCGATTAGTAACCGTTTTTGTATGAAAATAACCGGTTAAAACCGGTTCAAACCGGTTATTGGCATTCCTTAGTTGTAGGTTAAGATAAGATGGCGGCAGCAATCCAGGTGGACCTACGACTACTGAAATAATAAGTATCAGGGGGGTTATTATGATATAACTATGCAGTTCTTTTTACGGTGAGCGTAAAGGACAAGGACTAAGTTCGGCAGCTTACGCAGTTAGGAAAATTAGACAACTAACCAATGTTGAGACAGCTCGCTTAGTTTATTATAGTTATTTCCATAGTGTTATGTCGTACGGTATTCTGGTTTGGGGTAAGGCAGCTGACATACAAACTATATTTGTGTTACAAAAAAGGGCCATTCGTTCTATTTACAACTTAAATTCCCGTGACTCCTTAAGAGATCTTTTTAAGGAAATTAATATCTTAACTGTAGCGTCACAATTTATTTATGAGAATATTATTTGTGTTATAAAAAAATTGGATTCTTTCACAAAACATTCTGATATACATAATTTAAATACTAGAAATAAAAATAAAATAGCTATTCGAAAATTCCGCGTCCGTAAATTACATAAATCATTTGATGGTCAATGCATTCATTTCTATAATAAATTACCTGAGGTAGTATTAAAGTTACCCTTTCCAGCACTCAAAAATTACTTGAAAAAGTCGTTAATGTCTAAAGCGAGCTATTATAGGATCGAGGACTATTTAATAGACAAACATGCTTGGCCTAAACCCGAAACTATATCAATAATATATTTTTTATTTGTTTTTTTCAAATTCAAAATCTTTATCTTGTCTGGGGGACACCGTTGATGTAGGAAAACATATCAATCTTATGTGGTCATCTTGCACCGTCTTATATACACATACGTAGGAGTTCTTTTTTCCTTTTCTCTCTTTCTATCTTAAGATTTTGGTGTGTTTTCCTGCGGAAACTACGCAGGATATTTGAAATATTTTTTAATTTGCTATTTATAGATTTATATAATGCTAGACTAAGTAGTAGGGCGTTTTCACTAAAAAGTGTACCCAATTAAGGACTGAAATTAAGGAACTTTAACTTTGTCAGTTTGTGACGAAAATTAGCTATATACTGACGGCCGCAATGTATGGCTAATTTTCGTCACAAAACTGACAAAGTTAAAGTTCCTTAATTTCAGTCCTTAATTGGGTACACTTTTTAGTGAAAACGCCCAGTACCATTGTAATATTAAATATATTTAAAAAAATGACTGACTGCTGAGTTTCTTGCGGCGCTTCTTCTCAGCAGTGGTCTCCTCTTGTGAAGCGCTGGTAGATTCTTGACGTGTAAAAGTGCCCGTGCGGCCTACTTACTGAATAAATGTCTTTATCTTTATCTTTATCTGACAGAGCTATAGCAGTTATATAGCGCTGTTCTTATCTCTCAGCATAAACTGAACTGCATGGCTATGTATAATAACCCCCCGATCTATATAATGATCTGACCTGTCCTAACTCGGGGCGCGTTTTAGGGGTTTGATATCGATAAAAAAGATGTCGATATACATGTCGCACCTCCGATAAAATAGGGTTCTAACTTGAAATAGCGTAATTTTCAGTATACGTCAAAATGTGTCGCTATATTTATAAAATATAATTTTCTGCATATAATTTTTTAAATAACTTTGAGCGTTATATACCATTTTAAAGCTCACTATATGCTTTAGTAGGTGAAATTAAGAGACTCCACATATTCTTAGAGAAATTGCGACTTATAATCCTATTTTACAAGGAATTTTAATTAATTTTAATAAAAAAAACTGCTGTTGAGATAAAACAATCTTTATTTTAATCATATACTGTAACATTTTGGTTTATTTCTATATTAATGTACACGGATAATTCAAAAATCACTGTCAACTATCCAAAATAGTGTTACATTTCGAAATAAAACTGTATTGGAGATATACATTTGGAGGAAAAAAAATAGTGTTATAACATCAAACATAGTTACATTTAAACTTAGAACGTTGTTTTACATAAAAAAAAACAAGTTGAAAGATACTTACTTGTTAAAAGAAACGGCACTATTTCGTGTTATCACATTATTTTGCACGGGCATGGCGTTCGCCCGTCACAACTTCAAATGGCACACTAAAAGAGAACACCCGCGAAGAGGCCCCATACAACAGATTGACAATGTTAAACTGATACAAACGCCATCTGTCGCAAACTAGCCGCACTACAGTTATGACTCTTTTTGAGATAATAAAATGAAATGTTGGCTATCTTTCTGCATATTTAGCTCAAAATCTCATTTTTTCAAGTTAGAACGCTATTTTATCGGAGGTGCGATGTGCTCATTGAAAATTCCCGATTACTATAAATGGTTCGATATCATATCTGGTATCGAGCCTCTTAAGATAATAAAAGTATGCGGATGTCATTTCAATCAAAGTTATAAAGGTATAAAATGGTAAGGACGGTTCTAGAAAGAAATACTTTAAGACGCGTGCGTGGCAGCGGCCGCGCTGCCTTCCTACCAAAGAAGGCGGCTAAGTGCACAGTAATTGTATTAGTATTTTTAATTTTAAATGGTTACCGATAGAGTTCAAAATGGTTCGACAACTACATTGCAGTTAGCCGCCTTCTTTGGTAGGACGGCAGCGCGGCGCAACTGAACGGTCGGTAGTAAGGCAATTTACCTTCCATTTTGAGGAGCGCTTTTGCGCGCAGATGATATGTCTTAATATAAAATATAATTGACAGATCTAAACTTATGCACAAGACCGGTCTGAGTGGAGAGCCTTGGGCGAGGCCTATGTCCAGCAGTGGACGTCTTTCGACTGACATGATGATGATGAAGATGATCTAAACTTATAAATTTTTAGTCGAGTGTAGTCGGATAAAGATATATATTATAATTTTATCACCCTGCTGACTGTGCCATATAATAAAAGTTTAAGGATCATTCTTTCTCATTTTAACCGTTATGATTGTGACCGCAAATTCCTCTTTATATTTCAGAAATCTTTATAGGACATTACTAATATGAAAAGTAAGATAATTCAATGCGACGATGCCTACACATGACATAAATTAATAGAAGGAAATATAACTACAGAAAAAATACCGAATATGTGTTTTTGTGGGACAATTTGACAGGAAATTCATCATTTTCAAAATCAAAATCAGCGAAACATGTATGTACGAGTACGTCCTACAATTAGTCACTGACGCAGCAACTTACGCACGTCACAACTCAATCTAACCTAATTTACATTATTAGTGATTGTAATGCATTTAGTTAGTTCAATTAACTCAGTTAACCTGCACGGTAGTGTCTTTCCAACGGCATTCCCGTCAACCAAACCAACCTAAACCTACCATATTCAGTGTTAGGCAGAAATCAACCTTCTGCCCCAACAATATACACTTAAATAATAAAGCAAACACAAAATAAACTAGTCACAATCATAAATCATAATAAATTACGTGTGGTTTACATAGCGCTATTTTTCAGCTTAACCCTTGCTTTAAATATGAAATTTTGCTGGACTTTTTTTCTTTTTGTTTTAAAGATTGACTGTTTATTCAGGTAAGTAGGGCACTTTTGTACGAAAAAATCTACCAACGCTTTCCAAGAGGAGACTGCTACTGAGAACACCGGAACAAACTCGATAGTAACTACTGTCTAACATAATATTACTGATGACAGTGATAATACTTACTCTATCTAAACTGCTGATATTTAAAAATATCGGCCAAGTGCGAGTCGGACTCGCGCATGAAGGGTTCCGAACCATTATCTTTAAAAATATCACGGTTGTTGTATGGGAGCCCCCCACAGATATTTATTTTATTCTGATTTTAGTATTTCTTGTTTTAGCGGCAACAGAAAAAATACATCTACTGTGAAAATTTCAACTGTCTAGCTATCACGGTTCGTGAGATACAGCCTGGTAATAGACAGACGGACAGACGGACAGCGGAGTCTTAGTAATAGGGTCCCGTTTTTACCCTTGGGATCATGTGGCTCCCGGAACCACCATATGACTGCTAGCCATTGCGTACTGGCACGTATAGTCATATAGGTAGCTTATTCTTATTACGTTGCCGATATTTCCAAAGCAACGTCTTCTGAAACCTCTTTCCGTGGCGCGACAGTTAGGCGCCGTATTCTCATTATGGGCTAGAGGTCGACGATCTCCGTATGAACCTTAACGCGTTGCTTATACGGGTCAGTTTTGTTAATTACCAACGCCCATTATAAGCCGTTTTTATGACGAGCTGTAATTAATTCGACGTTATAATATTGTGACGATCATAAATGAGGTATTTTACGAGAGATTTTGAGTGGTTTTTTCTTCGGTAAAGCCAAATGAGGGCTATTGTCCTCTCATCATTGGACTGTATAGCTAATAATATAATAGAAAAACGTTTATTCTATCAACACATCGACACAAGGGTAATAGAACCACTGTCTCTCCCACCCAGGATATTTTACGAAATGGAGTCTTGTCATTAAAAGGGAGACAAGAGCACGTATTTTGTCTCTTTTGTACTAACCTCCCTGTCGCAAGGATATGTCCAAAAGAAATATAGTTGACATGAGCATAGTAGTTTTTAATCATATAAGAATGTTGTCGGGAAATATGTTTCAACGTAACTTGACAAAATGGCTGATTGAGAAAATGTTTTTACAATGTCAAGATTTATTTAGAGGTATGAATTTGTATTATTATTGACTAGAATATATAAAATTGGAAAAGTATTTTGAAATTTGATTATTAACATTATCGTACGCTTGTATGCTGAATACAAGTGTTTTAATTTTATACGTAAGCCGTGCTCTGAATTCTAACACATAATTGAATTTGATTTGATTTTATCAATACTACTTGATAAAACGCTCGCTCGCTTCATATTATTATTATCTCTGGCATACAATAATAATTGACAGTGTGACAAAATTCTAAATTCAAAATGCAAAATAGTTATTCAGTAAATTGGCCACATTAAAAAAAAAACCGTGTGGTTGCCGGGTTAGAATAGTGCCACTCCATGTCTTCCCGTGGATGTCGTAAGAGGCGACTAAGGGAATAAAGGCTTGTAGTACTGTTAGGCGATGGGCTTGCAACCTGTTACTAATACGCTGTTAATCATCTTAGCCTGATTATGCAAAATGTGGTTACAGAATTATCAACAAGTTTTTAGAGTTGTTGGTAATTCTGTAGCTCTGCCTACCCCACTCTGGGAATGAAGGCGTGAGTTTATGTATGTATGTATGTGAAAAAAAAAGCCATGACGTAATTAAACTAGCTCTTATTTCATCAAGCGACAGTATTTGATTATTTTATCATGTGATTTTTATTATTATCTACAACCAGGTTCTAATCTTTAAGTAAGTGAGGCTAAAAAAGGTGATAGATTATACTTATATTTATCATAGTCGATTCAAATACTAGTAGATATGTCTAGTCACGTAATTCCTAATATTATATCGAAATACGTTTACACGTTTTTTTTTAAAGTGACAGGCTTAGGCTACGTAGTTAAAGTCTTAAAAACATCATGATTCCAGCAGAAAATAGCGTTTGATGAAATAATAAAATCGATGAAATGAAATTCGGTAAAGATAGGTTACGTGAAGAGCTATTCAAAAGAGATTGACCATCTTTGTATTTGAGTAGGACTAAATGCTGTCCAGAATGAACATTTAGTGCGTTATGTTCCTTAGGCTAACACTAGACTGTAGATAAAAGCGCTTCAAGATCTAACCCGGGAGTTATGAAAAAAAGAGTCATTGGTGAGAAATAAAATCAATTGAATAATACATTACATGTACTCTCTTATTGTGGTCATCGTCGTTGATAATAATTCTATCGAGGAATAGAGCAGGGTACTAGGTGCCTTGGTGCCTAGCCCACCAAAAAACCAAAATATGCATGTAACGTGCGCACAACAGCCTATTCCTAGGTTTATCAACATAAAGCAATCTTCAAGATCACTTTAAGTTGATGACCATTAGTCGTCAGTGGCGTTCTGGGTTTGAAGACATGTGACCACATTAGGCGTTGTTGGCGCTCAAAGGGCTCATTTAATAATCACGCACAGAAAAAAAAATAATCTCTTGAACCAATTTTAAAAATATGTGTTTTTTCAAAAAGATAGTACCATAAGGAACTCGTTAGAGGTGTTTTCACTTCTGGGCAGCATTCGGTTCAAGCTTGTCAATCTCCTTTATAAATCATACGGAGCACGATGTTAGCAAATATCTCCTTTTAATAGTACCTACATTACTACAGAGGTCGGGACAAAAGGGGTTGCCGGCCGAATTCATATTCGGATAGGTCTGAGGCGGGCAACCCCATATTCCCCGCCGAGGTATGTATAGTGCTTTTTTCAAACATGCAATGAAATAAACAAGAATTAAAAAAGAGGACTTTGCCGGCCTAAGCCTGCACGATTTGTGTGCAATTCCATTAACGACCTCTTGTCCTAGCTGCACCTGAAACGTCATACTTCGCAGCCTATTACAAGGAACATAACAACTATATTCCATGGCATATTTGAGAAAAATATATTTCATTGAATTGCCCGCAACGCTGACAACGTTTTCTAAAGTTATCGTAATCAGGTAACTCGCACGCTCGCCTGCCTCCCTTCCATTTAAAAAAAAAACATTGTATCATACTCTACTGCACCACAACTCCTTTAGCAAAAAAAGTATTTAACCGGGCAGGAGCATGTCTGACCACCCAGGGTATAAGGTTCCGAAGCCGTTATACTTCTGTCTAACTAAAATAAGCGCTTTACAGCTTAATATTTCAACGAAAAAACAAAGTGGTAAAATAAAATCTTGTAAAAAAGATCAAGTTTTTATTTAAAAAACCACTTTGTTGGCTTGACCAATATGTAAATTTATGCCAAATTACAGCTTTCTAGTACTAAGAGCCTCTGAGCTAGGCTGCGGACGGACGGACGGACATGGGGAACTATGAGAGTTCCTAGTTTGACTACGGAACCCTAAAAACCGGGCAGGGGCATGTCTTACTCATTCCGTCTTCAAGGTAAGACACCTCAACCGATGGAAGTGATATTCGCTACTAAGATAGTCCACAGATGAACAAAAAAAAACTTACAGTTTCCGAGGATATACCGAAACAACTAATACTCGGACGGAGTCTCGGGATAAAGCTAGTCGCATGTTTATTTATCATCATTGCACAAACGAGGAGGTAGAAACAAAATTACCTCAAATATAAAACCTGTATATCCCTAAAAATCCCGTTTCCATACATTGTGCCGGTTGTAAAAGTCACCGTAACCCCGTATTACGGTATTTCACGTACGTTTCAGCGATTCTTGACTTACGTGACTTTACGAGGTTTCGCGTGTCGTATAGTTTATGTGGTACATTGCTAGTTTTTTAGTTATTTACTTTTAAACCGACTCCGAGGAGGAGGTTCTATGTTCCACTGTATGTTTTTTTTGGAACACCTTAAAATTCCATTTTTTTTTCTTCCGAATATTCGTTTGTCCCAATTTTCTTATTGCGAGTGCGTAAGGCAATAGTGACGCAGGTCCGATTATTATGATTTTTGTGTATGTTGTAGTGGTTATGATTTATAAAAACGTTTCTGTTTTTTTAATTGAATATGTTTCGTACTCGTACTAAGCAATATATTATTTGATAGAAAAACGTACATACATAGTTTCGGTAGTAAAAATCGGACTAGGTTTAAGGGGAAAGAAACGTTATCGCATTTTGTATGGAATTTTTCAGCCTCACAATCCTCTTAAGATTGCAGTCTTACGATGGTACCTAGTCTTGAAAATGCTTGAGTCTATGGGTCACAGATGCTACTCATCACCAGGCTTGTGTGCTCTTTTGCCTCTTCCATACACACACTTATAACTCCCCACTTTCTCCATCAGGGGTTAAAAATAACGAACTCCAAAGACTCGTGTAAAATAACGCGATTCAACTCGCAGCGGTTCCCAATTTGCCATTCGTTAATACCCTCGTTAATATTAACGATGCGTTGATCGACACAGCGGTGTGCAGAGGGCGCACTCTGCTAAATAAACGTTGGCGGTAAATTACGCTGTTGTTAAACATTCAGATGGTTTACAACTTATAACAGAACTGACACAAGCCGACCGAGACAATGAACTCTTCAAACTTATGAATGTAAAGAGGGATGCCGAACGAGCGTTGCCTGTGCAATCGCCGCTGCGTTAATCTACATGTTAATTGGAACGACATGTCACACAATGCGTTGAAATCACTCCCTAAATCGACACTTACAGCCGTTTTCAGAGATAGTTAATGACAACATCGCGAATCTTATTACCGTACGTCCAAACCACCTTAGCATACCCTTTTCGATGTTAGTCACTTCTTCTTAAAATCAGTGCACCTGGCGTTCCTTAGTATCTGCCTACCCCATTGGGAGACATGCGTCAAGGTATGTATGTATGTTAATGAAAATTAAGGTGATCGGTAGTGAAGATATTTCGTACACGTGTTTGAAAAAGGTACGATAGGTAGATCTGATTCTTATCAGAATACACACAATGACATACAATGTCATACATACATTGACCCAAAAAACATAACCCTTACTTTAAGGCATTCGAGGAAAATAACATAGCTCTTCTGTTTGGAAAGTCAGATATTGATGTCCAAACACTACCTTTGAGTTTTTTGCAGAAAGCTGTAACTATTCTAAGTTGTGTCATCTACAGGGCGATTTAAAGCCTGCGCTCATGTTTATAGCGCCATTATACAGCCGGTAGAGTTCCCCGGGCAGCAAGCGAACGGGTAAATGTATCAAGTCAACTCGATGGCATTACGTTGAGCTATCCAAGCGCTGTAGTTACATTATGAGTTCCCAGGGTGGTATAATAGCAGTATATTAAACGTTTAACCAGACAATAGACCATTGACAAACAAGTCTACTAAAACGCTTAAAGTAAGCTTTAAGGTGCTTTTCCTAAAGCAACGTGTGACAAAACTAGACGACACGAGAATTTGTATTAAAACAACCATTTCTACCGAAAATTTGCGATGAGGGACACGTGATTTTTGGTGTTTTCTTATTTCACCGACACGATAGAAATCGTTTATTCGGTGCTAAAATAAAATTGACATAAATAACAAGAACAACATTCAAAAAAAGTAAGTAGGTACTTAATGTAGCATAGTGATTCATACCATGTACCTACTACTATTTTCCAACCAACACTATACCTATGTTTATGCAAATAAAAATATTTCTATTTCTATTTCTAAAATGAACACCGAAAAGGTTGCCACTAGGGAGTACAATTTAACCGGTTAATAACAGTTTTTGTATGAAAATAACCGGATATGCATTCCCTAGTTGCCACTCAGCATGGTGTCAGGCTTAATTAGCCTTGACACTGGTTTTCAGGGCCACCGGATTGACGGGAAAGCGCTCCCAATCCATCTCACTACTATTTTCTGCTGAACCCGTGTTGATTTCAGGTTATCTTTAATATGCGCCACGTAGGTTAGGTAAGGTTAGATGATAAACTATCACAGGATAACCTGAAATGAACACGGATTCAGCTTTTGCGATATTTCTGCGAAGTGATACGTTCTATGAAATTACGGTCGGCGAAATCAGGATGAACCGTAATTTTATCGCCTCGCCTCGCCTAGCCGGTGGAAAAGCACCTATAAGGGCCGAAATACTAAACTGACCTTGGTTGAGATGTCCGTCACAACACACGTCAAAAATGACAGCTGTCTATGGGTTGACGTTTACTTTGACGTTTCTTGAGAGTTTACTTTGGCACTTCAGTCAAGACGTGTTTATAATTTATAATGCAACAAAATAAAGATAAAGATAAAGATACATACATACATACATAAACTCACGCCTTCATCCCCAAAGTGGGGTAGGCAGAGCTACGGAATTACCAGCAACTCTAATAATTAGGCTAAGGGGTTTAACAGCGCATTAGTGACAGGTAGCAAGCCCATCGCCTAACAGTACTACAAGCCCTTATTCCCTTAGTCGCCTCTTACGACATCCACGGGAAGACATGGAGTGGCACTATTCTAACCCGGCAACCACACGGGGATAAAGATAAAGATAAATACATTTATTCAGTAAGTAGGCCGCACGGCTTTTACACGTCAAAAATCTACCAGCGCTTCACAAGAGGAGACCACTGCTGAGAAGAAACGCCGCAAGAAACTCAGCAGTGAATAGTGCGAACACCCACCACCTACCACCACTATTAAAGCTGTTACTGTTTTGTAGTTAATATTATTTCAATCAGAAAAAGCACGACACAGAACTAGAGAATGCAATTTAACCGGTTATTAACCGTTTTTGTATGAAAATAACCGGTTAAAACCGGTTAAAACCGGTTAAAACCGGTTATAACCGGTTATTGGCATTCCCTACACAGAACCCTCTCGTTAATTGCGCTTGCGAAGTTGAGTCCCGTAATTTGGCCGCGTCAGCTTACAGATGCTTTTATTTAAATTACGGCGGCCTGACTTCACTTTTTTTTGCAAAAAATAAAAGAGAGGACGGCTTATTAAACAGTAACAAGGTAGATGAAAGACAAGTTCATACCTCAATGATTTCTATCTTTTTAGCCGGTTAGCCAAAAGTAGGGTTATGTTTTTCGGATATGTTTTTTACCGTATCACTTTGTGTGTCCGAATTTTAATTGCCATAATTGTATCACTTGCCGAAATATTAATTTGCCATAAAGGCATTTTTTCTGAAACCGTCTGAAACTTTTAGGTAATTTTAACATGCCACCAATAGGTTAGATTAAATAGGTTAGTTTTATAATGAATACTAAATAGTTTACGGTTTCAAAAAAAAATTCTTGATGCCGAATGAATATTATGGCAAGTGATACAATATTGGCAATTGAAATATCGATTTTTACCATACCGAGAAATAAATATATCAGGGGACAATGTCACACCAATTGACCTAGTCTCAAACTAAGCGCTAGGCTTGGGTACTAGACAACGATATAAATACTTATTCAGAGAATTGTTTACTTAAATACATAGAAAACATTCATGACTCTTGTCACAAATAAACGTGAAAAAAGATTAGAGACAAAATCTTCGATAGTTCTATTTTCAAAGATGACATTTTTCGCATATATTTGGTCAAATCTTCAAAAACAATGACTTTCGTTGATGTTTTTTTAATTCAATAGTTCAGTTTTTAAAATGTATCTATGTTGTAATTTTAAATAAAATAGCAACCAAATTTGAACTAGCAATCAAAGCGCGCGCAAACTATCTTCATCTCGTTCTTTGC
This sequence comes from Acleris emargana, assembly GCA_927399475.2. NCBI lineage: Eukaryota > Metazoa > Arthropoda > Insecta > Lepidoptera > Tortricidae > Acleris > Acleris emargana. The sequence goes on from OV656854.1 coordinate 16,848,566, forward strand.
GCAGAAGCACATAAAGCCATCTCTTTTTATTATTGTGTAGACGTGGCTTCATTATGTGACCTCGTAAAGCTTGCATTTTTGACTACCTTTTCTGTGCATCAATTCTGCTAGAAAACATTCTGCAGGATAGAGATGTCTTTATGGCTGTTATAACACTACTGCACTACTAAAGTACTTATATACCTAATGTAAAATATTTTTCATATCACTAGCTCGGAAAGACCTTTTTGTTTGGTTGATATCTATTGAGAAAATCGCTTTTTATCCACATGTGAAGAAAGAGTTTTGACATTTGAAGGCAGCTTAAGTGATATTTGACAGCTAACAAAACGTAAAACGTTAAAAGTATTGAATTTTTAAGGTCACAGCACACATATCACCTCGGAAAGGGATCGTCACCCTATCAACTCGAGCCGTTCAGTATCATTTGTATGAAACTCCCTACTGCAACGCAGACTAATCGGAATCGTAACGTAGTCGCCTCACCTAGTAGTGGAAAGGCGAGGCGGTGACGATCCCTTTCCGAGTTGATATATCGCTCATCCAATAGAATAATGACATAATTGCAAAAAAACGGGTTTTGAGATTTTACCGTCATAGTGTTCTAAAGGTCAGGTCTATCGCGTGGAACAATGACATAACATGCATGCTAAAAATGCAATTATGTCATTATTCTATTGGATGAGCGATGTGTGCTGTGACCTTTAACATCAATTCACTCGCTAACGCTCGTTTCATAAAACCACACTCGTATTTTAAGGCCTCTTATTATGCATCAGTTGCATAAACTATTATTATCGGACAAAGAGGATAATAATCTTATATTAATAACGAACAACATAAGAGAGAAAAACAAAAGGTTGGTTTTCCTCTATCCTTTAAAGGGACCTCTCCTAGTTAACTTTTGAGTTATTGACGAATTTGTAAACATCAAAGTGAAAGGGTAAAGCAAATAGCGGCAACTCACTGATGATAAGTAAGTAGTTTTTTTGTGTAGTATTATTATTTTGGAAATATGTAATTTGCTTTGTTTTCCGGATTTCTTTTTCTGTGCACCACTTTTGATTGTTTCTGTACCTATGATTAATGGGTAGACTGGTAGAGAATGCAATTAGGCATTAAGTCCGCCATTTGTGCCTCTTCTGAGGTTTTGAGCAATACGTAGTAGGTAAGAAAAAATAAGTATCGCAGTGATTTCGTTTAGGTGTTAGGGCCGGCGTTCATATATTTTTTTAATTATCTATCGATCTTGGTTCATGAGATACTGCCTGGTGAGAGACAGATAAACAGCGGAGTCTTATTAATGGGGTCCTAATTTTACCCTTTGGGTACGGAAACCTAAAATCGTACTTCAGAAAACAATAAAAATCGGCCATATTTAATTTTCTGCCACGGGATGAGAAACAAAATGGATCAAGAACATGACCTTTTTGCAATCTACATTTTCTAATTATTTGAGCATCGTTACATAAAACAAAAGACTGTAGTTTCTATTGAGCAGTTAAACCTGTATTATTCAGTTGTTTCCCGCCGGCTTGTTAGCAGAATAGCCTTTGTTACTTCGACGGGACTACGGACTGAATCAAAAAGTTGAAAAGCCGGTAATGAGGTTCGTACAAGTTCGCTATAGGGAGTTCGATTTGTTTGAATTAATAGTACATTACTACAGACGCCGGGAAGTAGGTGGTTGCGGGCCGAGTTCATATAGACGGCCGAGCGAAGCGAGGTCGGATAGTTACGAGGCTGGCAACCCCTTTTCACAGCGAGGTATGTATAGTGCTTTTCTCAAACATTATGCAATGAAATAAAAAAAAAACATCACTCAAAAAACATTTGTGTAATAGACATTAACGCGGATATTTTTGGTCCGAACCTCACAGATACAAAAAAAAACTATTTTCAGCTATTCAGCCTGTTCATAAAACCAGCTGTCATGGCCATATTAAAATTTAAAAAAAATTACTTCCCGGCCTTGGCCTTCAATTTTGTATGAAATTCCTTTACAGTTCTTTCGAGTTGTTCCGTCGGGAACGTGGCACTTTGAAGCCTAAAATAACTAACATAACGCCGACATTACATAGCATGTTTGAGAAATGGTACATTACTGCAAAGACCAGTAAGTGTGCCTTCCTGGACGAGTATTAGGGGCTTTTATACATACGAGTCCACGATGGCTCTTAATGGTCGAAGCATGTATAGTGCTTTTCTCAAAAATAGAACAAGTAGTTTTTTTTTTTTTAAGTTTTCAAATATTGATGACCACGTGCACAACCCGCAGGGCGCTAGACCGACTCGCGTTTAGTCGGTTTTTTTACTTAATTAATACGATTTACAATTCGTCACCGGTCGAGATGTACTAGGCGCGCATAAAACGGAGATGGTGCGAGCGACGTTCTCGTCAATAAAGGGAAAGCGCACGATGTCTGCTCTAAACGAGATAACGCTTTTGGTTTATGATGCCTTGGTACTTTTGCTGAAATCTTAATGGAGTTGGAATAGTTTTTATCGTCAACATCATCATCATCATCATCATCATCATCATCATCATCATGATCATTATTTTAGCCGAAAGACGTCCCCAACTAGACATAGGCCTCCTCTAAGGTTTGCAACACGGCCCGGCACAGCTTGAATCCCGCAACCGTAGCCACGTCGTTGGTCGACCTTGTTAGAGGCCTACCCACGTTGCGTCTTCCGGTACGCGGACGCAGCTCGAGAACTCTTCGACCCCATCGGCCATCTCAGTGAAGTAAGTGTTACCCAGCTAATTGTATAATAATTATAACCGCCAGTCACAAAAAATACGGAACCAACTTTTCAGCATGTTCGCTACTGAAACCAAATACCAGCATTAATCATCGGAACTTTAGGAAAGCGAGCCAAGTTCTGAAATTGATCGCCCTCGTAATTGCTGGCGCGAGCTTGTTTTTGCGGGTAGTTGGAATTTTAGGCCAAGTTTACTTTAATTTTATTAAAAAAGCGATTAGAGTTTCAACATGTTTGCTGTTTTATAGTAGTAACAGATGTCAAGAGGTTAGAGTTCATGTGTTGAATTCGAATTTGATAGGATATACAGTTAATAGCGTCTTCATTAGTCTTACCTAGTCGGATCATAAAAAAAATGCAATGCGTAAAAGAGAAGCATTTATGCGGAAAAATATATAAACAAGAGAGACGGCATCTTTACTAAAAAACTAAGAACATTTTTGGAAACATGTGAGAGCATTGACAATGTTCTCTTTCCATGCAGTAATATAAATAATAGAAGTTGCCAAGAATTTCCAATACATAACATTCACAATTTTAGAAGATTTTCGTTGAAATTGTAAGTTGAAATTTTTGTTAACAGGAAACAAAGTTCGGCGATTCACAGTATTCAAGATTTATTAAACTGTGCTGAAAAATAGGGTCCTACTTAAAGACGCTGAAGTTTGGGTTCTATAATTCAGACCTCTTGTACTTATTTGGGAGTCAGACTTAATAAATAAGGACTCTGCTACCGCTTCTATTATTCTCCCTTCACTTTCGAGCGATTTATTGATGCCACAGTACACAGAAATACAGCATAGTACGTTGATTAAACACTAGAATGTCGAGAGTGAAAGAATACAAATTTTGCGGGTGGTAGGACCTTGTGCAGGGTCCGTCCGGATCGCTACCACCGTCTTATCCATTAACCTACCACCAAAAAACAGTGTTCGCATTGTTCGGTTCCGGTTTGGGGATAAGACAGCCGGTGAAATGACTAGCATAGAGGCATTCCATCTTAGTCCTCAAGGTTGGCAACGCATTTGCAGTCTCAGGATTGCGGTCATGTGAATGCGAATGTCTATGGGTCCCAGTTTCTAGTTACCATCAGTTGGACCGTGTGTTCGTTGGCCTTCTCTATGCCATAAAAAAACCACTTTAGTCTCCTCGAATTGTGATGAAAGTCAAAAATCAAGCTTTGTTTTTTAGTTGGGGTATAAATAACCTTGTGCAGGGTCCGTCTGGAGAGTTACCACTGTGCGCTGGTGTGCCTACTCCTTAAAAAAAAACTGAATTTTGAGAACATTTCTGATATGTTTCAAGGCAGACGAAAGGTTAAGGGCATACAGGTGGTAAAGGAGAAAAATACACCATTGATTTGAACTGTTCCGTAAACATAAGGTTATAAAAGAAAATTTAAATAGAAACAAAAAATGCAGATTTTCTTAATACTTCACGAGACTAAACAGCGCTCGTGTGGTTAAACATCTCGTGTCATTATGACTTGTTTTAGTCCCTTGTTGAATAGTCTACTATTATATAATCAGAAGACCATTCCTCTTGAACCAATTTCTTATCGAACTTTTGACCATCACTGCTTGCTCCGAGTTGGACCACATTGTGTATATCATACTTATTACCATCGCTTTTTAAATACAATGTTGCCATTATAATACAATATTAAGAGGAGGTACAGAGACTTTGACTCTTACGCAGAAGTCCACCGAGAAGTTCCGAGTCGCACAGAGGGGTATGGAGAGAGCGATGCTCGGGATCACCCTCCGAGACCGGAAGCGTAACGAATGGATCCGAAGTAAGACCAAAGTGAATGACGTCATGGCTGTTATAGCAAAAAATAAGTGGACATGGGAGGGACATATTGTGAGAATGGACGAGAGTCGCTGGACAAGCCGAGTCCTTGAATGGAGACCCAGAGCCGATACTAGAGGGCGCGGCAGACCACCGCAACGCTGGATGGACGAAATTCGATGGCACGGAGGCCGGAACTGGATGAGACGGGCGCAAGATCGCCAAGAGTGGAAGAAAGAAGAGGCCTACATCCAAGATTGGATCACCAAAAGGCCACCATGATGATGACGATGATCTAGATTAAATGAATAAGCAAGTAAATAAAGAAAATAACATAATATTAAGGCATGGTTATAACATTATAAGGATTCAAAACTTTCTAATTCCAGGGAGTGAAAAGGACATAGACATAGTTGCCACAGCGCTGTCCCATTTGCAGGGTACTTGGCAGGTTTACTTCATAATACGGCTACTGTTTAAATCAGGGGACCGCGCTGGCCATCTGCCGTGCTGTGATCAATGACTGCGGCGTGGACTTCACAGTTTTAAGCGAATTTTCGCGAAACTGCTAAAGGGGGGAAGTTTTAACAGGATGTTAGGAATTAAACACGACGCAGTTAACTTTATTAATGTTGGTTACATCGTAACTACGACATTTAATAAAGTCATCAGTGGTCAGCCAGAGACATGTAGTCGGCCTCTTTCAAAAGTTTTGAAATATAATTTCATATTGTTTTTACTAAAACAGACAACTATGCCAAATTTCAAGTGACAGCTTCTATAGTTTGTGAAACTGCTGTGACATAACAAACGTCACCGTCCATAATTATCTCTTACATTTGATGATACTTTATTATAAGACAGTTTTGTTGCATAAACCATCTTCTGCTTCATTTTATATCTTGTTAAAGACAAGGCGTTAATTAATTCCATGTAACGTTAATGAAACCTTCGTTAATTAATATTATTTAAGCGAAGGTTAATATAAGCGAATAAGATCAAAGAGGACCTAGCCTTTGAAAATAGCTTCGGTGCCTTGACATGAAGTGTGTTTACTTAGTTAAAATTAATTTACTTGTATTTATGTTATTTATAGCTTGTTGTGTTGTATGAATGAGTAACAAAATAACACACACACTTTCGTATTTATAATATTAGTGAAATTTTTAACCCCCAACAAAAAACCGGTCAAGCGTGAGTCGGAATTGCGCACCAAGGGTTACGTATTTAAGATAAATATACGTGCAAGTTGTATATCTATGCCAAACAAGTTGATAGTATTTGTAGTTGCTGAGAAAACCTGCTGTGACATACAGACAGACAGACAGACAACAAAGTCTCACCATATGGGTTCCTTTTGTAGGTTCCTTATATTATATAAGTTTGACGTTTTTATTTGTGTATGCGTCTGTGTGTGTGTGTCTGTCCGAGTCGTCGTGGCTCCCAAATACATAGACAAACTGGCATGTGTATTTTTGTAAAGTTAGTTGAGTATATAGCGATGGTTTTTAGCTAGGTTTTATTAAAATTGGTTGCGCTGTTTAGAGGATATCCGCTATAAAAGATGAGGTCGTCATTTTACTCATTAAAAATCAACGACGGCCGCAAGTAATTCAAAATAGAAATTCTTTCATACGTGTTTTTTTTTTTTTTTTTTTTTTAGATAGTTTTGTGTTTATAGTAACAGCGTCGGAACCCTTCACTGAGCATGCTCCGACATGTTCTTGCCCAGTTTTTTTTTGTTTAGTTTTTAAATATCACAAGAAAATAAATAAATTGTAAAATCAAAATATCCGTGTGACGCCAGGCACGGACAGCTAGTAATAATTAAAATTCATTAAACAATATCATAGTCCCGTGTGGTTGCCGGGTTAGAATAGTGCCACTCCATGTCTTCCCGTGGATGTCGTAAGAGGCGACTAAGGGAATAAAGGCTGGTAGTACTGTTAGGCGATGGGCTTGCAACCTGTCACTAATACACTGGTAAAATATCTTAGTCTTATTGTGCAAAATGTGATAAGAGAATTATCAACTTTTTTTAGAGTTATTGGTCATTCTGTAGCTCTGCCTACCCCACTCTGGCCTGAGTTTATGTAATGAAGGCGTGAGTGTATGTATGTATGTAAAAACATCGTCTATATTAAGACACACGTTGATCAATCAATACTAAAAACCTTTAAGCCCTCTAAGTAACGAAATATTAATAGCTAGAGATAGGGTAAAGTCACCAGTGGTCAGCCAGAGACCAGAAGTCGACCTTATAATGAGTGCGAAGAGTGGGAAATATATCTTTCGTACTCTTCCCACTCATACAAAGTATAGGCAGAGGCTGACTACTGGTTTCTGGCTGACCACTGGTGACTTTACCCTATAAGAGGGCCCTTCTATCATTCTCTCGCTTTTAATATTTCGTTAATTATTCATTGATTTCTACGCAAAGTTTCAGCTCCGCCCTTGGATTTGAACCTTCGACCTTTTAAGTAAATTGTCCGATCCGTGACCTTAACTAAGTTAAGGTCATGTTTACGGAAGCAGAAATGACCAGACTGACCAGCAAAGTAGGACGAAATCGTTGTTAAGAACTTTAGAAAACAATGACATGTACATTTCTCTCTCTCTCTCTGACTTGTTCTTATTTGGTAATGTAATTTAATATTGTTGCGAATAAATGTATCTATCTTATCTTTACATAAATTGTAATTTAGATTAAAAACATTTGAATAAAATCGACAGAATCTACTAACGCTTCGGACAAGGCTAACGTTACAGAAAACTTTTCTAATTCAAGTTATAATAATTACAAATGCACATACAAACCTTGTAACGCATCTTTGCCGCCCGGTGCGGTGTGGTCATGTCCAAAGAACGCCATGCAATACTTTTTGCAAAAAAGTGTGACGCAGCTCAATTTACACAGCTTCTCCGTATGCTGGGCTTTGGTCGATCTTTAGGACCGACATGTTAATAGAAAAGTTTCAAATTATCTTATACCATTAAACCAGTAGTAATATTCGTACATACAGAGTGTCCTGAATTTAGAGGATCACAAGATCAACCTGTATATAGACGAACCTTTGCTTTATATAATTAAAACCTGACGTGCGTGTTGTAAAAGTCTTACCTACCCTCTTATTCATAAACATGCAATAGATAAAGTGTAGTTGAAATTATGCTCCTTATTTATTTATTTATGCATTCTCTACCAGTCTACCTAAACAGAAACTAACAAAAGTGGTCTTTATATGTCAATATGACATTTTAATTTGACAGATGACAAACAACACTTTAGCTAAAGAAGATTTTTTGTGCGTTTATGAATTAGGACGCTACAGTTTTTCTAACGTGACGTGACGTAACGTGACGTTTATGTAATCAATGTGTATGTGTTTATCTTGTCTGGGGGACACCGTTGATGTAGGAAAACATATCAATCTTATGTGGTCATCTTGCACCGTCTTATATACACATACGTAGGAGTTCTTTTTTTCCTTTTCTCTCTTTCTATCTTAAGATTTTGGTGTGTTTTCCTGCGGAAACTACGCAGGATATTTGAAATATTTTTTAATTTGCTATTTATAGATTTATATAATGCTAGACTAAGTAGTAGGTACCATTGTAATATTAAATATATTTAAAAAAATGACTGACTGCTGAGTTTCTTGCGGCGCTTCTTCTCAGCAGTGGTCTCCTCTTGTGAAGCGCTGGTAGATTCTTGACGTGTAAAAGTGCCCGTGCGGCCTACTTACTGAATAAATGTCTTTATCTTTATCTTTATCAAGCTCGAAAGCTCGAAAACGGCTCTAACGATTTTGAAAATTTGCAATCAATTTGCGTCAACCCCGAAAATCGATCCATGTCTTCGGGAAAATTCGTTTTCAACCCGTGCGACGTCCGATCTTGGTACTAGCATAATACCTACACGAGTTTAAAACTGAATATCGTCGGTGAAACTGCCAAACAGCGTAAGTAACATTTTAAATTAGGAGCAAAATGCACCTTTTTAATAAGAGAGTAAGGTTTATTTTGCTCTATCATAAATTTGTTAGTTACGCAGTTTTGCAGTTTCCCCGACAATATGTAAGATGTAGCAGGAGCGAGGGGGTCCCCCGTTCCGTAGTTTCTTAACTTGACATGAGCAAGTTAATTTCAAGTTAAACGTCACGGCTTCTCTCAAACATTGTTGAGACAAGCTCCGTTGGGGACTTATTTGACAGTTTTGACATAATGCAGATCAAGTACCGACTTTCTATGGTGTTCCAGTTTGTGCTATAGGTACTGCCTTATTTAAACGCATGATAATTGTATAAGTCTGGAGAACAGGGTGATAATAGGTTTTTCTGCAAGCCCGGAGATTTCGAATGTAAATGGAATAGTTTAGTCTGTTACTTCACGCTGCAACGGCTGGGCGAAATTGGATAAAATTTGGAGATAGCTACCCCTGGATTAACACACAGACTACGTTTCATTCTGAGAAAATATTATTATAGAAGTCGCAGGCAGAATCCTCGAATAGACCTCGAATTGTTGGAGAAAAGCACTATACTAGCCTCGGCCGGGAAGGACTCGTATGTAGCGTGGCCTTGACTACCTCCTCCCGCAACGCTCTTTTTCCCGTCTCTGCAGTAATGTACTATTAAATTCACGGCACGTTTTAGAAAAATAATCAAATTGTACGATTTTCTCGAATATGACGGAATATTCCAGAAATAAATAAAGGAGTTATATTTTTGGCTTAACTTTTTGAGGTAAACTACTACGTGAATGTGACAATTGTAATACGTATGTCCATGTATGGTTAACGTTTTGATGATATCAGATATAAGTAGTCTAAACTAGATAGCCAAGCTACGGCTTAATTTCGTCTGCTATTAGATAAAATTAACTTGATCTACTGTATTTTTAACTGTTATCAAAGTCCATGTAATTTAGTACGTTGTACGTTGTACATAATTCAGTTATTATAGACGCAAAACGGGTCTCAAAGGAAAACCTATTTAAACAGTGTGCAGTTACGTCATAAAGTTGAACTAACTTTCTTATTTCATTAGCTCTTTACTGCCTGTTCCGTCTTGTCAATGTCACAATTCATAATAATAACAGTAAAAGCAGTAAGGCTCTTTTCTACTCTCTAAAACTATACTGCTTTTGACATACTCGTATTATAATAGTCTTGTCATCGTTAAGATAACTTTTATTTACTTGTCAGTAATGGCGACAGAGTTTAAAACAATACCATAAGATGTCAAAAATAAGATGGTTTTAACGGTAGCCCATTATTTTATCGAATTTCACTTCATCGATTGTATCGTCCATCGAACTGTAGTAAGTATCTTAAACATTAATTACGTAGGTTAAGTCAGAGGGGTTATTATAACTTGGCTTTGCAGTTCATTTTACGGTGAGCGTAAAGGACATAGCTATAGCAATTATATTGCACTGCCCTGTTCTCTCAGCGTTAAATGAACTGCAAAGCTATGTCATAATAACCCCTCCAGTTTAGACTTGTGACTACCAAAAAATCCCTTTCGATGAAATTAAAATTCTGCGTAATGATACTAAAATAGAAAATATAAATAGTTTTTTTTTAATTATTTGTACAGAGGAAAACATCAAATACAGAGATAAAAACACAACAATGAAGGAAATAAAAAATCAATTGTAGGATAATGTTGCCATGCGTGATTCTGTGACGTCGCAATTGACACCACTCAGCATTGCGTGATAGCGTGAATCGCGAAGTAGTTAAAATCAATGACTTGGTTCCTAAGGAGAGATCTTCGTATGTCTTATAGTTTCAGACTTTCCCATACTGACCGATTTAAATGGGCCACCCTGTATAGTAGTAGATTAACAAGTAAAATAAAAAGATAAATTAAATTAAATTTTAACTATGGGAATGATAACGGAGTAAAATAAATCATAAATCGAATAAAAACAAAAAGGAAGCCAACTGCCAACTTTAATTCATATTCATATTGATTCATTGCTTTACACGGGTAGGTACATAACAAGTACAGGGAGTTGTTATTCTGACAAAAAGTTCAGCCATGTAACCCTGCAGGGCACAGTACCTATTGTTATTTACGTAAATACTAAAATTAAATTACACATTAAACGCACAAGCTAATTATTAATGATGTTTTGCTAATGTGTTGATTTGCTACTATGATGATTTGATTTGTGAATGACATGTTTCGCGAATATGATATCTAACGACGGAGAGAAAGGCATACCTACACAGTCTACCTAATGGTAAGCGGGATCTAAGATATATACATTTGAACTCTGAAGAATGCAATTACAAGGCTCCAAATGCGTTGCCAACCCTGATTTAGATGTAATGGAGGATTTCCACGCTAGTAATTTCAATGGTTGTCGTATCAAAAAAACAACACAAAATAGGTAACTACATAATTTCATCGCAAACAAAGCGCATACATTGTTTTTCGCTCAACCACAAAGTACGTACCCTTTCCATGAGTTACAATTACCGAACTCGCTAGCGAGTCGAATGTTCTGTCTCTCACAGTATTCTCGATCTTTGGTTAGAGTAGAAAGTACTATTTCTGCCCGTCTGAATGAGTATTCCGAATTTAAACCAGAAATAATAAACTTCTACAAGGGCAAAGAAAGGTGGGTTCAAATGTACTGTTCCGTGTTTTGTTTTTTTGGTGTTCAATAAAGAGTATTTGTATTTAAATGGTATTGTATATTGTATTGTATTGTGAAGCATATTTTTAGAACGGGTATACACTCCAGTACATTAAATAAAAATGATCCCAATAGCCGTTACGTTGTTTAAAATTAAATTTAGAAAATGTGTGTTTTTTATTCTTTTAGTAATTTCGATGATAAAAAAAAACTAGCATGTTCTTTTAGTGGTGTTGACTAGAACAAAAAATATTATTATTCAAACACACATACATGATCAAGTAACGCAATTTTAAAAGTTATGACGGTTTAAGGCTAGGATTTTGGGTAACATGAGTTTTTTTTAAATCATATCTCCATAACCGCAACCCTTAGAACCCTGGGGCCAGCTCTGAAAGGCAGCAAATGAGCAAAGTAGAGTCTAAAAAAAAATTGACGGTCCATGTTCCCAACACCCTGTACATATTAGTATGCGAGGGGACAAAACATTCTACCCGCTAGTGAGTACGGTAATTGGGATTGTCCAAAAAAAATTACTCCCGGTTTTTACATTCTAATTCGAAAGAATAGGTAATTTTAACATTCCAATTTCAATAATTTTGTATTTTACCCAATAGTTTTATTTCAATATCTTTAATTATTTAGCAGGCATTTTATGGATGACATGATTAATTTAAATTTGGGTTGGCAATTTTTAAGAAATAACAACAATTAAATGATATTTACATACATACATACATACCATCACGCCTTCATCCCAGAGCGGGGTAGGCAGAGCTACAGAATTACCAACAACTCTAACAATTTGTTGTGAATTCTATAACCACATTTTGCACAAACAGGCTAAGATGTTTACGATGTGTATATTAGTGACAGGTTGCAAGCCCATCGCCTAACAATACTACAAGCCTTTAATCCCTTAGTCGCCTCTTACGACATCCACGGGAAGACATGGAGTGGCACTATTCTATGCGGCCGGCAACCACACAGCATAATATTTAATGATAAAAAATGATTGTAATAGTGTATTAAAACATACTGTTTTAAGCGGTTTTCGCTTTACCCGTAAGATGCACCTAGGAGGGCTACAAGCCGAAAATGAAAGTCAAACAAAGGTTAAATATACTTTTGTCGAAATATCCGAAAAAGAGTAATATATCGAAATCTTAATAATGCAGAATGGCTTTAAAACCCTATTCCTCGAAATGGTTTTCGAATTAGAGTAATTATACAAATATGAACAATCCCAATTGTGTAGTTAAATCTCAGGATACTACGAGTGTACATTAGTCGGGGCTGCGGCGTCCTTGCGCTCGGTTACGTTTTGTTGGTAGTGCGCGTACTTACCTATCGCTATCGAGCGACAATACAATGTCGCTGCCGAAAAGACGTAAATATTGTTCTGTATACGGATGTCTAAATAATAGTATACATAATCCGGAGCTATTTTTCAACATAAAATTATATAAGCAAAATAATTTAAATTTGGTACTTAGGTACAGTCACCCAATAAAAATGTTGAGCATACTTAGAACCTTGTCATTGTGAATGTCATAGTCATTGTCATGTGTGTCATTTGATGTTCTGTTTGAAATTTACTAAGACAACGCACTAAAGTGCTTAACATTTTCGTTGGGGTACTGTACCTAACAATATTTATACTTACTTACTTTAAGTTTGTGTAATTTATGAAAATTAATATTCTTATAAATCATAGAAAGTATGGCCAAGTAGGTGACTTAAATTGAAAAACAAGTTTGGATAACACTGACGCCCGAGCGGCAATTGTTATCAGAATCTCCTAAAGAGCCGGAGTCGAGCTACTTTTCTATTTATACTATGCTCATGGTAAGGGTAGTAATACGACGTCTCGGTTTGCGGAATTGTTGACTATCGCTGCACTGAACGCCCGGCCGCCTGTCACACCCGAGCAAATTACACCAGTCATTTAATGTTATCAACGAATATTTGGGTCATATTTATTACGGAGTTAGCCTAGTTGGAAGTGACCCTCCCTATGAAGCTAGTGTGATGAGCTCGATTTCTAGGTTTTCCAATTTTTTTCAATAATGCATTTATCGTTTAGTTTTGGTTTGGTTTGGTTCCCGTGTGGTTGCCAGGTTAGAATAGTGTCACTCCATGTCTTCCCGTGGAAGTCGTAAGAGGCGACTAAGGGAATAAAGTCTTGTAGTACTGTTAGGCGATGGGCTTGCAACCTGTCACTAATACGCTGGTAAACATCTATTTGCAAAATGTGGTTACAGAATTATCAACAAGTTTTTAAAGTTGTTGGTAATTGTGTAGCTCTGCCTACCCCACTCTGGGATTACAGGCGTGAAGGTATGTATGCATTTATCGTTGTTTAGTAACCAAATCTTAGTAAATAGGTACCTGCCTGGCGCTTAGTTTGATACTTGGTAAATTTGTGTGAGATTGTTAATTGATGTGATTAATATGACATGGGTAAGCAGTTCAGTTTACGGTGAGAGAGAGAGACAGCCGAGATGTTTATTCAGTAAGTAGGCCGCACGGGCACTTTTACACGTCAAAAATCTACCAGCATTTGTGCGCGAGTCCGACTCTTAGCTGACCAGTTTTTTAACCAATTACGGATCTTTATTATGGATTACATATACATATTTTGACGATGTTATGATAATGCCAATTGTTCAAACCATCATCGTGATGAGAAGAACATGCGACGATCAGAAATTGTATATTGGACCCCCTCGGTAAACTAGGAGGGTAATTGAGGGTACAACATCAATTCAATTACATGAAAATGGGCGACACAATATCATCAACGCCTAACAAAAACGAAACATGTGCACCGTCCACTCGGGCAAATTTCAACCTCAAAACTATTTAATAGAGTTCAAAAATGATTGTACTTTTTGTGGTGGTTGTTTAGATACATTACGTCGGTAATAATATTGTCGGTGCAATTTTGTGCACTCTGTCGCGGAGTCCGTAAGAACTGAAAGCCATAGAATACGTTCGTAATAAATTAATACAGTGTATGGAAAAAGGAACTATATGCGCTTGTCTCGTCGTTCATTTAGTTTTATGAGCATCCCGTTGAAACTTTACTTTAAAGTTGGCTGCTAAACTTAGAAACATGGTAAGTAAGTGGTGTTTTATAGCTCTTTACTAGCGAGATGGCTATAAATTCACTTAATGGTACTGCTATAGCTCTGTCCCTTATACTCATCATAAGCTAATTTGCTAAGCCATACATGATATTTTTTTTCAAAGTAAGCACCTAATGTATTCATTGTGCACACAGCGCATACATTGTTGGTCGCTCGGCCACAAAGCGCCGGTAATGCGGCGACTCGCGTCTCAGTTTACGGGATTGCTGACGATCGGTGCACTGAACGTCTCCAGCCGCCTGTCACACCAGAGCAAATAATGGTTTTTATACAGGGTTATTGGTAAGTCGACCTATTCCCTTCTAGGGGTTATCGGGGAGATCATTTTGGTCCCATAATACCCTACGCAAAAGTTAGTAAATGTTTCTGTTTTTGTGTCATTTATGTAAGATAAACTGATAAAAACTTGTTTTTTTTTACATTTTGGTCTCGAATTCTTAAACGTGTACAGATAATTTTACTTTAATTATTGCATAAGAACAGCAATGTTACCTTGTACAAAAGCTATTATAAAAAATATGATTTAAACTGCTAATATTTGTTTTGTAAATTTTTGAAGATGACGATGATTTTGATGATGTGACTTTTTAGCAAAAATCTTAAATTTAAATTATCTCAGAAATGGTTCACTTTTGCATAGGGTATTATGGGACCAAAATGATTGCAAATGACCTCTGTTTATAAATTAGAGTTGGTAGTATAGTAGAATATGGCAGTGTCTATAGCATCGATTCGAACTCCGGACAAGGTGCTACCGCCACTCAGATTGCGTCATACTAATCGCAAGTCGTTTCAGTTCTAATTATTTCAAAAGCTTTGATACGCTTCGGTGTAACAGCCAACCATTTTAACGGGCAAACTAAACCGCAGCTAGAAACCTTTTTACTGCAAGGTAGTCCGATCGATTCCAGCGCCTCCTCCACCTTAGATAGAATAAGATAAGATACCTAATACGAGTCGCTGTATGTTGGTAGCATTGTGTTACAAACTGTATTTTTGAACAAGGTTAGATTGGAATAGAATAGGTTATTTGTAAAACCATCTGTTTTTATTGATTCTTTCTTTCTTTTTTTTCGTAGGCTTCCAACAAGATGGAGTGACGACCTTGTAAGGATCGCGGGAATGCGGCGGATGCGAAAAGCACAAGACCGGTCTGAGTGGAGAGCCTTGGGAGAGGCCTATGTCCAACAGTGGACGTCTTTCGGCTGACATGATGATGATGATGACTTTCTTACAGTTTTATACTCAACGCGAGCAGGAATTGTCTGGCAATCCTTTGACTTTTGGGGCTTCTGAAACGGGCAATGTTTTGCTGCAATTTGTGGCCGGTAACTAGTGCTGTCTTACTCTTACTTCGTATGTTAGAGCAAGATGCGTATACCTACTTGCCGGCCACACATTGCCGTGAAAATGTTGCTAGTGTAGAAGCCCCCTTAATCGTACACCGTGGGTTTAGAAAATTACACATAATTACAACTTGTGAATGGTAACAGTTGCAGCCAAGAAAGTGGTCTACCAGTTCTGATAAAAAAAACTGTGAGATCTAATAGTCATGATATTATTGCAAGGGAAAATCGAACTTGTTGTATCATGACCAGTCCCTGTTATCAATTGCTTAGATTGGGGGAAAACGTCACAATAGGGTAGTCTGGGGACTAAATGGAACTGTGTTCATTAGCACGATATAAATTAAACTATAATAATAAATTACTTACAAGTCAATTCTCAATTGATTAATTTATCAATGATTAAACCCCGTTATCTAACGCTCAGATTGGGGGCAAGTGATGGGGCCTTTTCGATAATCGGAATCGATAAAACGAAGTTGATTTACTCACTCAATAACATATCAAAAGATCTCATTCATAGTTAACAGACCTCTGCTATAGTGGTTTTTTTAAATTATTATGAAATGAAAGATTTTTTATTATTATTTAATCCTTGTCACAGATCTACATGCATGGCTGTTGCACCGACCCTTTTACTCTATAAATGAGTTCTTCGATAATTAAGTTTTCTTGTACTTGCAAAATATTCGCACGCCAGCAATGGTGTAATATGCAGTTTTAATTTAAATTTTGGAAGATACCTGTAATCATATTACTGCGAATAAGCGATATTTGATTTTGATTTCATTTGATTTGGAAAAATCCATTTTAAAAATGAAAATAATTTTTAGACCTCTACACATCTGTAGGCTTGCAAAAACTGCAGTTTTTTGTAATGCTCTATGCTGCTTTTGTTTAAAATACTGTTATCAATTTGAACTTCCTTATTAGTGATTATAGAAAAAAAAACATTGAACACCAATACGCTAGGTTGTGGTGTTAATGAACACCGTTCCATTTAGTCCCCAGACCACCCTATTGTGACGTTTGCCCCCAAACTGAGCAATTGATAACGGGGTCTAATCATGACGTGCAAATGAACTTCAACCGTAGGGTAGGACCACATTTTAGGCTGACTGTACCTATAAAATAGATAAAACCCCAATAATTCTCATTGAAATTCTAATACAATATTTACAGACTAGAAATGTACAAAAGTAAACTTATCCATTTAAGGGATCTCTTCCAGCTAACCTTTGGATGATTAAGGAAAATAAGAAAGTAGAATGTGGCAACGAGTACGCATATGTACAGTCACGCAGTATTTTTTTTAGCATACTTAGAACCTTGTCAAAGTAAAAATAAAAACATCGTCATGTGTGTCATTTGAAGTTTACTATGACAAGGCACTTAAGTGCTACCTTAAATGTACAAAAGCAAAGTTTACAGAAACTGCGTGAACTTAAACCCCAATATACTAGCGAATCTTTTTAAAGAAATATATCTTACAATAAACGTAGAAATCTAACTTTTTCAATTCAGGGGACTGGTTCACTTGCCAATTTTATACTGAAAAGGCAGAAAATACGAACGCTACAAGAGACTTAAATAGAAAGTTTGTAGAGATATCTTTGACCGAACTTTCCTGTTTCAAGTTTTGAGCTTTAAGTCCGATAGTTGATTTCCTTATTGAAATCGAGAAGTAAATTTTAAAATGCGAATCGCCCTGGCTCCACCTGGGTATCTATCTATCGAATATAATGCGGTAATGATTTTGTTGACCGCACTAAAATCAATAACGTAGTTTGTAAAAAAATTGCCAACGAACAGACAGACAGAAATTTTATACTATTTTAGGATGAGAGGTGATCTAGTGACCGAAGTTTATTATACTGTTTGATTCTTGCCAGATTGAATTAAGTTTATGTTCATAAGTCCACTTTCGAGAATTTAGTTTTATTTTTATCTCGACTGAGATGCCCGTCACAAGATACGTCAAAGTGAACTTCAAGCCATAGAAAACTGTCATTTTTGACGCAACTCGAGACGAGCATTACAGTCGAGATCAGTTTATTTATACGGCCCTGAGTCGCTAAATGACCACATGGTTTTTTTGATCTTGTGTCTATCTTAGAAGTGTCGACGGAGCCCCGCATGGCGGGGCTCCTATTTCAGTCAACAGGCAAATATGTACCTAAACCTTCTATACCGCATATATCGAGTAATTTTACCGGGATTTGAACCCAGGACCGCTAGATTCACTTCAGCAACTATCATGTCGTATAAAATTTAGTACGTCGCGACTAACATTTTCATTAGTTTCATACAAAATATTGCCCGAATGTACAAAGGTTTATTACAGCAGTTAGCTCCCATTCATCGTAAAGCCGGTGGTACACTCGTAAACCATCGTTTAACGATCGTTAGAACGCAGTTCAAACGCACGTGATAATATTAGCCATTGTTTAAACATGAAACTATTCGCCAGAATGCATTAAATACTTTGATATTTCTATCTGCATTTTGCGAGAGTTGGGATGCGTTCTTTCAATTGTAGATAATTTTATAGTGAATGGTGATTCTAAAACCATTTTAAGAAATAGGCAAGGAAACAAGTTGTCAAATTTAAAAAAAAGATCGAAAATGTAAACACGGTAGCGCATTAATTTTTCGAATAATTTTTTGATCATAATTTTTTTCTTTTCATAAAATTGTTATCTCTGAAACCATAAACTATTCAGATGAACTTTAATATTCAACGTATACCTAAGGCTAGGTTAGGTTAGGTTTGATTTACAAAAAGTAACAGTGAAATTTATAAACAATGAATTCCGATGAAAATTAAATCACTTTATGAGTCAAAATTATTATGAGAGTCAAATATGTAAACACTTAACTGGAGAGTAAAAGATGTACAAAGGCGGACTTATCTCTTAAATATTATATCTTACAAAATATTATACCGTGTTATTTTCGGCAAATCAGGCTAGCAAAACCAAACCAAAACTAAATATACATATTTTTAAACTTGACTGTAAACTTGACCTACCTACTACAGGCAGTAACTCTGCCTGCTTAGTAAATGTTGGGGTAATAAACGTTTTTTTTTTTTCTTTTCGTATCAAATCGGAGAAATACTGGAAAAGGGCCGAAAATACGATTACAGGTCAAACACGATATGGTTTTTACCGTGTTGAATAAAGGCCCCGATTTCCAAATAGAATTCATGCTTGTTGCTTTGGAACCCTGCCCTATGGTCAGACATGTTCTTGCCCGGCTTTTTTTATAATAAAGCTTATTTAATCAGGACGTTCATAGCTACAAATAAACATTCATACAATCACGGCTCTTTCCCGTACGGGTAGGCAGAGACCAGTTCCTCCAACTTGCAACCATCCAGACCAACCTCCTTGCTTCCTCATCACTCATAAGTCTCTTCATACACCTGCGTCGTTACTCCTGACTCCTGGTCGTGGGACGTTCGCCTTGGCCACCCTCTTCCAACATTCCCATTTCGTCAGTGATACTGAAAAACCGCGTAACAAACCAATTTATGATAGAGCAAAATAAACCTTACTATTTCGTTAAAAAGGTGCATTTTACTCCTTTTTAAAAATGTTACTTACATGATTTTGCAGTTTCACCGACGATTTACTCTTGCCTCATAACAATATATCCGTTTCGTCAATCTCACTTCTTAGCTATGGTCTAAGATCCGAATAGGAGACGACCTTCACCCAGTTGTTTATTCTCTCTCTTATTATAAAAAGTTTTTTATATCAAATTTAATATGGTAAGTAATATATGGCGAATAGGTTTTCTGAAAAATTTTAGTCCAGTACCGAGTAAAGTGTAAAAGTGTGTGTGTACTAAAATTGAACTTTTGTTTAAATGGCTATTGCTTGTTTAGTAGACCAATTACATACTAATCGAAACTCTGAAGCCTATAGAATATGCAAACGTTAAATTTAGTGCAAATGATTAGTACTGACTAGGGAATGCAAATAACCGATTATAACCGGTTTCAACCGGTTTCAACCGGTTATTTTCATACAAAAACTGTTAATAACCGGTTAATTTGCATTCCCTAGTACTGTTTATACCCAAAAGTTATGATGGGAAAAAATAGTCAACCTAATGTTTGCATATTCTGTAGGCTTCATACTTTAAATTGGTATGTATTTTGTCTATTAAACCAGCAACAGTCATTTAAAAAAATGATTTTGTTTTTGTTTTTTTTTTCTTATTTTATAAGTACTGGACATTACATAAACTCACGCCTTCATTCCCAGAGTGGAGTAGGCAGAGCTAAAGAATTACCAACAAGTCTTTAAACTTCTGGATAATTCTGTAACCACATTTTGCACAAGTAGGCTAAGATGTTTCCTGGTGTATTAGTGACAGGTGGCAAGCCCATCGCCTAACAGTACTACAAGCCTTTATTCCCTTAGTCGCCTCTTGCGACATCCACAGGAAGACATTACTTTTTTTATGTTAATACGAATATTAATTTCCAATGCAGAATTCAACAATAATACAACTAAAAATTAAAACTAAACGTATTAAAATTAAAATAAAACTAACCCACTCAAATATTAAAGATATAAATAATAATCACCACAATAAAAAGCACACCGGTCCGCTTCCCGCGGGATGGTACCTATGACACTGGCTGGACTTACCACCATATTCAATTTGATATAAAAACAAAACTATCGAATAAAAAGCTGGATGAAGGTCGTCTCCGATTCGGATCCCCTATTACTAGTTTCATGTAAATAGATTCCGCCATTTAAAAGATGTCAGCTCTAAAAGTCCCAATTATAAAAGGGTTTTTATCTGATACATTAATCAATTAACATACTCTGGTATTAACTTAATTCCTTCCTCAGAATCCAAAATCGATGGCGTCTGAATACATTCCGCACAAGTGGCAGTTTCCCAGCCTAGAACGACTACAATTAACCTAGTTCCGAGTTGCAAACGGCATATTAAACCTTAGTGGGGTTGCAATAAACGTTGCTGTCGTTTGTGGCTGTCCGTAATATTGAAATACATTATTCTTGGGTATTTCCTAGAGTTTAAAAATCAATAAACGCATTAAATTTCAATGGCCCGTATGCTGTCTCTCGGTTTCTGGTATAAGTTCTTGCAGTGTGGTTTTAAAGGCTCTAGGTATTACAAAGAATTAAAGTTGAAAGGACAATGGGCAAAATGTTCCCACACACCATCAGAGATAAAACATGTCCCAGTTTATAGATCTCGGCAATATGACGTATTTTTACTATGGCGACGATTGCTATAAATATGAGGTTTTCATGGAAAGTCATTATCATATCGTATGGAATTTGTTTAAAAATGAACACATTCTTGCATTCTCTCTTCTCTTTCTTACTCTCCCTAACTCTTGAAAGGTTTTTTTCATAGAAGAAATCCCATCGATTTAACTAAAATTGGTATTTTGTCTTGTTTTGGGTCTTAACGAACATATAAACATGCATCCCGTGACTGTTGGAGGGTGGGGACTGGGTCCATACAAAATTGCCCATCACCCTTTAATTTACATTCCTCGTTTCTGCTAACAAATTACTATTAAGAGTTAAAACTAAACTTATTTAATTAAAATAGAACTAAGCTACTCAAATATTAAAGATGTGAATAATATTCACCACTATAAAAAGAACACCCCCTCTAGCAGGTCCGCTCGCGGCATGGTCCCTATGACACTGGCTGCATTATCTCTCTCGATAGCTAGTCCAATCCTTTGGGAGAGGTAAGCACCAGCTCTAGAATCTCCAGAGATGTCTATGATTGATTTAGTTATTGAAATATACCCATTTTATTACTTTTAACTGAGTGCATGACCCAGTCAGCCAGTACACAGCCTAACGCGCTAGACCTAGGGACGTTAAATTTGGAGGGATTCCTTGGGATATCTTGGGGTGCCACTACTAAAGGATTTATCGAAAATCGACCCCCGACGGGAAGAAATAGTGGTAGCAGGCAACTAATTCTATGCATTCGAAGACGCGGGAATCCGATAGTATTTTATAAAGACGAAGTTAGCTAGAACTTCTGGGCTGATAAAGTTAAACTTACCTTACTAAGTTTCGTGAGATTATTATAGGGAATATGCATGACTTTTTTTTCACAGCTTCAATAAAAGCCCGACGAGACGGAGGCGGTAGGCCTCCAACAAGATGGAGTGACGACCTTGTAAGGATCGCGGGAACGCGGTGGATGCGAAAAGCACAAGAACGTTCTGAGTGGAGAGCCTTGGGGGAGGCCTATGTCCAGCAGTGGACGTCTTTCGGCTGACATGATGATGATGATGAATAAAAGCTGATTCGGAAAACAACATACAGTTGAAAGTTTTTTTTTTAAATATTGAGTTTATAATGGCCGACCTGTTACATGACGTCACAGAGCATATCGGATCTCTCTAATTAGCAGGTTAAAGGGATTGTATCTTCCGTATTTCTTGACCGATTTTAATTTTGATTTCATTTTTAAAACTGTGCCGAGAGTACGCCGAATGTACAGTGGAGCTCTCATTACTGTTATTGAGTTTTTTAATAAAGTACCTAATGAATTTTCTTAAAATCGGACTGTGCTTTTTTGTACTTCAAATGAATAAATAAATAAATATCAGGGGACAATCTCACACCAATTGACCTAGTCCCAAACTAAGCTCTAGGCTTGTACTATGGGTACTGGACAACGATATAAATACTTATATAGAGAAATAAATACTTAAATACATAGAAAACATCCATGACTCAGGAACAAATATTCGCGCTCATCACACAAATATCTGCCCTTACCGGGATTTGAATCCAGGACCGCTCGCTTCGTAGGCAGGGTCACTACCAACTAGGCCAGCGCGTCGTCAACACAACTTATAGTATATATCGTATTGTTTAATAACAATTGACCTTCGAGTTATCAACTTAACGGAAAAAAGTGGCCACTTTTTCCAGTTAAGCTGACTTCTCAAAGGGTAACTGTTATTAAAGTTTGTTACGTTTTCCATAAACTATAATTTTACTTGCGCTACAAAAAAGCATCGTCCGATTCCAAGGAAATTGTTTAGTTAATTAGAAAACATAATAATAGTAATTAGGGCGCCACTGGACGCTCGACGTTTGCTTGGTGGAGTCTTAATGATATCTTTTACGATATTATCATTTTATTGAGAAATGCCATTTAAAAATCCACGCATATTCCTTAATATTTGGGTGAATCAACTTTTAAGGTACTCCTTTTCTTTTGCGGTATCAAAACTTTCCTGGTGACTTATCATTAATAATAATGTATGAATATTAATATCAGACCACCAAATTTACAGACCTTACACGTTAAACACCTCAAATATTATTTAATTTTCGAAAAAACCTGGTAACTCAGGGGAAAATGCATATTTTCCATACAAAACCTAGGGACAACATCGTCCGCTGCGTTACCAACTAGGTATATTATTATTTCAAACTGTACTATTTTTAAATCAAATCATTTCAAATGCTAGCCTAATTGTCTGATTTAATAAGCGTGTAAGCTACGTCGTTGGCAAATATATAGTTTTTCTAAAAACATATAATTTGTGAAACATGTCGAAAAATGGGGAGTAGGTATAGTCTTTACTATTTGAACTGAGCTGATCTTCTACACAAAGGCCATTGTTTGTAAACAATACCATTGTCTTTCTTTGTGTCCGTAACACCAAGCCGATTACATACAAAAAAGTTAGAACTACATTGAATGTACATTGAATTATCAACCCTACCCTCTTAGTCAGTAGGTTTAAAATGTAAAAGTGTCAGGATACAGATATAAGTTTTGTGTAGATGATAGTATTGTGTAAAGAATAAGCACAGTTCAAATAATAAAGACTTATATCTGTATCCTGACACTTTACATTTTAAACCTACTGACTAAGAGAGTAGGGTTGATAATTCAATGTACATTCGATGTAGTTCTAACTTTTTTTTATGTAATCGGCTTGGTGTTACGGACACAAAGAAAGACAATGTTATTGTTTACAAACAATGGCCTTTGTGTAGAAGATCGGCTCAGTAGAAATAATAAAGACTATACTTACCTTAGAAGTTGATTCACCCATTTACTGATACGACACTACGAAAATAAAATAATATTATTAATTAGTATAAAAATCAATCAACTAAATCCCATTTCCTGTGTATAATAACAATAAAAAAACTCAACTCAATAGAGGTAATAGCACTCGAAAACGAATTGTTGAAACGGACAAAACCTTGTTAAGAAATAACGAAGAAAAACAGTAACAGATTGTCCGCCATAACTCAGGGATTGAAACGAAATCAACTTAGGCATTGAGGCGGCTTGCGTCTATCAAAGTTTCCTATTGGATTTCTGGTGAAATAGTTTATAAAACAAAGAAGAAAGAAAGAAAAACATTTATTTGTGGCATAAATAAAAATAAATAAATATCAGGGGACAATGTCACACCAATTGGACTAGTCCCAAACTAAGCTCTAGGCTTGTACTAAGGGTATCTACTAGACAACGATATAAATACTTATTTAGAGAAATACACAGAAAACATCCACTACTCAGAAAAAAATAATCGCGCTCATCTCACAAATATCTGCCCTTACCGGGATTTGAACTCAGTACCACTAGCTTCGTAGGCAGAGCCACTACACTACCAACTAGGCCAGCAGCAGCAGCGCGTCGTCATGTCGAGAAACTACAGAGTAATACACAAAAGAAGAATGTAGTCACGAAATGGTCCCAACTAGCCATGTACAAGTTGCAGAATATTCTCATAAGTTAAGAAATCATCTCAAGAAATTTCTGAGAGTATTATCGGAAACATTTGCGAGTATTGAAAATGTTCTCTTTCCTTATAAAATTCAAGAATGTTCTTGGAAATTTTCGAGAAATTCTCATAAGAAACTTTCACAATTAAGATATAACTTTTCGGTACAATGCTAGTCCCAACTCAGCGTAATATCGACTGGCATTTATTTTGGCAAAACTGGACCACGCTATTCTGTCACCTCGGTGTTAGTTTTAAGACTTTTAAGTTTTGTATTGTTATGTAAGTTATGGGCCTCTTTGCCTGAAATAAAAATTATTATTCTTATTGCTATTAATGTCAGCGCTGGTTTTCCGTTGGCAACAGATACAACCACGGAAGGTACCTTAGATACGCACATAAACAACACTAATCTAATTACCTAACACTTTAAAAACTTGGTGATAATTCTGTAACCACATGATGCACAAATAGGCTAAGATGTTTCTGCGTATTAGTGACAGGTTGCAAGCCCATCCCCTAAAAGTACAACAAGCCTTATTCCCTTAGTCGCCTCTTAAGACATCCACAGGAAGACATGGAGTGGCGCTATTCTAACCTGGCAACCACACGGGAATGCTAGACTTGTTAAAAATTGCTGTGTATGCACAATATTCAAAGAGTTTCTTGGATTTCTTACAGAACCCCATACATTAGGTACTAACTGTGACAAGGGGACCTCTAGAATGTACTATCAGCCCATCAGGACCCTGACTCACCATAGAACGTTGTCACAGTGACATTATAAAAAATTTGTTTGGCACTTCTTACGACTTGCATCATAACGTCAGTATGACAGAGTTCTATGGTGGGTCAGGGTTCCGGTGGTCTGATAGTACATATCGTTACTACTTTGAAAAAAGCTCGTATCTGATATTTTGTCATGTATGAGTTTGAATTTAATTTTCTTTACGTTTAAGTTTAAAATCGTACGTCGTGAAATATGAGATATGAGGTTTTTTCAAAGCATTGACGATATACTATCAAACAAAAAAATATTTTTTTAAATCATATAACATTTGATGGAGAAATCGTTGAACATACAAAAACTCATGAGTACAGTCAAACATAGAACCTTCTTTTTCGAACTCGGTTGAAACGGAGAGAGCCTTGTAAATAGCGAAGGAACCGTAACAAATTGTCCGCCGTAACTCACGGATTGAAACAAAATCAACTTAAGCATTGAGGCGGCTCGCGTCTATTAAACTTTTCGATTGTATTTTGGGGCTTTATATTACTTTGTCTCTAGAAACAGGTTATGTTTTGTATTGTATTTCACTCGGCCGCCAATAATGTCTAATATACAATACAATACAATACAAATACTCTTTATTGAACACCAACAAAAAAACAAAACACGGAACAGTACATTTTAACTATAGGTATACAACAGGCGGTCTTACCGCTAAATAGCGATCTCTTCCAGACAACCTTGGACAGAGAGATAATAATGACAAAAATACATGGCAGCCGGTGTAAACTAAATTCTTCAGAACTCAAACTAAACTACAAGAAACACTTCTGTTATTGTAAAAACTACTAAACTATATACACATACACAAAGTAAATGAGTTAATAAATACATACTTAATACACGCATTCTAGAAATCAGCCAAATAAAGATAACACAGGTCATAGGATGGTAAAAATAAAAGTAAAGGAAATCTTAGAAAAACTACGGAAGCGATAGATAATAGTCCTTTAGCTTGCTTTTAAAAATAAAAATATACTGAGCACGCCTTACTTCTGTAGGCAAAGCGTTCCATAGCCTTATAGCCTGGATTGTGAAGGAATATAATGAGCATTTCATACGCGAATGCCCACTGCGGTCCTATCTCCTATCCTGGTCACCCTGACGACTTTATTCTCCTTATCACCGACGCAGCCAAATGGTTTAAGAAACCTGGATATCTGCATTTTTTTTATGGCGTAGGAAGGCAAGCGAGCACACAGGCCGCCTGATGGTAAGTGAAAACTGTGACCCATAGACATTCGCATTCACAAGACTGCAAATGCACCGCCAACCCTGAGGACTAAGATGGAATGCCTCTATGCTAGTCATTTCACCGTCTTATCTCTGGCTTATCCTCAAACCGGAACACAACAATGCAAACACTGCTGCTTGGCGGTAGGTTAATGGATAAGATGGTGGTAGAAACCCAGACGGACCCAGCACCAGGTCCTCCCACAAGTAAATAAGGAATAAAAGTAAGTAAGTAAGCATATGATACGACATGACATGACATAAACATAAATATTTTATTTTCTGTGTAATCGCCATACGAATAAATAAAAATGTCTAATAAAAAGCAAACTTCAAAAACCCGGCAGCGTTTATAGAGTCCCGTGTCGAAAGGGTGCCCTATTAATATGCCTACACTGTTTTTCCGTCGTCCAGCCACCCTAACTTTAGAGAAAGCGGTTTTTTTCGCATAAGTATGATGTAAAATGAGTTATAACGGTGGATTTATGAACAAATTATTTAAAAAATGAAAGCGAAATAACCAAACACGAAGGTCAAAATCTAAGTGGAATGTATTATAATAATTAGGAAATAGCGACTCCATGGATTCTAAAATGTCGATATGCCACCAAAATCCTAACACTATTTATGACTGACACATTATTATTTGACCGACTGTACTGTCAACGGTATATTTCAATAAAACCTAAAAATATCTGAGGTTTGACGACAGAAATAAAATCAAATATCTATCGCATAGAACGTGATGCCAAAGACGATCTACAAAACCCAAAGCAGGTGACAAAGAGCAAAGACAGTAATAAACTATATATTTACTTGTGGGAGGACCTTGTGCAGGGTCCGTCCGGGTTGGTACCACTATCTTATCCATTAACCTACCGCCAAGCAGCAGTGTTCGCATTGTTGTGTTCCGGTTTGGGGATAAGACAGCCGGTGAAATTACTAGCATAGAGGCATTCCATCTTCGTCCTCAGGGTTGGCAACGCATTTGCAGTCTTAGGATTGCGGTCTTGTGAATGCGAATGTCTATGGGTCACAGTTTCCACTTACCATCAGGTGGCCTGTGTGCTCGATTGCCTTCCTATAATATAAAAAAAAAAAAAAAAAAAATTATACCTTCCAGCTGAAACACATTAAAATAACCGAAATGCCTTCATTTAAAAATAAGTGTTAAAAACGGCAACTCAAGTCCTACTGAAATAAATTGAACAGTAGGACGTACAATTAAATGATCAAAAAACCATAAAAAATATTGGGTGCCTGTGAAATTTAACCGAAATTAGGTCGTTCATTCTGTACTTTCAGCCTACTTAAAAGGATGGGAGGTATAAAGATTGTAATCCAAAAAATCATTCGATACGACCATTTTACGCATTTAATATGGATAATATTGACCACTGTTATATTAGGTTCTAATTGGACCAAACGATTTTAAATGATAATATTCTAGTTGTCTCATAAGTTGTTAACACCGCTAGGCGAAATTGGTACTAAAATCGACATGCTGAATATGGGTCCGTATTGACTCTCAAATGTTTTAAGTCATAATCATCCAAATTCATATCGTGATTTTTTCAGTATCTCTTACTTTTCCAGGATTTTTATAAATCAAACCTAACGTAACCTAACTTTATCTACATGTTGATTTTAGAATTTCTGAAAAGTTTACGGTTACAGCGATGGTATTTGTTTACCAAATGTTTATGGACAAAAATGTTTTGTGAAAAAATGGGCTGAATATTCCATTGGTGGTTTTCCCCTGGCGCGTCCACCATTTTTTCTCTAACGAAGCCCAAGGACCAATGTTCTCTGTTAAAATGCCTCTCTGGAAAACCTATTAAAATTCAGTCGCCGCCTCCAATACTTTGTCAATAGACCCGTATAAATCTTTTGAAACTTGAAATGGCGTCCAAGATTTATTCTCGTGGACGGGCCGATAAGAATTTATGGAAAAAATGAGTTATTATTCTGTTTGACGCTTTTTTCAGTGAAAAAGTAGGTTTAAATAATAAGACATTGTCTTATTCAGTGAAAGACTGGCGAGCCTTGCACGCTGGGGACCGGGAGATATGTAGCTCAATATAGGACGCTATCTATATACCTAAATATATAACTATTCCGTGACTAACTAACTGACTGACTGACAACGCACAACCTTAGCTTAGATTAGATAATCTTAAGAACACATCCAAATTACAGCATTACCAAAAAAAAAAATTACGGATTGCATACGTGGCAATATTTACTTCCAAATATTTTAAAAGGATTGTCGTCTGAAATATATAGGTACTAAGGGGCAAAAAAAACGGGTCAGCGTGCGTTTTTCATACTAAAGAGGCTATTTCGAAGCCTTGGTTCCTCGAAAGGGAATGCTGTTAGTGAAATCTGATGATAGATACCCGAAGCATCATACAGGACTTCTAGAGTGCCTAAGATACCCAAATGATTGAATCTGCGGCTAACGCCAGAATTGTGCTTGTTTAGAAAAACATCTAAAATTCAAATGCTGATCCAAACTCTCGCGCTGCGCGCTGTGGTGTTAACTGATTGTGCCATAAGTTAGATATCTTAAGAACTTTTGACCTCCTCTATTGAACTTTGGAGTATTCACCATTAAACCTCACTCAAAATAACCCCTGGCAAGGAACCAGCTCTTCAAAATAGCCTCGTTTGTATTAAAAACGCACTCTGTCCCGTTATTTTTGCTCCTGAGTGTATATAGATACTTAGGTATATATAAACGTGTATAAAATGACCCTCACCGTTGTAAGCAAATCATGGTAGCAGCTTTCCTATGCTGAAGGGTGCACTGATGAGTTATAGAAACGCATAGGGAAACGGAAAATTACAAATAAAACCATTTAACCTAGCAACTTGTAGAATATTTCTTGGGTAGCCAAGGGTTACACTAAAATACAATCAACCCTCAACAGGCTTAACACACAATATTTTTACATTCTCATAAAGTAAAGACAACCGTTTTGAATTATTGGTACAGTAGAGTGATATTATATTTTTAAGAAAAGTTAAATAATAAATAGGCCAGGCAATAATCTTCCAGCTTCCTAAGAGGAGACCACTGCAGAGAAGAAGCACCACATGAACCTCAACAATTTAACTCAACTGCATACGGAAATAAGTGCAATACCCGAAGACTACTTACTCACGGACTCAGCGGTTTAAAAAATATCAACACTTATATATACTAACACCTATAATAACAATATACATAACACATAACATAACATACCCTCATGCCTGTAATCCCAGAGTGGGGGAGGCAGAGCTACAGAATTACCTACAACTTTAAAAACTTGTTGATAATTCTGTAACCACATTTTGCACAAATAGGCTAAGATGTTTACCAGCATATAAGTGACAGTTTGCAAGCTCATTGCCTAATAGTACTACAAGCCTTTATTCCCTTAGTTGCCTCTTAAAAATCCACGGGCAGACATGGAGTGGCACTATTCTAACCCGGCAACCACACGGGCAATGACAATGGATGACATACTCGTACATACATACATACATACCTTTACGCCTGTAATCCCAGAGTGGGGTAGGCAGAGCTACAGAATTACCTACAACTTTAAAACCTTGGTGATAATTCTGTAACCACATTTTGCACAAATGGATGACATGATTATTTTAAATTTGGGTTGTCATTTTCTAATAAAGTACAACAATTAAATGATATCGAATGATAAAAACTAATTGAAATAGTGTATTAAATCATACTATTTCAAACGGTTTTCGCCTGACCCGTAAGATACACCTAGGAGGGCTTCAAGCCGAAAACGAAAGCCAAACATAGGTTAAATATATTTTTGTCGAAATATCCGAAATAGATCAATATTTCAAAATCTTAATAATGCAGATCGACTTTAAAACCCTATTCCTCGAAATGGTTTTGGTAAAAATATGAAGAATCCCAATTACCGAAGACTACTTTAAGACTCGAATCCTATTCTATTTACTCAAGGACTAACGGTTTTAAGGAAATCGATACTTATACATACACCTACAAAACAATACAGGTTATGATAATCATGCATGATCTACTCCTAGGTTTTGCATTATTATACGTGTTTTCTAGTAATCGTACTTAAATAACATTCATTAGTGTAAACCTCGATTTTCAGCGAGTCCATGTTTACTTTCAAACAAAATGGAACAGAAAAAACCTCTTTGTATACTTACAAATGGCAGCCGCTATCAACGTAACGATTCTGCTAGCAACTTACCTGAAAAAAAAACATATAACTATCAGTAAATTATACAAATTAGATGTTGTTTTGTCCTAGTTTTTCAATTAGTCTTCATTTGTTATTAGTCGTCGAGCCTTTATTCCACTGTGATTTTACCCCTATTGCTCCTAGATCGCCGAATAATTACTTACTGTTAAGCTAGCCGTCTCTTGTTGCTGTGCCCTTGTAGGGCCCTACCTACCTACCTACCTATTTTACTTACAATTCAACCTGCCTATTACCTCGACCGCTTTTCTGCCCTCATAAGCAAAAATGCAATATCTAAATTCAATAGCCGAAGTAGATTCAACTCTGTTCTGTTTGTAACTAGGTAACAAATTCTACAAGTGTTTTGTCTAAGATATCGCCATTAAAGATAGTACTTAGTTAAGGGCAGTTGTACTGTCAACATAATGAGAGTTATCAGTAGGCATCGGAGTTTTTGTCGCACGGTAAGACTAATAGCAAGCTATGGAGTCGTCATTAGCCATAAATCTAAACTCTTTTTCATATTCATACTCATTTATTTATTTAATTATTTCGATTTTTTTTATAATCAAGGACAACAACGTTGACGAGTTCAGAAAAGATTATTTAATGTTATATTTGGAAAATAAATATTACAATAAAAAATAATTACCATTTTTATACTGATTTAATTACGAAATTTTAAAAACAAACAAAAGATACATTAAAACACGGCAGAAGGGAATTTTTTAGTCCACACTAGTGGCGAATTGTATGTTAAAATAGTTCAAGTTATGAATTTATAATCTAATAGATTTTTTTTAATATATAACTTGACTTAGATAATTATACACGACCGACCGCTATAGAGGCATTTTAAGATAAATTAAATAAATGAGTATGAATATGAAAAAGAGTTAAGATTTATGGCAAATGACGACTCCATAGCTTGCTATTAGTCTTACCGTGCGACAAAAACTCCGATGCCTAGTTATCATATTAATGTTCATAATACGACTACCAACTAGCATTTAGGCAATCTCAAACGGTAGATTCCTTAAAAGGCAAATTAAAGAAGTTCTCGCTTGGCTCTATGTCCTAAATATCAACTATCCTCTAGTTACATCAAATGTAGTTTATGTATGTATATTAAAGTAATAATAATATATTTCTGTATCTATTTAAGTAGGTACTTGAATTCATTTAATTTATTTAGGCTTTATTGGTAAGTTAATGTGTTATGTTCCTCTAAATAAAATTGTACACTTGTTTACTCGATGCACAACCTCTCACTTTTCTCAATATCTCAAGGGTTAGCTGGAAGAGATCCCTTAAAGGGATATTCGCCTTTGTACATATTTTTATATTAATTGTATTGTTAATTGGTTTTTCTTTTGTACAATAAAGTGTTTACATACATACATACAAGAGGAATCATGATAAAGTAGATCATACAGTTGTTTTACGTCACGAATGCGGGTGGATCATACTTGTGTGTGTAGATACATGTACACGTTGTTGCTGAGTGCGTAAGCTGCCATAGCTCCGCTGCCGTAGTAAATTGAACTGCATAGATATCTTATTTTTATTATTAGTAATAGTCTCGTGTTGGTACTCTTTGGATGTTTGATGCTCAATCATGACAGAACAGCTGATCGGATCTCGGTCAAAATTGCACATAGGCCTTTTTTATCACGGAAAATTGGACAGTTTCCGAAGGATTAGCAATAAACGATTCCTACGCGGACGCAAAACCATGCAAAACCGAATTGTTTTTTTATTTTTTATTAAATGAAATATCCCTTCAAAAATATTCCATTGGAATACAATCTAGTCTTATGAGTTATCATGACTAATAAGTATTTTAAATCTGACCTAAACTTCTAATACAGACTAAGCTAAGAATGTGTCCATTAACACTTTTCCTATTGTCTCTGTTAAGGGGAAGACACTTTGTTAACGTGTTCTGTGTGTGTAGTACTCGGTGTACCCTTGTTTTGTCGACAACCTTTTCATCGAATATTATTTCATCGACAACGATTCATCGAAACTTTAGTACTAGTAATATTGTTTGGCGTTATCTTATTTCAACTACTATTTATTTAAAATTATCTTGCTACGTGGAAATACTAATCAACGAATACTACTTAATCGCTGATTTGTTTCAAATTATCTTAATTGGTACAACTACAAAACATTGCAATTCATTTCTTCGATGTATTACTTTAATACAATTTTATGTGTCCATTGCACATTTATACATTTTTTTCGAATTTTGCATCTTTAGCATATTTTTTTGAACTCTTCTGAAAAATAAATTAATAATATTATGGCACAACTAGTTATGTCAAGAAATAGAACTACGAAGCTTTCAAAGTAGGTTAGGTTAGGACTGCGACCCCCAAGAAAACGAACTGTTGACAGAAGTGGGTTAGGTTAGGTTAGAACTGCGACCCCCAAGAAAACGAACTGTTGACAGAAGTGGGTTAGGTTAGGTTCGAACTGCGACCCCCAAGAAAACTAACTGTTGACAGAAGTGGGTTAGGTTAGGTTAGAACTGCGACCCCCAAGAAAATGAACTGTTGACAGAAAAGCATGATACATTACTATTATTAAATTATAATATTATAATAAATTAGGATGGCAAAATATTACCAATTGAAATAATTTTATGCGGAATAAATATTATTACAAGTAAAAAAAAAACAATTAAAAAAACCCGAAATGATTAGTCATGACATGAATCTTATTGAAATAAGTCAAATACTAATTAAAAGACCTCTGTTCAAATTACCTAGTATCGAGTCATCGACGGAATGACTTGTCGATGAAATGAAAATACTTGAAACGTTGTCTTTGAAATAATATTCGATTAAATGTCTGTCGGCAATTCAATGGTAAACCGTAGTACTCACTGCACTCATTACACTATCACTATACTAAACTAACTCGAAAGGCTTTGTCCTTTTCAGTCTTCGCTGTATATCCGTGTGGTCGAGGAGCTGGATGGCCTCGACATTCACATGGTGATGAAGCCTGCGTTCATGGGCTTCGGCTAATTATATAATAAATAAATTAATATCAGGGGACAATGTCACACCAATTGACCTAGTCCCAATTTAAGCTCTAGGCTTGTATTAGGGGTACTAGACAACGATATAAATACTTGTATAGAGAAATATATACTTAAATACATAGTAACATCCATGACTTAGGAACAAATATTCGCGCTCATCACACAAATATCTGCCCTTACCGGGATTCGAAGCCAGGACCGCTAGGTTCGTAGGCAGGGTCACTACCACCTAGGCCAGCGCGTCGTCAAATATTATTCTACAATCACGTTACGTGTTACCAAGATTAAGAAAGAATTACACAGGATTAGCTGAAACCATATTGCTTAACCGATGCCATATCATAATTAACAGAATAATATAAACGCCACGCGGCGCGGCTTGGTGCCAGGCTTGGAGCGCGCCATATTTATTAATTAAAGTAACAAAGTAAGCAGTTCAATATTGATTTAGATTTATTTATATAGATTGAATACGGGACTTTTAACCCAGTTTATTGACTTTCAATTAAACTTCACTTGTGACTAACAATTTTATCCCACTTACATACATACATACATAAACTCACGCCTTCATTCCCAAAGTGGGGTAGGCAGAGCTACAGAATTACGAACAACTCTAAAAACTTGTTGATAATTCTGTAACCACACTTCTGAATTGAAATTTGGCTATATATAAATTGTAACAAGGTTGTTACAATCTTCTTTTGTTATTTCGTTCCTTGTCACTCTTACGTTTCTTTTATTGATCTAAATCCTCCAAAATTCAAAATTATTATGATTGATTCAGATATCGATCTATTTATTCATTCTCTTACCCGTCAGAAATCACACAGGGATCTCAGGTTTCATGCTTACATCTTAGTATTAAATTATTATTTAACTTATTAGTGTATTCTCCAACTATTATATGAATAAATTATTTAAAATATCGTCGTGGGTCTCTGAGATACTTACCATAATGCTCCTAACTAACCACTATACTTATAACTGTACATAATTTTGATATTAAATATGCAAATAATAATCATTACTATAAAAAGAACACCCCCTCTAGCAGGACCGCTCGCGGCATGGTCCCTATGACACTGGCTGCATTACCTCTCTGGATAGCTAGCCCAATCCTTTGGGAGAGGTAAGCACCAGCTCTAGGATCTCCGGAGGTGTCTATGAGCCGGGATGACAGAGCCTTAATAAAGCTTTTCGTATCGGCTGACCAAGGTCCCATGGTCTCCACTGCAAGCGCCACAAATTCATAAAAATAAAATACATAGAAAACATCCAAGACTCAGAAACACATGTTGTAGTTGTAGTTGTTGTTGTTTGTTATGTTATGTTATGTTATGTACATACATACATACATAAACTCACGCCTTCATTCCCAAAGTGGGGTAGGCAGAGCTAAAGAATTACCAACAAGTTTTAAAACTTTAGGCCAAGATGTTTACCAGCGTATTAGTGACAGGTTGCAAGCCCATCGCCTAACAGTACTACAAGCCTTTATTATAGCCAAAGTGTTATGTTTTTAATAATTAGGAAATAGCAACTCCATGGATTCTAAAACCGCGATATGCCACCAAAAGTCCTAACCCTAGTTATGAATTTAAGTGTGTGCCTTATTATATGGATGACCTTGCCGGTCTCGTATTGGCTTGTATGTATAGCCATTAAACAACTACGTATAGTATAACCACTAAAGGAAGACGTCTCACAGATATGACAATTAATCATCTGCCATAGATGTTATTGTTCCATAATTGTTATGTACAGGCAGGGATTCATCGTTCGGTGATGAAATATTATCACAATATTAGACAGATTGATTTAAATAAGCATCTTACAGAGACTTCGGTTCCGAACCGTACAAGCTAGAAACTGGGAAAGTATTTATTGATATATAATATATTCATTCTCTTAACAACCTTCAGAAATCACACAGGGATCTCAGGTTTCATGCTTACATCTTAGTATTAAATTATTATTTGACTTATTAGTGTATTATTCAATTATTATATCAATAAATAATAAAAAATATCGTTGCGATCGTGGGAACCACTATAAAGATAAAGACATTTATTCAGTAAGTAGGCCGCACGGGCACTTTTACACGTCAAGAATCTACCAGCGCTTCACAAGAGGAGACCACTGCTGAGAAGAAACTCCGCAAGAAACTCAGCAGTCAGTATTTTTTTTAAATATATTTACTATTCCAATTTTACTACTTAGTCTAGCATTATATAAATCTATAAATAGCAAATTAAAAAATATTTCACATATCCTGCGTAGTTTCCGCAGGAAAACACACCAAAATATACTTATAACTGTACATAATTTTGATATTAAAGATGTAAATAAATACATCCAGCGCGTCTCACTCTAAATTTCATGTCTCGATTCATCGAGCAACTATGTCAAATTAGGTGCTTTTTTTTGTATACTTAGGTGGGCTAATGTTGTTCCAGAAATGAATTTTTCGCCCTTGAATTATACTACTCAAAACAAAATAGGGGCCACGGTATATTCTGCATATAAAAGAACTGTTTTCGGAGATGGATTATTATAACAAATTTTAACCTGTAATTTTTGAATTTAGTATCATTCGAAGCTGCAATGATCAACTTACAAGTTGTGTTTTTAATTTTTTTGTCAATTGTTTTGTTTTTACCGTGCGTGTGGTTTTTAAAAAAGTTGCATTTTTTTTGCTCATTTTGTATGAAATTTGAAAATTGATTTCAAAAACCACACGCGTAGTAAAAACAAAACAATTGACGAAAAATTAAAAACACAACTTGTAAGTTGAACATTGCAGCTTTCGAATGATACTAAATTCA
Organism: Acleris emargana; assembly: GCA_927399475.2. Lineage (NCBI taxonomy): Eukaryota > Metazoa > Arthropoda > Insecta > Lepidoptera > Tortricidae > Acleris > Acleris emargana. The sequence continues at coordinate 16,885,198 of OV656854.1, forward strand.
AAACCTACAGGTTAAAATTTGTTATAATAATCCTTCTCCGAAAATAGTTATTTTGTATTCAGAATATACCGTGGCCCCTATTATAAGAAAAAAACACCAAACTTGATATTGTTGCTAGATGTATGGAGATATGAAATTTAAAGATAGACGCGCCGAATGCACTTTTCCTGATGATAATGATATCGAACTTTATCATAGAAATCGAGAATTTTCAACGAGCACATGTTTATCGACATCTTTTTATCGATAAAAAATCCCTAAAACGTGCCCCGAGCTAGCACAGAGGGGTTATTATGACATGACCTAGCTTAGCAGTTCAATTTACGCTGAGAGAACAGGACAGACCTATATAACTGCTACAGCTCTGTCCTTCACGCTCGCCGTAAAATGAATGGCTTAGCCACGTCGTAATAACCCCCCAGGTATGAAATATAGTCATCCAACCGTCGGAGATAAACCTTGTTGTTAGATTAACAGCTAACCCACGATATTTCTCACTCCGTGGACAGCAAGCCAATAAGGTAACCTTATTAATGGAGAGGTTTATCTGTCATGATGAATTATACGAATTTAGCCCAGCTTGCTAGGACGGACTTGAGTTGGGTCAGTAATGGCAGCGCCGTGGAAAGACCTTAGGTGATTATCAATATAACCTTAAAAGTTACTGGCCTATTACACAATCGACGAGTAGTTGGCTCTCTCCTTGTCTATTTACAAGTGTAAGAAAGAAAGGGCTAAATTTATCTGTCAAATATGCTTTACTTGTCGATTGTGAACCAGGCGGTAAGCCAAATTACAATAGGTATGCTGACTTATGTTGAACTTTATGTAATCTAGTAATATGGATTGAAAACATGGAAATTTTCATGATAAAGTGAAATAAAACCAAAAATTTGAAGTTTGAACTTCAAAAAGTTTATGTTTTTTTTGCGTCCAATATAAAGTTGAATGGTACGAGTATTACTACAATCATTGTCTCTAAGTTAAATATATTTTGTTTGGTAAGCAATAAGCTATCCAGAGAGGTAATGCAGCCAGTGTCAAAGGGACCATGCCGCGAGCGGACCTGCTAGAGGGGGTGTTCTTTTTATAATGGTGATTATTATTTACATCTTTAATATTTGACTAGCTTAGTTTTATTTTTAATTGTATTATTGTTGAATTCTGTATTGGAAATAAATGTAAGTAAATTTTTACTTGAACGCAGCATAAATGGTTTACCAAATCGTGACGTCATAGTTCGATTCGTATTGGAGTAGTACAGTCAGCCGCAGAGAAAAGGATACCCCCCTCCTGGTAAGGATCGACTTTTTTCAAAAACTTGTGGTTAAATTTATATGATTTTTCGGTGAATTGAAGATTTTACTATTGTCTACACATAAACTCAAAATCATTTAAATCTAACCACAGGTTTTCGATAAAAATCAATCCTTACCATCATCATTTTTCCTTTTTTGTTACCATGAACCAAAGAAAGTTGGTAACAAAAAAGGAAAGTTTCATACAAATGTATGAGGACATTTTGGGAGACTATGTTATTTAGGCTCAGCTTCATTCACCCTACCATCCTGCAATTTTTTTTGCAAATCGAAGTCGTAAATGAAATGTACAAACTTTTTTAGAAATGCTCATTTATCTCTTTCTACATTTTCTCACTTCTGTCTTTAATGGGCAGTTAAGTCTGTGTCTGTTTGTAGTATCAGTTTAATGCTAGGGTCCTATTGAAAAACGTTGCAAGGCTACTTAACTCGTAATAAAAAGGGTAAGTTATATACATGAACTGAGTATACTAGACTTAAACCCTTTTTCACTTGATCTTCAGAAGACTCATAACATTTTTCAGTAGGACCCCAGTAATGGGTCCCTAACCCACCATAAATAACTTCTTTTCAAAAATGGTAATGAATGTTAAAAAAACGGCAAAACTACAAATACTAGGTACATACATACATAAACTCACGCCTTCATTCCCAGAGTGGGGTAGGCAGAGCTACAGAATTACGAACAACTCTAATATCTTGTTCATAATTCTGTAACCACATTTTGCATAAAAATAAATAAATATGAATAATATGTTGTAGGTAATTCTGTAGCTCTGCCTACCCCACTCTGGGATTACAGGCGTGAAGGTATGTATGAAGCGAAAGAAGTTTGTCGGGATCGTAGCAAGTGGAAAGAAGTGGTCTCTGCCTACCCCTCTGGGAAACAGGCGTGATTTAATGTATGTATGTATGAATAATATCTAAAATGAACGCACATTCATAATGAGTTTTAAAGGAAATCTATCACGACTAAGTATATTTGATTACGTACCAAAATCATCTAAGATAGCAGCACCGTCAATAGAACTTTGTCATGATAACTCGATAATCACGTACTTGTAAAGATCAAGTGAGGTCTTTGCAATGATCTATACACTAGATCATTATTTTCATAATTATGAAGTTTAAGATGGAATAACTATTAATTATATGTTATTTATACTAAAAACTCGCTTAGTGAATATTTGAGGTTATGTTATGTGTCAATCAGTACTAATTTGTTTACATCGTTCACGAGTTCTATTGACGGTGACTTTAGTTGTTCTCTGAGGATAGCTTTAGTGTAGTAATTAGGGAGCGCAATTAACCGGTTATTACCGGTTTTAACCGGTTATTTTCATACAATCATTGTTAATAACCGGTTAAATTGCACTCCCTAGTAGTAATAGCTTTGGAACTCTACACTGAGCTTGGTCAGATAAAGATAAAAGATAAGATAAAGATAAAGACATTTATTCAGTAATTAGGCCGCACGGGCACTTTTACACGTCAAGAATCTACCAGCGCTTCACAAGAGGAGACCACTGCTGAGAAGAAGCGCCGCAAGAAACTCAGCAGTCAGTCATTTGACATTTTAAATGACTAGCATAGAGGCATTCCATCTTAGTCCTCAGGGATGGCAACGCATTTGCAGTCTTAGGATTGCGGTCTTGTGAATGCGAATGTCTATGGGTCACAGTTCCCACTTACCATCAGGTGGACTGTGTGCTCGGTTGCCTTCCTATGCCATAAAAAAAAAAAAATGTTCTTGCCCAGTTTTATTATGTCCTATTATATTCTAGATATATTTATGAGTATGTCCAGCTGTGTGACATCGGCTCGTGACATATATCATAGTTGGTAGGTACATGCGGCGGGGTCCCGACTCATCCCTTATCTCCCGTAATTTCCCTGAGGGTCGACGGCTAAGTGATTGGTATGGGACTGGTTTAATTGATTCTGCGAGCCCCGATTTATCAGTTATTTCCGCACTGAGTGCCTCTATGGGTACTTATAATACTGATGAATATTGCTTTTATTTCTTTTCCTTGATTTAATTTGGCCATTTTGTTATTTTAGTTTTATCGTTTTCTTTAAGGACAAAAGTTTTTCGAGATATCTATAGGTTGCCTGTCCTAAGATATGTACAATCGCCCACACAACTGAGGGACCAATGAAGATAAACAGAGAGAAACTGTCCCTGTCGTGCACATGAGATTCTTATGTGAAATCTATAATCATCTCTTTCTACATTTTCTCACTTCTGTCTTTAATGGGCAGTTAAGTGTGTGGCTGTTTGTATGTGTTACATTTATATGAACGCTTCATTGTACAAAAGAAAAACAAAAACACTACAATGGAGATTTAAAAAAAAGTACACAGGCGATTATTTTTTTTGGATCTTATGTAGTTGCTTGAGGGTTGACGCTAGGGTTGCCAACTATTTCTTGGACAAATTTAGTATTTTCAAGCCCAAGGTATAGAAAATATAGTACACTGAAAGAAAATATAGTATTTAGAAGATTTTATTCAAAAAGTGTGTAAATTACTTTACATACATACCTTCACGCCTTCATTCCCAGAGTGGGGTAGCCAGAGCTACAGAATTACTACCAACTCTAAAAACTTGTTGATAACTCTGTAACCACAATTTGCACAATTAGGCTAAGATATTTAACAGTGTATATTATTGACAGGTAGCAAGCCCATCGCCTAACAGTACTACAAGCCTTTATTCCCTTAGTCGTCTTACGACTTCCACGGGAAGACATGGAGTGGCACAATTCTAAGCCGGCCACCACAAACAAATAAATAATCGGTAAATATAATGCACAATATTTACTACTTACTAACATTCTGCCTGCTATGGGCAACTATCTGAGCTGAAAAATGCTATTTCCATACTCCAAATACATTGGTGCTTAAAATAAGGTTGAAATGGCCAACTAACACTGCATATGTATTATAAGGAATAAATAAAATAAATAAATAAATATCAGGGGACAATGTCACACCAATTGACCTAGTCCCAAACTAAGCTAAATGACCGAAATATAGTATTTTCGCATACTATATATTTATTTAACAGTATATAGTACACAGAGTCAAAATATAGTACGATACTATATATTATAGTACGGTTGGCAACCCTAGTTGACGCATAAGTCATTGATAATGGAGTAGTTTATTAAATCCTGTGCGCCTCAATTCATAAGAATGTTTTTTTTTAACTGCTCTGATATTTACCGGATCATATTGACTCAGACTTGTTGGTAAAATACGGATATTTATCAATGTATTTTAGTGTTTTTTAATCTATACAAGTACATAAATATCAGGAGACTATGTCACACCAACTGACCAAGCTCTAAACTTGTACCACGAGTACTAGACAACGATATAAATACTTATATAGATGAATATATTCTTAAATACTTAGAAAACATCCATGACTGAGAATTAAATATTCGTGCTCATTATACAAATATCCGCCCCTAACGGGATTTGAACCTAGGACCGCTAGCTTCGTAGGCAGGGTCACTACCAACTAGGCCAGCGCGTCGCCAATAAAATTGTCGAAAAAAAATGACTTTAACTTTGGTATTGTCATCAAATAGTGATAGTCAAGTTCCATAAATTATACACATACATAAAAAAATACTTTTCTCAAAAATGACCGGAAAAGTTGACATTACTAACTCCATACTGAGACTCGAAGTACATAGTTTACAAAGAGTTCCCAAATTAAAAAAAAACTACATTGCGTGCTCGGTACACAAGCCCGCAATGTTGCATAGACATTTCATTGTTATCTAGTTTGTAACTTTTTAAAAAGAGGAAACGGCCATAATAAAATCAGGGCACAAGTCTTATACATCCATATTTTATTCGAAACGTAACTTTTTTATCTGCGTCTGGAATAGCTTGAGTTTTTTTTTCTAAAAAAGCTTGCGTTTCTCCTTGTCATTAACATAAAGGCGGTAAAGAGTAATAGTTTTTTCAAGTGAAGATTTTGTTTGTTTGCAATTTTTTTCTTGCGATTTTTGAGAAAACCAATACTCGGCCCGCAATTGCTTGCTTCACTGCCTAGGCAATAATGTACTATTATTGTACACCAAACCTACCTACCCAGGATCGCTACCTTTGTAGGCAGGGTCACTACCAATTAAGCCAATTATTAATATAGTTTGATTTAATACCCCACAAAGGTAGATCTTCCATTGAGATTAGATTATATGTGTAAGCCACCTTACCCATCTTATCTTATTCACACAGAACTATTAGAAACACAATATCCAAATATATAACCACATTGTACGATACGATGCCCATTACAAATGTACAGCTTAATCGAGATTTTTTCCCTTCCCTTGATCTGTCTTAACCAAATGGGGTCACTTATCTCCTAACAGATTAGCCTGTGGCTATTAAATCAGTCGTTAGCGGGTCTATTTCGTATAGTATAACAACTTATATATTTTCGTTGTACTAAGGGTAACCTCTTTTAAGTTGAAAAAAAAATGTCCGCTGTTTCGTTTGTCTGAAAATATTTATTCTCTGAAACCGCTTAACTTTCATGGATTGTTATAAAACTAACGTAAACAGGTTCATAGAAAAATGATTTTTGGACTAACGAAACAGCGGAGATACGTTTTTCGAAATATCGATAGGTTACACTTGTCGTAAGATATTTATGTATTTATAAATGTAAACACTTAATTGTACAAAAAAAAAACATACAATGGCGAACTTGTTTCCTTTAGGGATCTCTTCCAGATTACCCTTGAAAAATTGAATGTTATCTTTTGATCGAGCACACGACTCCTGCAGGGAAGTGGGATCGCTGACCCATAGACAAGCATTCTCAACCTTAAATCTGCAATCCTAAGACTGTAAATGCGTTGCCAACCCTGAGGACTAAGATGGAATGCCTCTATGCTAGACATTTCACTAGAATCGTGAACCGACGCCTAAATCGCCTAAATTTACCCCCTAAATGAAGTCTGATTTTTAAGATTTTTGAATAGTTGCTATGAAAAACTAGGTTTGTACGTTTCCGAATTTAACTAATTTCTTTTTTTCTTTCTAAGAAATAAAAACGTACAGATCTAGTTTTACACACACATTCAAAAAATCATCAGTCATCCCGGCTCATAGATACCTCCGGAGATCCTAGAGCTGGTGCTTACCTCTCCCAAAGGATTGGGCTAGCTATCCAGAGAGGTAATGCAGCCAGTGTCATAGGGACCATGCCGCGAGCGGACCTGCTAGAGGGGGTGTTCTTTTTACAGTAGTGATTATTATTTAAGTATATTTATGTTAAGTTTTAAATTGTTATTGTTGAATTCTGTATTGGAAATAAATATTCATAAAAAAAACGGACTTTGTATGGATCGCATTTTGTATGGATAATTTCAGCTTGAAAATCGTCTTGATAATTTAAAAATGAATAACTTCGTGGCTCCACCTCATCCATTGTTGTCCAGGAGTCAGCGCGCTTTACTGGCTATTATCACGAAACGCTCATCTGTCATGCTGTCTGTTTATCCCAATGGTATCAAAGCCCGGGCTTCAAGGTTCCTGGGCTTTTGTTAGCTTCTGACCTTTCCTTGTTTTGTAACTACATACATACATACATACCTTCACGCCTTCATTCCCAGAGTGGGGTAGGCAGAGCTACAGAATTACCAACAACTCCAAAAACTTTTTGATAACTCTGTAACCGCAATTTGCACAAATAGGCTAAGATGTTTACCAGCGTATTAGTGACAGGTTGCAAGCCCATCGCCTAATAGTACTACCAGCCTTTATTCCCTTAGTCGCCTCTTACGACATCCACGGGAAGACATGGAGTGGCACTATTCTAACCCGGCAACCACACGGGGATCATTATTTTGTAACTAATTTAGAAATATGTGAACAACACCAGCTCTACATGTAGGACTGCCGAAGGAGGACTGGTTTATCAGCCTATATATCGCATCTTCAGCATAATAGTGACATAATTCAGAATTTTTTAATTTCGAGTTAGGTCTCTATAGTCATTTTATAACTTGACGTTTAGTTTGAAAGCTGAAATTTTGAATTAGGTCACTGTTGTACTGAACGTACGATATGTATGTTGGTTCCTTTGTTGCGCTGTAGAAACTAAACGCACGGACCGATTTTTATGATTTTTATGTTAATCGATGAATGAGTGTCACTAAAGATATGATCGTAATAAAAATTAAATATGGCGGTAACCAGACGCCATATTGAAAAAAAAAAGTCGACGAATTATATCGACGACGAATAAAATGGACGACGCGCTGGCCTAGTTGGTAGTGACCCTGCCTACGAATCTAGCGGTCCTGGGCTCAAATCCCGGTAAGGGCAGATATTTGTGTGATGAGCGCGAATATTTATTCCTGAGTCATGGATATTTACTATGTATTTAAGTATATACTTCTCTATATAAGTATTTATATCGTTGTCTAGTACCCATAATACAAGCCTAGAGCTTAAATTGGGACTAGGTCAATTGGTGTGACATTGTCCCCTGATATTTATTTATAACAAATGGGGTGTCGTTGAATAGTTATTTAAAAATCATCTTTAGGTTCTTTTCGTCATTTTTTATTTTCAATTATCATTTAGGATTTTTAACGCTTTAAAGTTAATTAGCAATAGTTGGGTTCTTAAAGCTCGCTTTTTTATGTTATTATTGCAACTTTTTATTTTGTTTCTGTGTTAGTAGTAAATTATTATTATTAAATTATTAAATTTTGCCGTGTGGTTGCCGGCTTAGAATTGTGCCACTCCATGTCTTCCCGTGGAAGTCGTAAGACGACTAAGGGAATAAAGGCTTGTAGTACTGTTAGGCGATGGGCTAGCTACCTGTCAATAATATACACTGTTAAACATCTTAGCCTTATTGTGCAAATTGTGGTTACAGAGTTATCAACAAGTTTTTGGAGTTGTTGGTGATTCTGTGGCTCTGCCTACCCCACTCTGGGAATGAGGGCGTGAAGGTATGTATGTATGTAATTATTAAATATAAAACAATTTTTTATTTTTTTATTCGAGATCACCATTTTCATCATAAGAAATAACGGTCAAAGCTAGGTCAAATGAATATTTAAAAAAAACATTTATATAAACGCGGCTGAACTGTGGTTACGACACTAAAGTTTTTAACTCGCGATTTCCAATACAGTTTAATCTTCTTGTTTATGCGTCTCGTAAACATTATCGTGTTTATTTGCGCGGGTTCGATTCCCGGACTGTAAAATGGCAATTAAACGGGTTGGAACACCTGCGTGTTTATAGCTTATAGGTTATTTTTGTCCCTAGGGCGTCGGCAGGTATTTTTCAAGAGAATTTAAAAATTATGGGTTAATGTTAGTGAAAAAAACACATCGTGAGGAAACCTGCGCATTTTAGTTTAATATGTTTTAATGTAATACAATAAAAAGGTTAAATTATACATAAACCAGTAAAGTTACCACTGTTAAATATTACATAATATACTAACCGAGCAATGTGATATTAATTACTTTAAAATGTTACATTACTGTGAGTGGGTGTGGGTGTGGTTGCCGGGTTAGAATAGTGCCACTCCATGTCTTCCCGTGGATGTCATAAGAGGCGACTAAGGGAATATAGACTGGTAGTCCTGTTAGGCGATGGGCTTGCAACCTGTCACTAATATGCTGGTAAACATCTCAGCCTATTTGTGCAATTTGTGGTTACTGAATTATCAACAACTTTTTTCAAGTTGTAGTTCTGTGGCTCTGCCTAGCCCACTCTGGGATTACAGGCGTGAAGGTATGTATGTATGTACTTTAAAAAAAATAAGGATACCTTTAAAGGCAGAAAATCAAAAATAAAAATAAAACAAATAAAGATATAGAAGCGTTACGCGAAATTTCATTACTAAGTATCATTTTTCTCTCTAACTAGGGCCGTGAACTCTTGAAGACACGTGTTAAATATATCAACTTCAGAAAAACTGGAATTATACATTTTGCAAACTCTATTACCAAAATATTTTTTAACATGATTAGTACGTATAATAAATAAGATTGGTAATTGGACAAGAGACCCTAGGGATTTGTTAATTTTTTTTCACAAAAGCATTTTTTCATAATAGCGATTTTCACATTGCGTTCTTTCATGATCTCACATATATATAATAATATAACCATTAATCTTTCTTCGTGTAGCGTTATTTAATGTTCGCGATTATTTTAATCGCTTAAATTACCAGTAGATTATTTTATTAGTCGCATTTTATCCCAACCTAATTAATTTGACAAAGTCGACAGAGCTATGCGGAGCTCCTATTTCTGGGTTATTTCCTCCGAGCCTGATATAAAAACGAACCAAAGCTAACCTATCTAAGTATTACGATGTAATAACTAAAGAAAATTTGCGATAGTGACAAATTGGGCACGGAAAAAGTGTGAATAGTAAAGTCACCAAACATGAAATAACGCTACATGAAGAAAGATAAGTGATTATATTTGCGATCATTTAATAAAAGAACGTGAAAATTCGCTTAATACTATAAAAAATAGATACACACATAACTTCACGCCTGTCTCCCAATGGGTTAGGCAGAGACTAACGAACGCCAGGTGCACCGACCTAAACATACAACTTTCGCTTCCTCTACATTCATCAATCTCTTCATGCACGTACGTCGGTTTCGGGTGCTTTTTATTTGGCCCTTATTCAGTACATCGCGAATCTGATCACCGTACGTCCGTCTAGGACGTCCCCTACCGACATCTTCGTTCACTCTCACTCGCCAGTATATAAAAAAAATACTTGTGATAAAATGATGCAATAAACCCCGACAGGGTCCGAAAGGATCCCTGTGGATATAATAGGGTAGAGTAAGGTATGCTACAGTACCTTAATGTCCCTTAATTTCCTTACGAAACTCACCTATAATCGACTTTGAGATCATTGAGTTTATCTCTTCATAGGGTCTTTATTCGATAACTCGGTTCGTTAGAATACTTCAAGCCACTTGGCTACCGACATGCGACCTATAGAGTCATAGAGAAAACTCTACTTTTAATTGTCAGGAAGCGTACCCGTTCCTGTTTTGAATCAGGTCCTTTTATTTTGTGGTTTTTAGGGTAAAACGTTGACCCTATTACTAAGACTACGCTGCCCGTCCGTCTGTCTGTCTATCACTAGGCTATATCTCCATGAACCGTGATAGCTAGACAATTGAAATTTTCACAGATGATGTATTTCTGTTGCCGCTTTAACAACAAATACTAAAAACAGAATGAAATAAATATTTAAGGGGGCTCCCATACAACAAACGTGTTTTTTTTTAAAGATACTTGTACGGAACCCGTCGTGCTTGAGTCCACGTCGCACTACGCAGGTTTTTTTTTACCTGTTGATGTTATAAAAATGTATTTAAGTTTGGCTTAGACTAAACTTACTTGTGGGAGGACCTTGTGCAGGGATCCGTCTGGGTTGGTGCCACAATCTTATCCATTAACCTACCGCCAAGCAGCAGTGTTCGCATTGTTGTGTTCCGGTTTGGGGATAAGACAGCCGGTGAAATGACTAGCATAGAGGCATTCCATCTTAGTCCTCAGGGTTGGCAGTGCATTTGCAGTCTTGTGAATGCGAATGTCTATGGGTCACAGTTTCCACTTACCATCAGGTGGCCTGTGTGCTCGTTTGCCTTCCTATGATATATAACAAAAACTTAAAAAAATTGACCTATATATTTTTCTCTCTTTGAAAAAATCTTGAAATTTTTTTTCTGTACGGTCGAATAGTTAAGTACAGGATGCTCCAGTTCTCGTGAGACGCAGCAAGTGGTCGTTAATGGAACTACACGGTCAGATTACAGGATAACTGGATGGATTGGAATAAAATTTAGAAATAAGATAGCTTATAAGTACCCAGGATTAACACAGGCTGCTTTTCATCCCGGAAAATTTAACAGTTCTCGAGGGAATACCGATAGTCGAAATCTGCGAGTAGATGCTAGAAGCTAATTGGTTTATATAATGTATTTTTTATTTGTGGTTACTTACTGGTTGATGTCATAAAATTAGGCTTTAGTTTGGCTTATACTAAACTATTGCTTGGCCTAACCTAACAACACCTAAATAACTTAATAATAACTTAGTCATAAAAAATATGTAAACATTGTATATTGTCTTGGGGACACGGTTTCTGTAGGAGAATGTATCGAAACTTTTTATGTGGGTGGTCTTGCACCGTCATAGGTAAGTATAACTTGTATAATTTCATTTTTTTTTATTTTATTACTACTTATTACTTATTAGTTCTTGTGAAAATTCTGAGTTTTGACTAATTTTCTTGCTCAACAATTTTTATTTTTTTGTTTTATGTGATATTCATTGTTTTATATAATGCTAGGTTAAGTGTATTATTGAATAATATCATAAGCAATATTTAAAAAACGACTGACTGTTGAGTTTCTTGCGGCGTTTCTTCTCAGCAGTGGTCTCTGGAGCGCTGTTAGATTTTTGACGTGTAAAAGTGTGTATGCGGCCTATTTGCTGAATAAACATCTTTTATGTTTTATATTTTTTTATCTTTTACCTAAATATTTATTTCTCTTTGAAAAAGTCTTCACTAATTCTTACTGTACGGTAGAATAGTTAAGTACAGGGTGCTCCAGTTCTCGTGAGAAGCAGCAAGTGGTCGCTAATGGAAGCTACAGAGTCGGATTACAGAATGAACGGAGCTTCTGGATCGATCGCAATTAGCTTTACACTGGCTAGTTTGTGAGTCTGTTGCACAATACTTTTTTAAGTTTAGTTTTTGCGCATTTACCAGGGAATTTTAAATATTTATTTATTTAATAACATTTTTACACAAAAATAAAATAGGGTACAAAAGGCGAACTTAATGCTACAAGCGTTTTCTAACAGTCAAACTTAAGGTGAAACAGAAATAAAAAAATAGGTAGGTCATTTTTTTTTCCCCTTAACTAAATTTTCGGAAAATGTTGAACTATTATTTGATTTTACTACTCTACAGTATAATATTATTATACGTTCATACATATTAATTAATTAAACATAATATACGCACATACTAAACAAAAGCGAATACAGATAACAGAAATACTGATGATAATCTAAGGCTCGACAAGAAAACTAAAGAGAGAGAGACGAAAGTTTAGGTAAAACTCACAAAGATGTTCAATCAAAAATAATTGAAACATATCGGTCGTTTATAATGTTAGGTTAACTTAAGAACAAGTTAAGAGATTCTCAAACTCAGTTATCAATTCGACGACGTTAACAAGAAATATTTATAACCCCCGTCACAAAAAGAGGGGTGTTAATAAATTTGAAGTGTGTATATGTGTGTCTGTCTGTGGCACCGTAGCTCCTAAGCCGGTGGACCGACTAGGATGTATTTTTTTTTAAAGTACTGCAGGTCATCCAGCAGTGGCTCTAGCTAGATTTCATGAAAATCGGTTGGGCCGTTTAAGAGATATCAGCTCTAAGGGGTTACCATTACATCGGGCGTTTTTATTTATCTAATAGTTATGATCAGTGATCGGATTTCACGGTGCAACACTGCGGGATATAGAGTAGAAATCTTAATATGGATATGACTAAAATCCCGGGATCTGGTTCGAAAAGAAAATGCGATTGTTGGGATATTTATAAATAGGCATTAGGATAGGATTTTAGACGTGTAAAGAAATCGATTAAACATATAAAATATTGAGACAATAATTGTATGCTATTTCAATTTCATACAAACTAATAAAATATAATATCTGTGTGTAGTGTGGTGAACTGATAATGCGTACCGTATTATATATTTTATTTATATTCATACCCAAAGACTATTTGGCACATCAATTTTAAACAGAGTATAATAAAAACTAACTATTTTATTTTTTTACATAAGTACCTAAATTACTTTTGTCAAAATATTTATTTTACATGTTTAAATTGTATTAAAATTTATTTGAAGTCATAAAATCAGAATAATATTTAACAAAATAAGTCCCGGAACCCCGGGGCATATCCATATTAGCATAATGTTTGAGGTCATTCACCCCGTGTTGCACCGGGATATCCGATCATAACTTATGATACACAACATTTTATGAAAAAAAGGCGCAGGCAAACAGGCTTCAAAAGATCAATACCACGCAATACACATGTTAAAACTATACAAAGAAAAGATAACCATTCGTCTCGACGCGGCACCCTCGACTGTTAGCACTGCCATGTATGCTTAGGGGTCTCGTTGAGGCGTGCCTTTGTGTGAGCGCGTCGATTCGAACATTCAGTATATCTTTTGTATTGACGATGATCACCGATCCCTATGACAGGAAAACTAAGGCTAGTGCAATATTCATCATCAATATCGAAGGTCCGATCCTTCACGTATCTACTTCGCCCATCTTTGGGCTTTTGGTACAGTTTATACATTAAAAACAGTAAGATTCATTTTATATTTGTCTTCTTTTAAAATGGTAATAGGTCAGTCAAACTAAACTCAGCGTCCACAATATTTTTTACCAAAATATATTACCAAAATGTTATTGTTTTTTTGCGGTTAAGAAGGCGATGTTTAGTTTTGAAATAATTTTATTTATTCATAAATGCAATATTCATCCAACATTTTTCATTCAAAATATTTTTTTATTAAAAATAGTAATATATTGGGACCGAGCGCGACGACAGCGCCACGTGACAGGCGGCCTTTATGGACAATATTGTCACCGCTGTCAAACAAGAAGTAAGTAAATATTGTGAAAAATATTAATGAAATCTTGTGTTATTTTACTATATTACACAATCGGGACTGTAACATAGTAATTCACCATATTTTTATCTCAAAAACGATTAGAAAATGTTTACTGCAATATGGATTTGACAGCTCAAGTCAGCGACAAAAATGACAATTTTAGCCGTAGCGAGCGCTGTGATCATTTAGGCTACCCCCTCCACCCGCTTTGCACTCTGCCAATAGTTACAATTACAAATTAAAACTAAAACTAAAACTATAACAAATTAAAAAAAAAAAGGAAAATTTTCTGATGTCAATATACAAAGTGTAATAAAGGTCAAAATAACAATAATAACAATAATAATTTTAAAGTTGCATATATTCATCGGCAGAGTATGATGGATCAGAGTACCAAAGAAGTAAGAATCAACAGAGTGCTACTCTGCCCTCCTAAGCAAAAAAACAGTATCTCAAATTCAATAACCAATGCAGTTTGAATTCTATTCCGATAGTAATAAGGTTGAAATTGCTACAGGAGTTTTATCTGACTTACTGCGTATCAGCTTAGGAGGGCAGTACTAAACATTGTAATACATAACCAAACAGCACACTTTATTTTTACCCGACTGCGTCAGAAGGAGGGTTATTACCCATATCCTCAGAATATTAGTTCAAGGTTCAACATTATTTATCTTCTGGCAGTTAAAATGTCCCACCAAAATGTAGTCCTTTTAACCGACTGCCGAAGGAGAATGGTAATGTATTTATCAGCCTATACTGGGTATATACGCTAAATATTTTCATCTGATACTAAAGTTTTGGTTACAAATAGGTATTAATTCATATACCATTATTTGTGACGTAGAATATCAGCTTACGACACGCAAAATATGGATTGTTTTCGCTAAATAATGTAGAGGCTGATAATACAATGAACCAAAATTATATACCAGCGGCTGTCAAAAGTGCGTTCGTGGCGACAAAATGCATTTGCCATGTGGTTTGTAGCCCTCCCCTGTCACAAATTGCATACCAACGCTCTCAAAATATGCAATTAAATACACGCTCATGGGTAAATCATTCAGGGAATGCAGTGAAGCCAATGTATGTGGTTGTACCGAGTACAATAGAACTAACACAAATCATTTTTTTTACACTTATAAAACTAACATTGACAAACCTGACTCTATCCTGAGCGTGGTAGGAAGCCGTGTATAACACGACTTGGTAAAACAATTTCAAATTAACTTAAAACATCGAAAAGGGATACTTTTACCCCGGGGTATCGAGAAATGACTTTTGCACGGACAAAGTCGCGGACAAACAGCCCTTATCACATATTTTTTAATCAAATCAAATGAAATCAAAATCATTTATTTCAGCCATCTTTGGACTATAATAATAATAATAAAGTGTTAGTCAATTAAATTAAAAATTAAACCTAATGTTAGTAATGTTCTAACTATACACATACCTAAGCTAACCTACTTGGATTTAATCAATAAATACAAAAAAAAACTCCCCGTGGTGGGTGTGGACAAATTCCTTCACGTGGATGTCGTAAGAGGCGACTAAGGGAATGAAGGCTTGTGGTACTGTTAGACGATGGTCTTGCCACCTGTCACTAACAGGCTGGGAAACATCTTAGCCTACTTGTGCAAAATGTGGTTACAGAATTATCAACAAGTTTTTAAAGTTGTAGGCAATTCTGTAGCTCTGCCTACCCCTCTCTGGGAATGAAGGCGTGAGATTATGTATGTATGTATGTATACATTTTTTTTTTTTAAGTACAATTGCGTACTGTTTTGTACCGGCTACTGTGACCTTACACAAAGATAAGGAAACTGTACTTTAAGGGTCGAGTGGGAATCCATTCGGAGGACGTTTTATTAAAACAAGTTGGGGATTTATGGGGTGCAGGTTGACGGCCCATTTATACCCACTTTGAGGCCTATTTCTTACCCCTTTTGCCTAAAAAGGAGTATGATTAAATTTACCTTTATATCTGCAATTCAGGAGCCGTATTCTACTTGGAGTAAGCCTGATTGCTTTTACATGTCATCGTCAACGTTATGATAGCTCTTATTTGATTGACAGTAATAGCGGCGGAGTGAAAAAAAAAAAAAACCTGTCAAAGGTAATATGGTTTTTACCCAGAAGAATAGAGGCCCTGGGCCGAAATTCTAGGCGGTAATAAAATGTTTCTGTCAAATATAAGCTCTAGTTACTTCACAGAAATGGAGGCTAAGTTCAAAACGCGAGCGTAAAGGACAGAGCTACGGCAGTTATATAGCTCTGTCCCTTTCTCTCAGCGTAAACCTAACTGCATAGCTATGTCATAATAACACTCCAGAGGCGATTATGGTTTTTACAAACTTGAATATCACCCTGCTCTGGTAGGGGAAAAGTACCAGTTTTGGCCATCTTTACACTGTTTTTGGTCACGCTATATTTTAACTGTTATCTATAGGATTATGAAACTACAAACATGTTTCTATATTTTATCTTCAGTCTTAATTATTTACAATTTTTCAGTATTTTTGATGCTCATTTCAAACTTTAACGGCCAAAAAGGGTACACTGGCCAAAACCGGTACTTCTACCCTACACACATTGCTACGATATAGCAAAAGCGTAGCACTCGTAGACTTGGCTACGACATTTTACAAATCACGTACTAAGCTATACGTTTACTAAGATACAAAAGTCTTACTTGTTTTAATATGATCCGTATGTTGTCAACATAAGGTTTAATTTCCTTGAGAATCGTAATAATGCTTATCATTCCTTAGTTTATCACATGATAAAGGAAAGTGGGGAGTGCCTACGACGTAGACAGAAGGTTTCTTAGGACAAGGTCATTTTAATAATACAATAAACGGTTTTGTTATACTGTCGTCATACCAGAAAGGTGGCTAACTGCGTAGTTATATGAGCATTTTGAATTTAATATGGATACCAATAGAGTTTAGAATACATTGCAGTTAGCCGCCTTATAATACTATTATGAGGTGGAATATTAAACGTCATGTCTTTTTGAATCGTTGTTACCATTAAAAGATAAAGATAAAAGATAAAAGACATTTATTCAGTAAGTAGGCCACACGGGCACTTTTACACGTCAAGAATCTACCAGCGCTTCACAAGAGGAGACCACTGCTGAGAAGAAACGCCGCAAGAAACTCGGCAGTCAGTCCTTTTTTAAATATATTTAATGTTACAATGGTATACTTAGTCTAGCATTATATAAATCTATAAATATTAAATTAAAAATATATATTAAATAAGCTGCGTAGTTTCAGCAGGAAAACACACCAAAATCTTGCGAGAGATAGAGGGAGAAGAAAAAAAAGAGAACACCTACCTAGGTGTAAGTATATAAGACGTTGCAAGACGACCACATAAGATTGATATGTTTTCCTACATCAACGGTGTCCCCTAGACAAGACAAAGTTACTGAATTTGAAAAAAATAAAAAATATTAAGTTTCGGGTTTAGGCCAAGCATTTTTGTCTATTAGATAGTCCTCGATCCTATAATACGCTTTAGACATTAACGACTTTTTCAAGTAATTTTTAAGTGCTGGAAAGGGTAGCTTTAAAGCTATGTCAGGTAATTTATTATAGAAATGAATGCATTGACCAACAAATGATTTATATACTTTACGAACGCGGAATTTGCGAATAGCGATTTTATTTTTATTTCTAGTATTGAAATTATGTACATCAGAATTTTTTGTGAAAGAATCTAAATTTTTAATAACATAAATAATATTCTCATAAATAAATTGAGACGCTACAGTTAAGATATTAATTTCCTTAAAAAGTTCTCTCAGCGAGTCACGGGAATTTAAGTTGTAAATAGAACGAATGGCCCTTTTTTGTAACACAAATATGTTTGTATGTCAGCTGCCTTACCCCAAACCAGAATACCGTACGACATGACACTATGGAAATAACTATAATAAACTAGGCGAGCTGTCTCAATATTGGTTAGATGTCTAATTTTCCTAACGATTGGGTTACGTATTCAAAATCTATCCGTAGCACGAAACCCTGAAAGAGACTCACGTTTTCATACATAATTTTATGTATGTTGTTATAGTGCTGTCGTAAAGTCTGCACCACCCACTGTGTAAAATATATTTTGACACCCGTGCCGTGCAAAGGAAAAGGAAAAAAAAATGTGCATGGAGCAGAAATGCAAATGTTGAGATGGATATGTGGTTACAAGAATGGATAGGATAAGAAATGAGTTTGTAAGAGGAAGTTTGAAAGTAGCACCATTGATATAAGTAAGCGTGTAACAGGTTGTGAGGGTATGGCCCCGTCATGAGGAGGGATAAAAGTCATGTTACGAGAGTTTTGAGTATGAATATGGAGGATAATAGTAGTTTATGAAATTGTTGCATAAAGAGAAGTATTAAAACACGAGTGTGTGTTTAAGAACCGAGCCGCTAGGCGAGGTTTTTAATAGTTTCACACGAGTGTTATAATTACCTAGTTATGTGCAGTTTCATACACTACTTTATCTACTCTCATACATTGCGATTCAACCTACTAAATAAAAGATCAAAGTTAATAAAGTAACTACAGCAAAACGTATTCAATGAATGGCGCCAAAACCTAGCACATCACCGCGCATGCGTTAAAGCGGGCGCTGTCACAGACAAGTAAAAATTGGAATGAAAACTTTTTGTAATTCTGTAAAAATGACGCGAACCGCATGTGCGTTCCATTATAAAAAAATAAAAAATATGGAACCTCGTTGGTGACATTAACTTTTTGGATTAACTTGTATCGTAATGGTAAAAAATTACTTTATAACATTATTTTGTTAGAGAAATAATGTTATAAAGTGATTTTTTAATTTTTTTTCGGTATTGTGTTTATAAAGTATGCCAATATAAATTCGTTTTGAATTTTATAATTCGAACTTTACGATATGAGAGTAGATAAAGTAGTTTTAGTCGTTCGATTTTTCTGTAAGGTTTTTGTTTGGTGTACAATAAATTATTTTTTAATGTACATATTGTATTGTATATTTGTAAGTAACTTTGGCGTTTTTTCTCAACAGTGGTTCCGTCTTGGTGCAATTCAGTGCTGGTAGAATTTTGACGTTTATAAGTGCCCGTGCTGTCTAAACACTGAATAAACATCTTTTATATATTTTATAAATGAATTAATTCCTGTTCGTCGTAAATATTTCTTTTAATAAATAATATAAAATCTTCAACTTTTGTCCTATAGCATTGCGTTACTAATGAACAAAACAATAATTTATAACTTGAGACCTTTCTGAGTCTTCGACAGCTCTCAAGACCCCGATAAAGCGAAGAATTAATTGATCAACTTCAACGAAAGATTTAAGGGAAAATTCGAGTCACCCGATCGGTTTTAACGAGAAAATGTTGTTAGCAACTACGGTAAAAGAAAATTTATAATCGAGAGGGATAAATTATAAACTGTAGAAAATTATACGAATATCGTTCAAGATTATTGTGAGGCTGAAAATGTATTTACAAAATGTCTAGTTTTTGGAAAGAAACGAAGGACCGTGCGTCAAAGTCGTCTAAAACCAACATTGCTGAGAGTTGGTTAATTAAATAGGTCCTTTACTCTTCTTTATTTCGTTTCGTTCGTAAGGGAATAATAGGCTTGTTAGGCGATAGGCTTGCAACCTATCACTAATATGCTGGTAAACATCTTAGCCTATTTGTGCAAATTGTGGTTACTGAATTATCAACAACTTTTTAAGTTGTAATTCTGTAGCTCTGCCTAGCCCACTCTGGGATTACAGGCGTGAAGGTATGTATGTATTTCGTTTTATAAGAACTAATTGGAATTCAATTGCATAACTGAGATATTCATATTTAAGTCGAGAGTGCACTTACAATTTCCATTATATGATATTAAGGATTAGGCACATGTCATGTAATATAACCATTTATTAGCTACAAAAATGATTTTAGTTTAGACACTTAATAAATTAAAGATCTGTACTCGTAATTTTTTAAGAAACCTGTTTTCTAATAGATCGTACTATTCACTTTGACTAAAATATAAATAACTTGGTGCCCGTAGAACGAAATTAAGTAGATTTAATTAGATAATGCAGCCAGTGTCATAGGGACCATGCCGCGAGCGGACCTGTTAGAAGGAGTGTTATTTTTATAATGGTGATTATTATTTACATCTTTAATATTGAAATAGCTTGGTTTTATTTTAATTTAAATAAGTTTATTTTTAACTTTTAATTGGTAGCATACATAAAAATAAGTAGATTTTAAGACATTTTTAATTATCCAACTATGATCTTTGTTGGGTTTAGGACAAGGCGCCATACATGGCCATGGTCCTTTTTAAAAAAAACATACGGAAACGTAGAAACTATTTTTTTTTTACTGCAACTGGTTTTAAAATCATGTAAATCAGACTTGATTTACGGCTTCTTTTGAATTCACAATGTCAAGGAGGTTCGAGATACAATTAGAAAGAAACAATCAAAAATATATATTTTTAGGAATATATTTGCTGGTGGCTTATTAAGACCAAACATTTGAGTCGAATGGTATATTCGGGGGTATACGTTTAGTGTAGAAGATATCCACTCGTCTCCTTTTGACTCTTTTATCATATTAAACATCTTTTACACGGTTGGAGCAACCAAGCGACTCGACAAAGGTAAAGATTGTCCTTGACCGAGTTGGCCAAAAAAAATAACGCGTAGACGTCTGTTGGACAACCAAATTGAATGAAATCACGTTGAGAAGATTACTTGACCTCGGTTGAGCTACGTAGATGTTCTGACTTTGTACAATATACATTAGTTTTACAATTACTTTACGTACCTATGTAATTTGGGTGTATCATACTTGTACGAAAAAAAAAATCTTTATATATCTTTATAATATAAAAAAAGATCTCTAATTTCAAGGTAAAATGACAATCTTTAGAGGTTGCACTGACTGACGACTTATACCAGAGTAGATTTTCAATGTCAAATACCAATTTTATTATAATAGCGACTATCATCTCCATTTATTTCAGCTTAGCTTTGGTTTCGGAAAATTGATTGAGATGTGGTCAAACTGTCCCCTAATTCCAGCTAATTTTATTATAATTTTGAATACTGTCTTTTTGATAAAAAAATAAGCAGGAATTCTAGCGAATTCATTAAAAAATACAGAGTGAAAAATTGAACACCTTAATGTGTATTTCAAATATGTATTAGCCTATTTGAGTGACGAGAACTGGTATAATATACTCGTAAGATTTAAACTTAGCATAAAACATTTAAAGGTAAGAAAACTTAAAAGCTAGGTACAGTAAAACTTTCATAAATGAAAAGGGTTTCCACCCACCTCAACTATTCTCTTTTTGTCTTAATTATTGGCTGGTAGAGAATGCCAGATATTAACTCCGCAATTTGTACGTTATTATTAAAATGTGCAATATATTTTTAATATAAGAAGACGACATAAGATTTGCGACAGCTTGTTGTCAATTACTGACATAATATTATCGTAATACGCTTCCCCAACTTTTCCTGAAATTGAAATACACCACAAATAAAGGAACATCAATTTTCAGACCAAGTTAGAAAACTAATAGTCACATCTTGCTAACCGCTAACTAGAGTTTAACCGGTCAGTTTCAACTTAATAAATCTCAGCTGACTTAGCTAGAAACTGAGTTTCTGACACGTTTGGTCGTATATCAATGCCTTCGCTAAGCCTTACTTAACACCGAACCTTCCTCGTCTAATCGCTGTAGTCGCGATCTCTGTTTTATGAATATGGTTCTTCATGTGAGTATTTCTTTTTTTTAATTCCAATTGGGATTGTTCCATTTCGAGAAATAGGGTTTTAAACCCGTCCTGCATTATTAAGTTTTTGAAATATTTATCTGTTTCGGATATTTCAACAAAAGTATATTTAACCTTGGTTTGACTTTCGTTTTCGGCTTGAAGCCTTCCTAGGTGTATCATACGGGTTAGGCGAAAACCGCTTGAAATAGTATGTTTTAATACACTATTACAATGAATTTTTATCATTACATAATATATCAATCAATTGTTGTAATTTATTAGAAAATGCCAACCCAATTTTAAAATAATCATCCGTAAAATATCTGCTGAATAAATACAGATATTAAAACAGGACTATAGGGCCAAATACAAAATAAATGAAATTTGTCTCTTAATTTATTTGCCTATTTTTTCGATATATAATGTAAAAATGGTGAAGTTTTTTTTTAGTCTATCCCAATAATTAATTAAGTTTACCTGCCAATTTTTTTTTGTTTATCTTTACTATCTCTTCTTTGTTTGGTTGTCTGAAAGAGATCTCTCTTTTGCGATAAAACCTACTGTTATTACTAATCCATTATTATATTTGAAATCTCAAGATTGTTATCCTATCACAGCATATGCATTTCCAACTCTAAAGACCAAGATGGCATACCTCTCTTATTTTACCGGTTGTTATTATTTTATACCCGAACACAACGATACGAATACTGCTGCTTGGAAGGATGTGAGACGACGTTGAAATCATGTAGCTGTCAAGTTTCTAACCTCCTGAATAAAGTCTTCCACGATTTTAGAATATTTTGTGGTCACTATATAAAACTTAGTTTGTACCACGTTTCACATTTTTTCACGATCCGAAAACGTACATCAAATTTGATTAAGAGTTAAGGGGAGATAAACTTTATCGCAATTTGTATGGAAATTATCATCGTCATAATCCACGTGAAGGTTGAAACAAAACTTTTTTAAAATATATTATAAATTTATTTTAGTTAAATATTAATTCAAAAGAAAATCTTAGGGAAGAGAAAAACTGGAAGGACGAAGATGTTCTGGCTGAGAAGCATCAGTGATTGGACCGGTATTGAAACCTTGGAACATTTTTTTAGACTGGCTATGGATTTAAAAAAAAACAAGAATTTGATTGCCAACCTTCAGTGACGGAAAGACATTTGAAGAAGAAAAAAATTTGATATAAATAAGTAACTAGATAAGCACATTAAATTATATTTTTCTACTCGATTACTATAAACGGTACCGTTAAAGGTATCAGAATACCACGTATAGCGTAACCGGAGCGGGAAAAAAAAACTATAATGAGGGTTGCCAAGGTAATAACCGTTCTATAATTATTATTTTAGAATTGTTATTACCAATGCCAAATGTGTTTTGTTATTGTTATTGTTGTTTGCCCCGTGTGGTTGCCGGGTTAGAATAGTGCCACTCCATGTCTTCCCGTGGATGTCGTAAGAGGCGACTAAGGGAATATAGGCTTGTAGTACAGTTAGGCGATGGGCTTGCCACCTGTCACTAATACACTGGGAAACATCTTAGCCTACTTGTGCAAAATGTGGTTACAGAATTGTCAAGAAGTTTTAAGACTTGTTGGTAATTCTTTAGCTCTGCCTACCCCACTCTGGGAATGAAGGCGGGAGTTAATGTATGTATGTATGTTATTACCATGGTCACAGTCATTCCGGATATCACTCTTGGTGTTAAGTGAACACTTGAGATCCTAATTTGTGAAATAAACAGTTAAAAATATTGTAATACCAATTACCATTGTGTATATAAAAAAAAATTGAGACTAATTATTTGTATAAAATTTCATTTTTATCAAATAACTAAAAATATATGATTTATATGGTTAATATCCATCGATTTGTTATTTGGTTACCATGGTTACGTTCAATATAGATATCAACAAAATGGCGTTTCGTTTGGCGTTCCAACTTTTGTGATAAATTGTCAGAGAAGCGAGAAAAGTAAGCGATTGATTATTTTTGTCATTATGAGTTTAACCTTGTAGAAAAAGTTGTGTTTGCAATGGTTCATAATTAGCTCTCAAGGTACTTGTGCCTGTAATAAGAGCGCTCGAAAGTTCGCGCTATAACCTCGTCACTCGTACTTTAAAAAGCTTCATTATGTACCAGTTACATAAATAATGATTATAGTGACCAACTTTTCTTTGTTCGTAAATTTAGTTTTCATCCTGCATACCGTTAATAAATGCATGAAAAGTCAGCGGTTTTATCTGATCTCAGTCTCATGCAGATTATGTAGAGAAAATAAACTAATGGGTACAGGAATGTTATCTTTAAATGCGTGTTTTTGCTGAGAACCTAGTGACTTTATTAATAATAATAAAAATAATCAGGGACCAATGTCACACAAGTTGGGAGGGTTAGGTTATTGTTGACTGGGGGATAGGAGGTACGGTACCGCCACGTACCGCCTTGTGCAGGTGATGACCGGGCATGGTTGCTTCGGTCATTACCTGCACAAGATTAGGAGAGAGCCCAGTCCGGTTTGCCATGAGTGCGGCGACCCGGACGACACGGCCCAGCACACGCTAGAGGTGTGCTCGAAGTGGGATCCGGAGCGCCGCACTCTGGTTGCGGACACAGGGCTCTCCGATCTCTCGCTGCACAGCGTGGTGTCGGCCATGCTGAGCAGCGAGAGATTGTGGTTGGCGGTCGTCTCCTTCTGCGAGAGCATTATCTCGCAGAAGGAGGCGGCGGAGCGGGGGCGCGAGGAGGACGTAGACGCGCACCCGCTCCGGCGTAGACGTTCGGGGCCTTGGGGATAGGGTCCCACAATATGGTCCTACACGTCTGGGGGAAGGTTCGGGGTGTTAACCGAACCCTCCCTCCTTTGGCGCAGATGCCCCAGCAATAGGCTGGGGCGGCTGGGGGGCACCCAGTGGTGGCATAGTCATCAGCCCACGGTGCCCCCGTTAACAGCCTTTGGAGGTTAACACCGGAGAGGTTTTAGACGGTATGCTTCCACCTCAGCTCTCGCAGGAGACTGAGGTGGTTGAGAGTCCGTCATACCCCCCCCCTTTATGGCTGCCCTAGCCTGGGGGGACGATGCGTAATGCATTTCCTCTCCAAAAAAAAAAAAAAAAAACAATTGCATAGTCATGTCATAATACCAAAGCAAGATCCCAAAGTAAGATCTAGGCGTGTACACAACAGTAGACAACGATAAATTTATTTATATAGCGAAAAATCTCTAAGACTCAGGAACCAATATTCGCACTCATCACACAAATATTTGCCTTCACCGGGATTCAAACCGCTAGCTGAGCATTTCTAAAAAAGTTTGTACATTTCATTCACGACTTCAATTTGCAAAAAAAATTGCAGGTTGGTAGAGTCAATGAAGCTGAGCCTAAATAACATAGTCTCCCAAAATGTCCTCATACATTTGTATGAAACTTTCCTTTTTTGTTACTTACTTTCTTAGGTTCATGGTAACAAAAAAGGAAAGTTTCATACAAATGTATGAGGACATTTTGGGAGACTATGTTATTTAGGCTCAGCTTCATTGACTCTACCAACCTGCAATTTTTTTTGCAAATCGAAGTCGTAAATGAAATGTACAAACTTTTTTAGAAATGCTCAGCTAATACTCGAGGTCATTGCAAAGGGCAAAAAAGGGCTGTATATCGATGACCTAATTATAAACTATCCCTTGTCGTCCATCGGTTGAGTCGGTAAAGCGTTAAGAAGGAATAAACAAACAAAATACAATTTCGAATAAATAATTTTACCAATAGTATAATTACCTGTCACTAATGTACACTGGTTAACAGCCTGATTATGCAAAATGAGGTTACAAAATTAATAACAAGTTTTTAGAGTTGTTGGTAATTCTGTAGCTCTGCCTTCCCCACTTGTGGGAGGACCTTGTGCAGGGTCCGTCCGGGTTGGTACCACCATCTTATCCATTAACCTACCGCCAAGCAGCAGTGTTCGCATTTTTGTGTTCCGGTTTGGGGATAAGACAGCCGGTGAAATGACTAGCATAGAGGCATTCCATCTTAGTCCTCAGGGTTGGCAGTGCATTTGCAGTCTTGTGAATGCGAATGTCTATGGATCACAGTTTCCACTTACCATCAGGTGGCCTGTGTGCTCGTTTGCCTTCCCATGCCATAAAAAAAACTCTGGAAATGAAGGCGTAAGTGCTGTGATGTATGTATGTATAATTATTAATATCTTTATCACTGTCGTTTCTTTATCTTCTTCAAAGTTAAAGATAGCTTATAAGAATGTGTAATTTTTCAATTACAACAACAATTTAAATTGACTGTATTTGTACCGTAATAGTAGATTATACACCGAGGGGATAAAGCACTGTTTTATATCACGGGCGCGATATGTAATCATGAGAAAATGACTAAGGATTTAACTCCTGAGCGTTATTGAGCGAAGCGAGGGAACTAAAACGGAGCCCTGAGTGCAGCGATGGAGTCAGGCTCGCTCAAGACGAAAACAGCTTTATCCCAAAGGAGAATACTCTGTTTTTCTCACCTTTTGCGAGACAATAAAGAGTTAGGCTACTCACTAGAAACAACGTTGTATTAAAACTTAAAGTACTTCGTTTAAACAAAAACTATAAATTGGTTTTTTTTTTCCCTGGACTCGCACGAATGCTTTAGCCATTAGTCAAGTATTATCTGGCGCTTTCTTTATTAATTGTATTTCTTTCTTATTAACAAAAATTAAGGAAACCAGAATATTTTACTACTAATAAAAAGGAACTGAAGGAAAGGATAAGGAACTATGGATTAGTACAGTAGTTGGTTATAATTTATAACAGAATAAATAGATTACATGTAAAAAAGTATAGGAAGAAAGAATAAATATCATTTTTTAATGTTGTTACAATTAATAAAAGATTCTATAAACAAATAAATAAAAGGGTCGATTGTAATTTTTAATCGGAATTAAAAACTCAGTATTACCAGCGTATTATAATGAGATTCAGTATCATATTATATTCCACCGCATCATAATATTGTACAGAATCTCATTATAACCTGGTTTGCCGATAGCTATAATGACTTACTTTAGGTGTGGTTTACATGATAAATAATTGGCCAATTTCGAGCATGTGGTTTAAAATATACAAATAATAAAAAAGCCAAGGATTAAGTTCCAATTAATTAATTTGAGTTTTATAGATAAGCTTCGCACCAATTTTGATTTCAAGTTAATCACTTTTATAAATTTTTGTTTGGTATCCAATCTGTTTAGATTTTAGGCTAAAATTAAAATGATAAAAAAACGACTTACCTCAGGGTTGACAGTAGGCGGCATGACGATTTTCTTCTGCGCAGGCGACCGGAGCTCAACATTGTCATCCCTAATAATAATCTGTTCATTTAGCAGTTTTTTCTTACACTCCTGCATTTGAAGAGACTCCTTCTCTTTCCTTGACAACACTGACTCGGATGACGCATGTTTAGACGAACACACTGACGTTTTAGTACTTGACAGTTTGAGACTCTCCATTGACGCTGCCATTTTTAATCTGTCTTTTCCGTTGGGCGACGCCATTTTGATTATAATGTCACTTTGACAGCTCACTTGACAAGTTTTATAATGTTTGTATTGTTACGTTTATTAGTTAAAGTATTATGTCATTTAGAGTTCTTTAAACAGTTTTTTTCTAAATGTTAAGTTAGATTTAGAAGGAATTGCACTTTCGTACATATTTTTTTAGAAAACGCTGTATGAAGCTGCGATGGACTGAAATGTGTTAAAGATAAGATTAAGGCTTTGCCCAGCAGTGGTATAAAGGAGGTAATATGCCTAATACGCTTTTAATAAGGGACAATATTCAATGTTCGCGGGAACGCGGTGGATGCGAAAAGCACCAGACAGGTCTGAGTGGAGAGCCTTGGGGGAGGCCTATGTCCAGCAGTGGACGTCTTTCGGCTGACATGGTGATGATGATGATGATGAATGTTCACATCAATATATAGTTCCTTATTAAAAGGACCGAATCTGAAGTACCCGAAACCGACGGGAGTGCATGACTCGATGTATGAATGTGGAAGAATCGAAAGAAATTTGTCAAGATCGTAGCAAGTGGAAAGAAGTGGTTTCAGCCTACCCCTCTGGGAAACAGAAGTGACTTAATGTATGTATGTATGTATTAGGTGGCTTTATATAAATCATATTTTTTTACCGCGTGTGACAAATTAGGCACGTAGTTTTTGAAGGGCTGAAACAAAAGATCCAAAGACCACTTTTTTAAAACATACGTTCAAATTCAAATTCAAAATCATTTATTGCGTGTCACATTTCGTTTAGATTAGATGGAACTACAGACAGGTATGCATGTGACGCCCTGCAAGGGCACAGCAACACGAGAGGGCTAACTATTTAAATATCCTTATTTTAAGTTATTGCACATTATCACAATCTTTGCAATAAAATGTATGAGGTATTACGTACACTTATTGCAGTAATCATTAAAACTATATTCTACTTATTCTTAATCTACATTATTAATAGTTCACATTAAAAAAGTCATCTAGGTTATAGAAACATTTGTTAATTAAGAATAATTTTAATTGTTTAGTAAACATATTTGGCCTGTCTAGGTTTTTTATATAATTTGGCAGGTGATTGTATATTTTAATCATGTTGTGATGAGGGCTGGATGTAACTATTTTTAGTCTAGAAAAGGGTAATTTTAGTTTATTAAGATTCCTGTCATTTCTTCTTATTTCTGTTATCGGCGTGTATAGATGCGAGTGTTTTCTTATAAACTTGCTAGATTCAAATATGTACATTGAAGTTAGGGTGAGCATTTCATGCTTAATAAAATGGGGCCGACAAGATTCAAGTTGATCTATATTAGCTAGTATTCTAATACATTTCTTTTGCAGGATGAAGATTTTATCGATATCGGGGCTGTGTCCCCATAATATGAGACCGTATGGCATTCTCGAGTAACCGTAAGCGTAGTACGCAGTCAGCGCCGTCTGGAGGTCAGTGCAGCGTTTTAGATGCTGGAGAGCGTATATAAAGGAGGAAAGTTTCTTTGATAGCTTTTGGATATGTGATTTCCAGTTAAGATTCGTGTCTAGATCTACACCCAACAATGGAGCAGAGTTTAAAACCTAACGTTGAAAAAACCTATGAAATTTCAATGCTTTTAAATTAAAGGCAACCATTTCCCTGGTGGCAAAAACCATAATAATATCGTCTTTTACCGGTTATGGTATTGTTTTTAACTTGGCCACACTTATTGACAAATACGAGTAAAATAAGAGGTATCAAAATGTTGACAATACGTATGTATGTATGGTTCATTATTCCCTAGAAGCTGAGTAGATGGATTATAGTATCACAATTGTCATTGAATCAATAAAAAAAATGGTAGCTAGCTAGTTAGACGACGCGCTGCCCCAGTTGGTAGTACCCTGCCTACGAAGCTAGTGGTCCTGGGTTCAAATCCCGGTAAGGCGAATATTTGTGTGATGAGCGCGACTATTTATTTCCTCAGTCATGGATGTTTTCTGTGTATTTAAATATATACAAGCCTAGAGCTTAGTTTGGGACTAGGTCAATTATTATTGGTGTCACATTGTCCCATGATATATTTTTTCTATAAAGATATATGTAGTGATATGTGTTGTGATATGTGTAGTGTACTTATATTTGAATTATTAAGAACTAATGTAACCTATTATCTACTTAAAGCTTGAATTATTAAATATAATATTTGTGTACACAGTTACAAAAAGAATACACCCTTTAATAAATCTGTTCGCGGCATGCATTGTACCCATGGTGCTGGCTGCGTTATTATCTAATTATTTCACAAATTTAGCTCTTCGTATTATTGTTTTTTTATTCAAATGAAACTGTCAGAAAGCAAAGTAAAAGTAATAATGAAATGTCAGAGTGATACATGATTCCTGTGAAAAATAGATAGTAATGCACATCTCAAGGGAAATCACATTTACATTCTTCGAGTCCAACTAGACTAACCAGAGAAAATAGTTTCTTTCAGAAAGGGTAGGTTTTCAACCAAAGGAGGCAATTGATACTTTCATCCGAATGAAGCCTGTATTTTTTATTTCAACTTTGACTAAAAAGGTTCTATGTTAGTGTCATAAAGATACTTTATCTTAATTATTGTAATACAAAAATTATGAGTATTATTCTTGACAGTTGTGATGAGTCCAAAATTGATGAGTAGCTATACTTTTTCGAAATGACTTTCTTCCCAAAATGGAAATTTCATATTCACCTCCTAAACAGTGGACAATATTCAATTCTGCTGCGAGCGAAAGACAGGGAGAATAAATATATTTTGCTACGAGCCAGAGTCAAAATAACATTTAAATTAAAAATAAAATACCGAGAACAGGTCAATATAAATCATGGCTGGGTAAATACGCATGTGATTTAATTTTTACCATGAGGTATTTGTTTTTCGGGTGATTGCCAGGTTAGGATAGTGCAACTCCATGTCTTCCCGTGAATCTCGTAAGAGGCGACTAAGGGAATAAAGGCTTGTAGTACTGTTACGCGATGGGCTTGCAACCTGTTAATAATTCACTGGTAAACATGTTAGCCTAATTTTGCGAAATGTGATTACAGAATGATCAACAAAAAATAGAGTTGTTGGTAATTCTGTGGCTCTGCCTACCCCACTCTGAGAATGAAGGTGTAAAGGTATTAATTACATTCCGGCTGCTGAGAGGATAAGTTTAATGTGCAACACGATAAGTTATTTCCATCTCGTGTTTTTAAATCCCTCTCTTTGCCTAGAATTCTTACCTAGAATCGAATCTTTCGCTTACTTGGGTTTAGCTATGTACAAGTCGCAGAACATTCTCAGAAGGTAAGAAATCTTCCCAAGATATTACTGGGAATTTTCTCGGCCACAATTGGGAGCATTGAGAATGTTCTCTTTCCATACAAAATTTAAGAATATTCTTGGAAATTTCCGAGAATTTCTCATGAAATCCTTGCACAATTTGAGAAGATAATTAAACATTCTAAAATCATTCTAACAGCAAAAATTACGTATGCTCTCTTTTTGCAAAAAAAATATTCATTCCAATATTAAACTATTGAGATTACGAAAAAAATCTAACGAACCTAAAAGTAACTTAACATCGCACGAAACTTTTACGCTAAACCAGTTTCATTATGCAATGCCTTAATTTATTTCCATAAATATTCCCGTAAGGATTATTAAGTTTAATGGTTTTTTATTTGCTGAAAGACTTTTTAACGATTTAGTCAAAGGATTTAAATTCAAATGAACTTCGCTAAGTATATTTCAGTGATAGTTTTTACTTTTTTTTATGGCGTTGGAAAGAGCAAACGAGCACACAGGCCACCTGATGGTAAGTGGAAACTGTGACCCCTAGACATTCGCATTACACGACTGCAAATGCACTGCCAACCCTGAGGACTAAGACGGAATGCCTCTGTGCTAGTCATTTAACCGGCTGTCTTATCCCCAAACGAACACACCAATGCAAACACTGCTGCTTGGCGGTAGGTTCATCGATAAGATGGTGGTAACAACCCGGGCGGACCCTGCACAAGGTCCTCCCACAAGTATGTACCGTAAAACCTGGTATCTATGGTCCAGTACTTCAACTGTGGTCCAAGTCTAATTTCTTTAATTCCTCATAGATGACTTAAGTATAAGCATTTTAAAACTTTAGTCAACAAGAAATGTCTATAAAACAACACGTTTCCTCAACTAAAGATAATGAGAACTTGTACTTTTGGTCTTTGATTTTGGACCATAGTTGGAAGATTTTGGACCATAGTTACCAGGTTTTACAGTACTTGTTTTTATTAAATAGTATAGATTAAATTTGTATTTGTATTTTGTATCTTTTATCTTTTGGAATATTAATAAGAGTAGCCAAAAACAGTCTTATGATGGCCAAAACCGGTACTTCTACCCTAACTCTGTTTGTTGCGTGTTCACGTCTAATCCAATTTCAATTAAATTTGGTGTAGAGATAACTTTTAAGCCTCGGGTAAGGATACAGACAAACGGAACATTTCATACCGAAAATATCGATATTTTCCCAGGGAATAGCAATAAACGACTTCTACATGAAAGGAGTCGCCAGGCTACACCTTCATACATACATATTTGTTTGTGTGACATTATTAAACAATATGTTTGGCACATCTTACGACTTTAATCATAACGTCACTGTCACACAGTTCTATGATGAGTCATGGTTCCATTCGGCTATATTACGTGTACTTTTTTCACCTTTAAAGACCTTTGTTTAAGATGCAAAATTATAATACACATTTCTGTACTCATTTTGTAGCCTAACTCGTGCAATAAAAGAGTGCTAGGGTTGTTATGTACATTTATGCGCGAGCGACAGGGACGAATAGAGACGAGTCAATGTACGAAATTATAAGGGCGGATTATTACGATATGTTGCATTTAATTGTCAAGCGCTATTGGAATAAAGATTTACATCAGTTCTAATAAAGTTTAAAATAGAGTTGTGTTTGTTTGTGCTCCGCCGCGTGGTTAGTTTCACCGGCTCGATAAATACTGGTTTCTATAGATTGATGAGGAAAATATTTTTTTGTTTATGCTTCATTGTAGTTTATAAAGCATCAGTTTGTTGAATTTATGGTTGTTGAGATTAACCACATGGTAATAGTTGTTTATAAGTATTTGAAAAGTATGCAAAATATTTTTTATAATTATTTGTTGGTTGTGAATAAATCGACCCTGAGTTCCCAGGTTTGATTTCCGGTAAAGGTAAATATTTGTGTAGGAAGCGTGATTATTTGGTTATATTTGGTTGGTTTTCTATGGTGGAAAACATTCATCACTCATTACGCTATAATTACGCTTCCATCATATTTAAGTACGTTTGTCTATGTTTGTATGTAGAGTAAACGAAATTGATTCCTAGATCATTTTGGACTATGTCATAGTAACGTCATCAATCCAAACGTAAGAGACTTCTTATGATTTTATTTACTGAGTCAATTTGACACAGTCCAAAATGGTCTAGGAATCAATTTCCTTGACTGCTACAGTATGACACTGAAATTAAAATGATTATTACTGGAGCCTAAACCTAATATATGTCACAAAAAGTCCAGACAAATGTAGAAGGAGCCCTTGGAGGGCTTTAAGCCGAAAACGAAGGTCAAACAAAGGTTAAATAATAATATAACTTTGTCAAAATCTTAATAATGCAGGTTTTAAAACATTATTCCTCGAAATAGTTTTCAAATTAGAGTAATTGTAAAAATATGAACCATCCCAATTCTCTTCAGGTACCTACAAATATAACGCGATAACTGCATGAATTTCCACAGAGTAGAAATTCGCGGAAAACCTTTGTAGTATTTATGCATACGACTGCAGTCAGTTGAAATCCTGAAATTCTCTCCCGTTGTTCGTAAGCTCAGCGTTAATTAATATCATATTCCGAGCTCTCGGACGCGGTCATACCATTTTGTAAACAAAGATGGCCGACGCTTTGTATTTTAAAGGAAATAATAGATTATTCATGAAACCAGTCTTTTTACTAGCTATAAAATGTGAGCCCGTCATTATTTTCCAATAATGTTACGAGGTTTTTTTCCAGAAATTTTATATAAGAGAACAATTCAAAAGAAATATGGATTTACGGAGAAGAATAGAAAATTTTCAAAGGCTTTATTAACTTCAACTGCAAATAAGTAGGTATCTTATCTTATCTTATCTTAGAGATGAGCGCTGAAAAAAGGGGTCTTTGACTGTTTTTTTTCCTGGTTGTACATTTTGCATTTCACATTGTTAGGCACGAATATCCCCATTGTAATTAGGCCGAAATATATAGGTAAGTTTAAGTCATGTTGGCTTTGTAGCAGGCCCGCAGGGCTAAACCACCCACAAGTTGGAGCTCCGCGCTAGCTGTGGTAATCACATAACTAATCACATAAATACAGATTGGGAAATAATGACAATGAATTTATTTCTGCTCAGAAAAAATCTTAGGCAAAGTAACATACTGAAAAAAATAAAGACTGGTAAATTTTGCGAATGTAAAGATAGCTACCTAAAAATATCGCCATACTCAGCAGATGTCTGTGGTATGAACGCGAGTCTTGGATGCTTTCTATGTATTTCTCTATTTACTTACACACGGTGTTTTTTTTTTGGTGATCAGGAACCAATTTTTCTAATTCAGTTATTAATGGTGATCACAGCGCAGATACATGAAACCAAACTTCTTTTTTTATGTCAATTTTTATTTCGAACATAACTTTTAATTGACAACAATTCATTATGTGCTAAGGTAGTAAAATAAAATACCGTTTCTAGATTTTACACTGCTGATTACAGTAAAAATATCTTTGGATTTTTTTATGCAGTAGTTTTTTTTATATTTAGTAAAAACAGTAAAAAAAGTTGGATTGTGAATGTTAGGAATACACTTATAGTGCTCTTAGTCCATTTATTACCAAAGGAATTCAAAAAAATATACAACTGTCATGTTCATTGTTTATCTGTCTGACGGATTACTTGATTCTGACGACACGCTTTCAATTCTACGCAAAATAGTTTATTTATTTTAATGGCGTCTACAAATTACGTAATTAATTAAATTACGCAAAATAACAAATTTGTGAACGAACGGCAGCGAATGATTGACATGACATGACAGTCAGTTTTGTTTACTGTTTAAAGTTACTTTTTTAAATTTTATATCAGGCTAAGACCACGACATCAGTATTCCTAACTTTGTATATACGGTCTTTTTAATGACTATTTCTTTAATAAATAATTAACGACGAATTTAAGTTAAATAAAGAAAAACCAAGAAATAAGGGTACACTAATTTTTAACCAGCTATTATAAACGCGAAAAAACAATAATGCTTTTTTTTTTTAAATGTTGTCAATTGAAATTAATTGTCACCCTACTAATTCTTCAGTCTATGAGTTTACAACCTCTTAACTAATAAGATAACAAGTTTATTGACGTAATATCTGTCAAATTTCCCGCCAACGCGATGGCACTTGACGTTATTGTACCTTCTCTTCAATAATTAATGTAGGATACATTGACACATGTATCCAGTGGTGATTGGTTTTAACAATATCATTAACTTAAATAAATTAAACAGTGACTTAATTGTTTGAGACATCAACCATTAAATTCCATTTTTGTTGCTTATTAATAATTTTGAACTCCTGATCACCGATAAAAGAATCACCGTGTATAGTATCGTTGTCTAGTACCCATAGTACAAGCCTAGAGCTTAGTTTGGTACTAGGTCAAATTTGAGTGAGATTGTCACCTAATATTTATTTATTTTATACAAGAACACTCGAAAAAAATTAAGTGCATCATACTTCCTTTAGGCATTTTCCTGGCTAAAATCATAGACCCCACCAAAGAACCTATTTTTTCTCAAATACGAACAAAGCATTTTTTTAATCTATCACTTATGTCAAAACCCGTCTTCCGGCATTGATATTTATTAAAATGTGACAGTATGACCTACTCAATATTGAAAGCGTCTACAACCTATACATAGATGTTCTATTATATTTAGATGTGTAATTCAAGTGACATGGGATATTTATACGCCGCGACATCGATATACGTCTCGTCAATGTCTTGACACGTGAAATACAGCTCAGTTTATAAACGTCGCCCCGATGTTTGGCATTAATATGGCTGGTTTTTTAAATACCAAATCAAAGAGCATTTTACTTTTGCGAGAATCAGAGTTTTCTTGTATTTACGCGTCACAATAGAATTCCATAATTGATTGAACGTCGATATTTATATTTATCTGTTAGTACTGAATAATCGTGCTCTTTCTCGAACCCAGTACCTATTTTGTTTTATATGGGTTTCCGAAGAATGCCCTGACCTACTCTAAACACCTTCTACCTTCATCTAAACATTAGTCTTATCTGCAGAATAGGAAACATTAATTACTCTTATTAAAAATAGGTGCAACTTTTATGAAATCGAACACAGGCACCTTAATTACGTATTTATCGTTATCAAAAATAAAACGATCCATCTTTCATATATACATACATACATAAACTCACGCCTTCATTCCCAGAGTGGGGTAGGCAGAGCTACAGAATTACCATATATTTATATATTTCAAATAGAAATTTATCGAATTGTCAAAATTAAGCAAGTTTTCGTTTTTTGCGTTAACAGCGTATCCAGTGTTACAGTTTTCTGTTTAACCGTATGTTTTATTTTACTGAGTAATAGATATAATTGCAGTAATCGAGCCTAAAGTTATGTACCTACAGACAGGAATATTTGGGGCAATATTAAATGACAGCTGGGGATTGACTATATCGATAAACTAAATTATCGATGCTTTTCCCATATACTAGTGGTCGCTCCAAGTTTTGTTTGTATTATTTTTTCATTAATAGTATGAAAATAAAACAATATAGAATCCAAATTCTGGTTATATTTTATATTTTTGGATCTTCACTCATAATCATCATACTTTTTTCCTCATTGTGTATTTTAGAATTACTGTCCCATTGACTAATTTGACTATTGTTAAAGTAAACAATCAGAATTTGTTCCAAATTTTCGAGCGTTAATTTTTTACGTCTCGATTGATGAATCCATTTCAGGTAGCTAAAAGCCTTTTGAATGTCTGTGGAAGTGGTAGGGGTGAAACCTAATTGAAAAATACACACTTACAAACAAAACTTGGAGCGACCACTACTATATAGGAAAAGCATCGATAATTTAGTTTATCGATATACGCAATCCCTAGCTGTCATTTAATTTTGCCCCAAATATTCCTATGTCTGGTTATGTAAAAGGTTGGTTTTAAAATACTCGTTAAGGGCACTTATATAACATCGCGGTCGTGTCGCCCCTGTCTGATGTAAAGCCGCCCATTCGTGACACTGAGTAGTCCCCATTTAGGCCGCGTGACACGAGCAGCCAGCTTTTCATTAAGATTGTGAAGAGCTCCCCCTGAAGCCCCTGTTAAAAGACGTTTTAAAAAGTATGAAGTTTGAGCACTTTATAATAAAGAAGAGGTTCAATTAAATTGTGGTATGTTTTTGGAAGATCCTTTGTTTTAACTGTAACGTTAGAGATAAAAGTTACCTACCGTCAGAGATAAAGATAGGGGTTTCATGGCTAAGAATTAATAATAATAAATAAATATCAGGGGACAATTCGACGTTGTTTTAAAGTTACCATTTCCAGTACGTAAAACCTACTTGAAAAAGTCGTTGGCGTTGGAAAATGCTTGGCCTAAACTAAACACCTAAATAACATAACTTAGTCATAAAAAATATGAAAACATTGTTTATTGTCATGGGGACACGGTTTCTGTGGGAGAATGTGTCGAGGCTATTTATGTGGGTTGTCTTGCACCGTCATAGGTGAGTGTTATTTCTATAATTGCTATATTTTTTATTACTACTACTTATTAGTTCTTGTGAGTTTTGACACATTTTCCTGCTCAATAATGCTAGATTAAATTTATTATTATACATATAAGCAATATTTGAAAAACGACTGACTGTTGAGTTTCTTGCGGCGTTTCTTCTCAGCAGTGGTCTCTTGTGAAGCGCTGGTATTTTTTTGAAGTGTAAAAGTGCCCTTGCGGCCTACTTACTGAATAAACATCTTTTATCTTTATCAATGTCACACCAATGTTAAGAAAAAGGAGAGATAAAAATAACATTTGTTTACCAAAAAACTGATTACTTAGGTAGGTACTACTAATTGATTTACTCATTGTGCTTAATTACTTTGAAAGTTTTGGTAACATGATACATTGAGCGTTAGCGGATGATAATTACTTACAAACTTTGTTGAGTCACGCATAGTGACACGTGACTTGGCTCTAAACTTTCGTCATTTTTAGAGTTCCGTAGAAAAATCTAACGAAGCCTGCGAAATAATCTACGTAGTTCCTTTGGATCCTATAAGTACATACATACATACATTAAATCACGCCTGTTTCCCAGAGGAGTAGGCAGAGACCACTTCTTTCCACTTGCTACGATCTTGACAAATTTCTTTCGCTTCTTCCACATTCATACATCGAGTCATGCACGCAAGTCGGTTTCGGGTGCTTTTCCAGTATTTCTTGGTAAGTATAGTTAAATAAATAGATTTCAGGTCACAACGATGAAACAAACAAAAAAACAAACAAACGTAATACCGAAGGTGTTTAACTACGATGTAGTAGGCGAAGCATTCTATACTCTAATGTTAACCATATTCAGTTTAAAATGCTTGTACTGACATTTGCCATTTCAATTTGTCGCGCTGGCCTAGTTGGTAGTGACCCTGCCTACGAAGCTAGCGGTCCTGGGTTCAAATCCCGGTAAGGGCAGATATTTGTGTGATGAGTGCGAATATTTGTTCCTGAGTCATGGATGTTTTCTATGTATTTAAGTATATATTTCTCTATATAAGTATTTATATCGTTGTCTAGTAGCCATAGTACAAGCGTAGAGCTTAGTTTGGGACTAGGTCAATTGGTGTGACGGTGTCCCCTGATATTTATTTATTTGTTGGTAATACATACGGCAGTTATACTTTAAACACATTTATCATTTTAAAACCTAAGAATACAAATGATTGTATTTATGGTATTGAATTTAACGAACACTTTGCAATAATAAATGAAGAATCCACGGACGGAATCTCAACGAAAGTCCCAACTCTTTGAAGCTTCTTGTCAGTTTTCTTTCTTATAATTCTTTGCGCTTTGGTTTATTTCTTGATACTCTTGTTTAATCCTCTTTCATTGAGAATGTTTTTTCGGGGGGTTATTATGACATCGCTTTGCAGTTTACGGTGAGAGAAAAAGACAGAGCTATATAACTGCTATAGCTCTGTGCTTTAGGCTCACCGTAAAATAAACTGTATAATCGTGTCATGCGAAAAAACATGATTAATTATTACGAATATGAATCTCCTAAATTATAATGATCAATCCATTATATTATTCAATTTATTCATGAGCCAATTAGTTGTCAAATATTTTTCAAGTTTGAACCTGTTGGCAATATGCAAGCAATTAAAGCGTCACTTTACCAAAAAAAAGAATACCGCGGAACAAATTTGTTTGAAACTTTCTTATAATCAATATTGTGATTTTGTATAGAATGTCGTTTTTTTACCTCGCTTTCAAAGTGAAAAGTAGAGTGTTTAACGCAAGAAAAAACCATGTTATAAAAAAAAAACATAATGACTTCTTTTAGTCCCTTGTTGAACAATGTACAATTATATACGTCTGCGTTTCGTTAGGAATTTAGGTGGCATTCAGTAGATCAGAATCCATGGAGTCGCTATTATCTTATTATGTATACACCACTTTGATTTTGGCCTTCAGTATTGTCATTATATATTTCGGTAGGTTTGTTTGTAATGTTTTCATAGCAGAAATCTCTGTACCGTACCAAAATTCATTTAAACTGGTCCATCGATTTAACGAATTAATGCATTTTGAAAAATTTCTAACCCAAGTGATCACAAACTGTAAAAAGCTTTACTCATCTATTTATTTTTTAATGCATAAAAATACAGCATACAAAAGGTGAGTTTAATGCCTATTTAAGAAGCTCGTACTATTATTAGGCTCTTATATTTATTTTTTCATTGATTCGTGAACTTCACCGTAACACGTCCGACGTCCACTGCAGGGCATATGCCTCCCCTATCTCGGGAATGGTCCCGATCTCCCCAACGTCCCCCTCTTTGCTACCCGTATTCACTGAATCCCAATTTATACCCGTATACCGACTATTTTTAGGTTGTCTTATTTACCTTTATAATAAAAATGATTTTAAACTGACAATACGTGTCATTTTAGTTGATTTTACTGAACAGATAATACCATAAAAAACAAATCTTATAAAGTACCTATTGTTTATTTTACGCCAATTCTATCATTCTACTTTAGTATCTCTAGACCAATTTGTTTTTATATTCTTAACATAATGTTGACATATCAGTTTTTAATGGAGTAAATAAGAGCTAAATTAACACAACTATAATATAAGAGTAAGATACCCAGGCTTTACCCAGGTAAAATTATATAGTTATAGTTATATTTCCAATTATCGGTAATTATTTATTTTACTCCAAATTATCGTTTAGACTAGCGATTTGAGGTACTTTTGTATTTTAAATCAAAACAACAATGACGTTTCAATTTATATTCAATCAATGGTTTGTCCGTAGGTCTAGTTTTTGATAAATAAAAATGTCTTGTTAACGAACAAATGAATTAAGCTATTCATAAACCTTTTTAGTAGCTCCTCATATTATACATTTATTACATTTCTTCAACACTGAATCACAACACCAAACTTAACAGCACTTAATTTGTCACTCCACGATCACATGGTTTAAACGTACGCTTCGACAGTACTATGTACTCCGCGCGTAGTACACGGGTACGTCCGCCGCGTAGGGCGGGCGGCGTCACACTGGCGGTGGGCGGGCCGCCCTACGTAGCGTTAGCAAAACAGGATTTTTGCATAATAATAATTGATTGCTATGGACGGATATCGAAAATCTAAGAGGCTTCTGCCGTGGGCTGTTGACAGAGGAAATGGCCAAGGATTCCGTTACATTCTTGTATGAAGCGTATTTTATTATTTGTTGGTGCAGCGGACATAAATGTTGCAACAGTAAATATACTCCGTGAAAATTGCAACGGTCTAGCTATAATGGTTCATAAGATACAACCCGCTGACAAACAAACAGACAGACAGCAACTTAGTAATAGGTTCCCGTTGGCCCCTTTGGGTACGGAAACCTAAGGCTAGGTTCACACGATTCGATATTTTCTCGCATACGATTTTACCGTAGACGCTCACACGGCGCGAGGTCCATTTTGTTTTCTCACGTATGCGGTCTTTCCGTATATGTGCCTAGTGTACCAGAAACCCGTTTGTTCGTGAGAAGCGCCACTGAGCATCGTATTCGATAAGATTGTTTTTAGGTTCTCGCATCCTCGAGGGCAAAACGTTACGGTATATGAACCCGCGTAGACGCAATATGAACGATTTTCAATTGCCATACAATACAATACAATTCAAAACACTTTATTGTACACAAAAAAAAAACATAACAGAGATGGAGCACAATTAAGCGGAGTGGCGGAACTGAGATGTTTACTTTAACTAAATTATTCTCCGGCCGGAGTCTGTAAACTTCCCTTATTTATTTGCTTATTTCCTTGGAAATTAATGGATTTACCTCAAAAAGGTTTTTTGGTGATTTCCAACACCCTAGGTATTAGCTGAGTACGTACCTGTGAAGACTATCACTTTCACTCTCAACTTACGGCTCGAATGAAAAAAAGAGAGTGTTTTTCTGATTTTAGGTGTTGAAGTTATGGTCCGATTTCAACAGACCTATAAGTATTATCATTACATTATATTACCGTTTAGCCTACATTATAGTCAAAAGCTCAAGGTCACTCAGATGGCTATGGAGAGGGCTATGCTCGGGGTTTCTCTGCGTGATAGAATCAGAAATGATGATATCCGCAGGAGAACTAAGGTTACCGACATAGCCCGAAGAATAGCTAAACTGAAGTGGCAGTGGGCGGGGCACATCGCTCGCAGGACTGATGGCCGATGGGGTCAGAAGATTCTTGACCGGCAGACGAGCTGTAGGTAGGCCTCCAACACGATAGAGTGACGACCTTGTAAGGATCGCGGGAACGCGGTGGATGCGAGAAGCACAATACTGGTCTGAGTGGAGAGCCTTGGGAGAGGCCTATGTCCAGCAGTGGACGTCTTTCTGCTGACATGATGATGATGATGTACATTATAGTATCGTTGGATATATGTTTTCTTTGTATTTAAGAATGTATTTCTCCATACGGTACGGATATACTCGTAAAGCGATTTATGTAAAATGGATCTAGTGATTAACTATGTTCTGTCAACTGAACTTGTCGCCGTCCTTTCGCCGCATACACATCGAGAGCGGTTGCGGCGCGGTGTGACACTAAAAAACAAGTTTTATAAGGTTTTTTTGTTACTGTCGATATAAAAAAGATTAGATCTATGTCAGTTCCGAAATTTAGACAAATCTAACGATATTTCATATGTTAAAATCCATCAAGCCGTTTAGGCTGTAGAACGAGTCACAGATATAGACATGCATACATGCATACTCTTAAAAACATAACCCTCCTTCTGACACACTCGGTTAAAAAGCGCTTTGGTGCTAGACCCATCATGGAATGTTTTAATGTCTGCTGTCATTTTGTTTTCATGCCATAGAGAAGGCAAACGAGCACACAGTGGGAAATGACTAGCATAGAGGCATTCCATCTTAGTCCTCAGGGTTGGCAACACAATTGCAGTCTTAGGATTGCGGTCTTGTGAATGCGAATGTCTATGGGTCTCAGTTTCCACTTACCATCAGGTGGCCTGGTAGTTTGCCTTCATATGCGATAAAAAAAAAAAAACACGGGCCACCTGATGGCCAGACGAAGGCGGTTCTACTGTGAAAACGCGTCGCACCGCGTCACTACCGCTCACAGTGCGTATGGCGGCTTTAAGCGTAATCAATCACGTGGTTTCGACGTGACGTCACGTGACAAACCTGGCGATCCTGATTTGGAGTTTAGGATGTTACTTACCTGAAACAAAAATGATTATGTTAATATCAAAGTGTAATCTAATCCACTATGTGTGTTTATTTCATTGTTATACTTTTACAGCTAAACATTATTTTTTCTAGTAGCTTGAACAAGTCTAACGAAAAGCAATCTTAAAACAAACCGAACATCTGTTGGGATAATGTCGTCAAAGTAATGTTCCTTATCATACCTTTTTTTTTTCGACAATTTCATATTTAAATAATTTTAATATAGCCTCCGACACTTTAGTGGTTAAGACGAATCTAACCATGCATAATTTATTAAAATCGGTTAAGCCGTTTTGTAGTTACGAGGGGACATAGAGTCGGACATATATACAGGTCAAACACATAACCCTCCTTTTGGGCTTTGCCGCAGTTGGGTAAAAAGGTCATAAGATACTTTTGGCCCGAAAAAGTCGTCAGTTTCCAAGGGAATAGCGTAGTCCTCCATATATTAAAAATGCGAAAGCTTATTATGTTAGTTTGTTACTCCTGAAAGAAATTATAAATAATACAAATACTTTTCATCCCGGAAAATTAATTAATTCCTCAAGGAATAACGATAATCGAAATCCATCCAGACGAAGTCGCGGTCATAAGCAAGTAATATATAAATACTAGCTGTTCTGTAATCCAAATTACCTAAACTATTAAATTTTCCGGAATCAAAATAACCCCATGTATTTTGCCTAATATCATGGAATTTGGTTCAATACTTTAGAGAGAGCTTCTTACACATAAAAAAAAATAGAATGGAGAACAAACAACAGTTACTTTCCACAGCATTCTTTATACTCATATAAAAAACTTCGAGGTTTTTTCCTAATAAAAGTAAAGATAAAAATATATTTTACGATTGCTCTGCTGTCGGTACGGTCACGTTACGAGTGACAACCGACCCGTCGTGACTAAGAGTTTAAGTTGTAGACTAGACATATCGAATTACCACACGATAATTAAAATACAAAGAGAAAAATGTACACAAATATTTAAAAAAAAACGAATACAACAGAATCCGAGAATCGACCGGGTAAAACCTTATAGATATTGATGTGTTATCGTATTGTCGACATTTTGATAGCTCTTATTTACTTGACAGTAATGGTGGCTGAGTAGATAACAATACCAAAAACGTCAAAGGCAATATGGTTCCAAAATCGTTTTGACTAGGCCCCCTAGCTAATATTAACAAATACTTAAGAGACTAACATACCTACATACTAATATTATTATACATATATACATAAACTCACGCCTTCGTTCGCAGAGAGGGGTAGGCAAGGTTACAGAATCACCTTCAAGTCTCAAAACTTGTTTGCTAGCGTATTAATGACAGGTTGCAAGCCCATATATAGATATATAGCATATAGCTTGAAAATAACGGAACTACTAAAAAGCTTTCGCGATATCAGCCAGCCGACCACCAAATTTCTGAAATATGACACCCCTTGGCTAGAATTCCTCCTTTAAAAAGGTCGACAGATCTTAGTTCGGTATTCTCTCCACAAACGTATTTGCCATACACTACGTATACGTACGTATTTATCGCATGGCATTTTATTTCGTATAATTGGTATAGCATATTCTTTTTAAAGTATTAAACAAAGTCAATTTTTGCGTCTGTCTGTCGGTACATACACTAACTCCTCCTAAACTATTTTACTGAATTTCACCATTAATTAAATGAAGCACTTAAAGCTCTTACCGAGAATCGAACTCAATTATACAATATAACCTAAAAGTAACATCACAAAATAATAAATAATATTTATTATTTACTTTATTTATATTTTATGGCATAGGAAGGCAATCGAGCACACAGGCCACCTGATGGTAAGTGGAAACTGTGACCCATAGACATTCGCATAATAATTGTAAATTATTTAATAATGACACTCACAAAAATATAATAAAAATTCTCTGCTCGCGAAAATCTCCAAAATGAAATTGTCTTATCTTATTAAATTTTATTTATGTATTCTTTGAGTTTGTAAAACTAGCGCTTCGCAGGGATTCACATCGTATTGGCACAAGACAGCTTTTATTAAAAAATGTACGTTTGTTCTGTTTCTGCGCATTAAAACAGTTGTTACAAATAAGAACAAGTATTAAATGGACAATAAGGTTACGTCTATCGAAAAGAATTTCAGCCTTATAATTAGTAACATATGCTTCATTTTAGGTTATGTCCCTACTCACCCCTTAACCCCTACTCACCCCGTTTTATAATATTCAACTATTAAATCAAAAATCATTGCCAAGTTTTGAAGCTTCAAACAAATATATGCAAACTACACAATTAATGTATTAGTTTTAATTATTAATATCAACACACAATCGCGCATTGAAGGTTCCGTAGCACCGCAACGTTGGTATTATTATATTCATCATCATCATCATCATGTCAGCCAAAAGACGTC
Organism: Acleris emargana; assembly: GCA_927399475.2. Taxonomy (NCBI): domain Eukaryota; kingdom Metazoa; phylum Arthropoda; class Insecta; order Lepidoptera; family Tortricidae; genus Acleris; species Acleris emargana. The sequence continues at coordinate 16,930,139 of OV656854.1, forward strand.
CATTGCTGGACATAGGCCTCCCCTAAGGCTCTCCACTCAGACCGGTCTTGTGCTTTTCGCATCCACCGCGTTCCCGCGATCCTTACAAGGTCGTCACTCCATCTTGTTGGAGGCCTACCTACAGCTCGTCTCCCGGTCCGCAGACGCCGCTCAAGAACCTTCTGCCCCATCGGACATCAGTCCATATTCCATATTTGAATTCGATTTCGAATCGAATGAGCGCGAGCGCAACTCACATTAGACCGTTTTTTTGTATTGTTGTTTTTCTTACCCTTTTTATGATACAAAAAAAAAGAACACTGCAAAAAAACCGTTAATTGTATGTTGTGGGGCCCCCTTAATTAAATCACTATCTTAAATTATTTTTTCATCACACTTGCACGTAAACAGTATCTAAACATACAGATTAACTTGGCCGCAATGCCCGATATAAAACCCTCGACCTTTTTATTTACCATGAAACCCAAGGTCGGTAAGTAATTTTTTTTTAATTTATAGCACAGCACACAGGTCATGCAAGTTCAAGCAAAGAGTTTACACGCAATTGAAAAATTGTCTTAAAATGTTATTTAAACAGGAATTTCATTGCAATCTCGCTACATGTTACTTAAATACTCAATTAATGTTCTTAATAATCGATTTTAATAGTTTTCTGTATCAAAACGTCGTTTTTTTTTACACTCCTTCAGGGCTATATGTAAACCTACGTAAGTATTTGCCCTTAACGTTTCTGAACGAAACATTTGTATAATCTGTGGAGTCCGCCCGTCATCCGCTGAAAAAAAGTTCAAGTAATTCGTAATAATAGTTGTGCTGACTTGTGTAAGTATTATAAGTGTTTTCTGTCCTATAATTTTATTTATTTACTCGCAAATGTGATGAAAAACATTGTATGTTTCACGGTCGGTACAGGAATTACGAACCTCGACTCAGAAAGCCCTCAGTCTTCGACTTCGGGCTTCTACTAGAGCCTCGATCGTAATTCCTTACTTACCGACCTTAATACACAATGTACTATTATTCGTTAGTAATGCCGTAATATCAAATAAATATAATAGCTGGTGATTACCTCTCCCAAAGGATTGGGCTAGCCATCCAGAGAGGTAATGCAGCCAGTGTCATAGGGACCATGCCGCGAGCGGACCTGCTAGAGGGGGTGTTCTTTTTATAGTGGTGATTATTATTTACATATTTAATATCTGAGTAGCTTAGTTTTATTTTTATTTTAATAAGTTTAGTTTTAACTTTTAATAGTCCTAGTCATTATTTTTAACTTTAAGTATTTTATTGACCTTACATTTGTAATGATTTTATTTGTGTTAGTTTTTTTTTAAATAATTATTTACTACTTTATTACCTTGTACGAGTAATGTACCTTACTTTTAAGTATTTAATAATTGAAAAAATGACCCTCTGCTGGAGTTTCTTGCGGCGCTTCTTCTCCGCAATGATGGTCTTGTCCGAAGCGCTGGTAGATTCACTCCATATTACCGACATGTAAAAGAGCCCTCATGTGGCCAATTTACTGAACAAATATTTTGAATTTTGAATATTTAACAATAAATAATATCTAATAATCTAAAAATAAGTCTTCAGAAGTGGTTTTTCTGAAATATATTTTTTGTGGCAGTTCTCTAGTAGTCAAGGGTATAAGAAATGATTAGAAAGTTCGAGCTGAAGCCGATGAATAATTTCGTCGCTTTCGGTCTACGATTCTGAGCTTTGAAAGCGCGTTGATGAAACTAGTGACCAAAAAGCTTTCAGATCCCTCGCTTATTAATATTTCTATTCAACTGTGAAATGCAGCCTGCCTTTTGGCACGATGCCACAGGATTAGATATAAAGTACCTATCTTAGTTTCCTATCAATATTTCGTAAACGATGCAAAGGCTATTTGGGTTTACCCAGTTATAGGATCGTACCTCATTACCTGGATATTATTTAAACGTTGTATAAATAAAAAATTGGCTCAACCGTCTATCATAAAATTCATAAAACATAGCCAAAACCCATCTCGATAAAACAAGTTATTTTTTTAAAACCGGACCCTAATAGGTCCATCCGCTTGTTGGCTACAGGCAACAGAAACACAAATACACTGATACATAGATACGAAAGAAACGTTAAAGTCATACCACCCCATGCTATGGGGGTTAAAATTGACCCAACTGCGCACTGTAAATACAATTTTAACGAATAGGGAATATGCATTTTTTTTTTTACAGCTTCAATTGAAGCTGATTCATGTAACAAACAGATCACAAAAATCATTTTTTGAATAACTATAAAAATAACCAAGATATAAGCCAACAAAGATTTGTTCCTATCTCTTTCTAGAAAAACAGAATTTTACATGGAGTTTATATGGCCGCAGTGCACAATGACGTCACGGTGCACATCGGATCTCTCTGTCTAATTAGAAGTTTGAAATGCTTATAACTTCCGTATTTCTTGACCGATTTTAATTTTAATTTCCGTTTTGGTGATCTCTTTTACGGTATTTTCATATTTTGATGAGAAATGCGATTTTTAAAATCCATGCATATTCCCTATTATTCGTTAATTGTCAGGAACTTAATACCCAGCGTTTTATAAAGAAAATAATCGTTAAAATTGATATTGGTTATGAAACCATAGGTCTGCCGCAAATGAGACTTGATATTTAAAATACCATCCTTTTTTCGCTTGATTATTATCTGTGGCTAGCCTTAAATGTCTATTGACATACATTTTTTATTCGGTCTGTCATATGTATATGTATATAGTGTGGAGTCAGGCAAGGAGGTCTAACATCTCCGAGGTTGTTTAACTGGTATATGAATGACTTACTAGCCAGGCAGGCAGGCAGGCAGGATGCTATATTGAAAACACATGTATGAACAATATCAGCTATGCCGATGATATGGTGCTGCTGAGCCCGTCTATTGGGGCGCTTAGACAGTTAGTAAGTAAGTGTGAAGAGTATGCTAAGACTCATGGTTTAAAATACAACCCCACTAAGAGTGAGGTAATGGTGTTTAAAGCAGGCAAGGTTAAGCCTTATTTCATACCTCCAGTGTGGCTTGGGGAGAGTATGTTAAAAGTTGTACGGAAATTTAAATACCTGGGCCACATAATCGCTGAGGATCTGTGTGACGATAATGATATTGAGAGAGAGCGGAGGGCGTTAGCGGTAAGGAGTAATATGCTCGCCCGCAGGTTTGCTCGAAGTTCCACTGAAGTTAAAATATCGCTGTTCAAAGCTTTTAGTCAATCTTTTTACTCGAGCAGCCTGTGGGTCCGTTATACGAAACGAGCTTATAGCGCCCTCCGAGTTCAATATAACAACGCATTCAGAATGTTGTTGGGACTGCCGAGATGGTGTAGTGCCTCAGGTATGTTTGCTGACGCGCGTACAGACAGTTTTCAGGCCATAATGAGAAAAAAAATCACTTCTTACATGGGGCGCGTCAGAAATAGTTCCAACGACATTCTGAATATGATTGCTGGTAGTTATGACTGCCACATCCTTATCTATTGGGTTTCACAGGTATCCAGTGGTATAAGATGTAATAAATAATCCTAGCACCTTTGTTTTTGTTTTGTGTTGCTGTAGTTAAATATAAAATTGTAACTAACCTATTTTTAAGTAACATGTAACTAACCAATATTATGGGCAATAGCCTGAAATAAATGATTCTATTCTATTCTATTCTATATTGAGCGTCCTCTGAACTTCATCATCATCATCATCATGTCAGCCGAAAGACGTCCACACTGCTCGGCTCTCCACTCAGACCGGTCTTGTGCTTTTTGCATCCACCGCGTTCCCGCAAATCCTTACAAGGTGGTCACTCCATCTTGTTGGAGGCCTACCTACAGCTCGTCTCCCGGTCCGCGGACGCCACTCAAGAACCTTCTGACCTCTGAACTTATCAAATTTCAATAAAAAAATACAATAAACTGTCTTGATTAATAAGACTTTCAAAGAAATGAAATTAGTATTTCAATAAAAAATTACAATAAACCGTCTTGATAAATAAGACGTTCAAAGAAATTAAATTAGTAGGCATTTTGAACTTTACGGCATTAATTATACTTCAATAATTGGACTCTGGCTTGAATGTTCTTCGTTGGCGATCAACATGAACAATATCACTTGAATCGGACGTATCCAAATAGATTTGCAAATTCTAAGCCACTTCTTTCCGCAGAATCAGTAGATAATTATGAATTATTATTGTTGAAAATAAAATAGGTAAAGCAATTGAGCCGCTTCACTTCAAACTCGGGTATCTTACTGAAATTTGGTATACGAATTTAAAACTTAGCTTGTTTGAAAAAAGACGCACATTTCGTTGACCTTTTCAATGTATTTATCTGAGTTTGAAGTGAAATTACTCTCAATCAATGATTACTCAATGATATTATGAAGCAAATAAATGATTATATTTTATTCTATTCTATTCTATTCTAATTGTATGTTATCGACATGTCAAAGATCGCGGGAACGCGGTGGATGCGAAAAGCACAAGACCGGTCTGAGTGGAAAGCCTTGGGGGAGGCCTATGTCCAGCAGTGGACGTCTTTCGGCTGACATGATGATGATGATGATGAAAACAAACGGTTCGTAAGATTAATCCATGATATCGGTCTCGGTGACCGCGCCGGCAGTAAATATTACTGACAAAATTACTAACGCAAATTATGACTATTAGACCAAATTTACGCCAAAAAGATACGAAAATAAACAAACAGACTGTTATAAGACCTGAGGGGTTATTATGACATAACTATGCCGTTCAGTTTACTCTGCGAGAAAAAGACAGAGCTATATAACTGCTATAGCTGTGTCCTTTTCTCTCAGCGTAAAATTAACTGTATAGCAATGTCATAAGAACCCCCCCGGCCCTTTGAAAGCACCAAATTCGTAGCCCTAAATGGCAGTGACTTAGGTCATTGAACTTTATGAATTGTGGTTTAACCGAAGTTACCTTCAAACTTTTACAGACGGAAAGTTGTACACAATTTTAGTATGAATAATCCCGCGCCTCCCGGTCACTGACACCAAACTTTTTTTTATGTTGTGTCTAGTATGTTAGGCAGTAACGAACAAGATAATTTTTTTTTTTTTTTTTTAGCCTATTTTGGTGTCCCATTGCTGGGCAAAGGCCTCCCCTCCTTTTCTCCATTCGTCCCTGTTGAGTGCATGCTCCCGCCATTCGCTTTGAAACGCGTCCAAGTCGTCCCGCCATCTCCTTTTTGGTCTGCCTCTGCTCCGGTGGCCATCTTGCGGAGTCCATTCGGTGGCAACCCTGGCCCACCGTTCCGGATGCATTCGGCAGACGTGTCCAGCCCAGTCCCACTTAAGCCTAGCGGTCTTGTCACCCACATCAGCAATGCCAGTTTTGGAGCGCAGTTCGGTGTTTCTGATCTTGTCAGTTCTACGAACCCCGAGTATGCTGCGCTCCATTGCTCGCTGGCAAATCTTGAGTCGGGTTTTTTGGGCTTCAGTCAATGACCAAGTTTGGGCACCGTAGGTTAGGATGGGAAGAATACAAACGTCGACGAGTTTGCGCTTTAGTGAAAGTGGAAGCTAAATAATAATTATTATTATAATTACTCAAATACTGTAAATTATGCACACTTCATTTTATTTTTCCAGTAAAATACAAATAATTAGCTATACGTTGGACTTTTTTCAGATTATTTTAGACCATAAACTTCGGAGATTAGAGGGGGGGGGGGGGGTCATTTTTTGTAAATTTCTGGCTATTAATCAAAGAGTACATACATACATAAACTCTTGCCTTCATTCCCAGAGTGGGGTAGGCAGAGCTAAAGAATTACCAACAAGTCTTAAAACCTCTTGATAATTCTGTAACCACATTTTCCACAAGTAGGCTAAGATGTTTCCCAGTGTATTAGTGACAGGTGGCAAGCCCGTCGCCTAACAGTACTACAAACCTCACATACACACACACACATCACTAAATAAAATTATAATCAAATCACTTTTGTTTTTCAATCCCCCATTCTAGAACCCATTGCTAAAAAAAATAAAGTTGCTCAGAAAACCTGCTGACATACAGACAGACAGACACCGAAGACTCACGATAAGGGTTCCTTATTTTAACATGTACGGAACCCTAAAAACAGTCATACGTACAAAGTTTTGTGATAAAACTGATAAACAACCCGTACCTCGCGGCCACTGACACCGAACTTTTGTTTTGATTTTGTTTCTAGTATGTTGCAATAAAGAACAAGATAGCATCAAGATTTTAGGAAAGTTTATACCTTTACGGTTAGAAGTTCTCAGGGGAGAGAAAAGGAAAATGAACCTTCGAACCTGGGTAAAGTCACCAGTGGTCAGCCGGAGACCAGGTAGTCGACCTTATGAGTGCGAAGAGTGGGAAATATACTTTTCATACTCTTCCCACTTATACAAATTATAGGCAGAGGCCGACTACAGGTCTCAGGACTTTACCCGATACGAACTTTTTATTAAGCTATTCTCCAAACATAACCTGTGAAGTGACATTAATAGAATATGAAATGAAAAGATCAAAGAGAACTATAGAGAGAAAATATAGTGACCAAAATTGAAAAGGGCATGCTTCGAAATAATGGATAAAAGAAGATTGACGAAAGAGATATAAGTACAGAGGAGAGGAGGAGAGCAAGAAGGGTCGGAAGGGGCCGGATCGGAGAAATACTGGAAAAGTTTGGTAATGCAACCCAAAACAAAATCCATTTTAAATTACATACATTAAATTACGCCTGTTTTCCAGAGGGGTAGGCAGAGACCACTTCTTTCCATTTGCTATGATCTTGAAAAAAATCTTTCACTTCTTCCACATTCATACATCGAGTCATGCACGCACGTCGGTTTCGGATAAGTACTTAAGATTCGGCCCTATTCCAGTATTTGTCTTTTTTATTTACATCTTTAATATCTGAGTAGCTTAGTTTTATCTTTATTTAAATAAGTTTAGTTTTAGCTTTTAATTGTTTACATTAATAAAAAGTATCTGTTTTAAAATAGAGTTAAGTTGTAAAAATGTAATTTTATTAATGTAATTATTCTAATTTAATCTTTTGAAATAGTTAATCAACTGTAACATTAATTTTACTGGTTATCTTATCACACCGGTATACAAAAATGCAGTATTTTACAATATCACAAATTGAGACCTCCACGGCGGAGTAGTACCTAAATGTTAGGAATTTAACGCGCCAACTTTCAGCCAGAAAACCAATAACTTTGTGAAACGGTTGACCTGATTGCAAACTATCAACTTTAGAACGTCCAATCGAGCGGGTCGCAATTCACACTGTTATAGCACCGCTCTAAACCGCGGTGCTATAACAGTGTCAACAGCGGGTTTAGTGTTAAAGTTTTGGTATCGTTTTCAATCGCGATAATGTATACTGTAGAGCAGTCAAAACGGGTCGCTGCTTGTACAAATTTGTAGGAATTGTGACCTGTATTCATTGGCTTTGAGTATAGTTTGCTTGTTTTATGGATGCGGTGGAAAGTTTGGAAATGTTTGAACTGGATTCCTATGTTTACGTTGTAGAAGTGCTAGGAGTAACTTGTAACTAGATGTAAACCCCAATTTTTCGTGGTCCCATTATTTTGTCACATTAATGGATCCACGAGAGAGATTTTTTTCTTGTAACAAGGATAACAATACAATAACAAGGATGCGTGGTTTGCAAAAATGTAAATACCGAGATAGGTTTGGGTTATATCAGTCTTGTAGCATGCCCGGAGGGCTAAACTATCCAGAAATAGGAGCTCCGTGATAGCGGAGCTCGTTCAACATTGTTGATTTCGAGTCAATTAGTGTCAACGGAGCTTTGCTTTTGCGGAGCTCCTATGGCTGGAGGTTCCACCGACTTGATATGTATGGAGTTGACTTAAAAGGTTGTAATATGTTTAAATATTATAGTCATAAATCATAATTGTTTCAGTTACGTTAACGCAAACTGTAAATTGCACAAAGGATACCATGAAGGTAACAATATGATTACGGTATGGAAGCAACATGGCTAAAAATAAAGTGGAATGAAACATTATTATAGTACTTACTTATTACATCTTATTATAACAAATAGGGATTCTGAGTCGTGTTGAATTTTACTATAAATAAAATTAAAAAAAACGGACTTGTTATATAAGGTTATGAAAACTTGAAATTTCGAAAAAAAAATGTTTTTTTTTTAATTTCAGAGTAAAAATATGACTTTATTGCAACTATGTACTGTAGTTTTTCAAATATAAAATTACATATCACTCGATTTTACCGTACATTTGGTACCTACACTGTTTAAAGAACTGTGACGTCATAGTGCTCTGATTGCAGTTGGTCATACAATATAGATAATTGAATCCTTACAAAAAACTGAATCGAGTAGCAGGAAAATATTTTTGTCAAATAGTACTAATTATTAATTCTGTTATATGAACTCATTAAAAGAGAAATTAAAATGATAAGAAAACCCTCATTATTTGCGGCTTCAAAAATATGGGTTAATTACTAACGGAGGGTTAGTAATTAGGGAAAAGGGATTATACTCACCTCTTCTCGCTTTATGGGGTCCTTGAAATATAAATAAGGAGTAATCAGATGTTATTTCGTACCCCCAGATGAATAAAGCGGTTATATCAAAAACCTTACTTTACAGCAAAAATAATAAAAGGAAAATTGCTCATATCACTTGTTTTTGATGAAAAAAATATTATTTTCGTTAAAAATAACGCAGTAATAAATAAGCTATTATATGGTTTTGACGGACTAAGACAGCATTGCATAGACGTTAATAAAATAAATAAAATGTATATTACAATTATATTCATATGCCTACATACCAATTAATTTTTTTTAACTGTTTGTACGTCTTTATTCGTCTAAATATTCAGATAAAACATTTTTGTAACAATCATACACATACTTTATTAAGCAGCATTGATACCATAATCATGCACCATATTATATGTTTACGTCCTTATTCATGCACTTTTAACTAGTTGCTGTCTTGGTATTTCATATTAATTGCTTTATTCATTTAGAGACAATATCACTAAAATAAATATAAAAAGTCTGTACAAATTATTTTATGAGGGATCATCAGAATAAAACAAATGATATTGTAACAAAATGTTGATTATATTAATTAACTATTAAGGAACAATCACTTTCATTATGAATATACCTAATATTAGAATGGATTTGTAATTATATCTTTGATTTTATCTGGCTTTCAGTGAAAAACAGACAAATCCAACAAAAAAAAATATATTTGGTTTAAGGGTACATAAAATTGGCGTAACTAATCGAAATACGTATCTGGATTTGTAACAACTAAGTTTACAGATGTTTTAACTATATATAAGTGCTAAAATTATTAGACGTTAAACGTCGAATATGGAAGAAACATTGGAATTTTCTGTGGTAAAAAAAGTTTACATGAGTATTTTTAAAACTACCTATAACATTTATTTATATATATTAAAGTATATTTTTGTAACAAGAAACTTCTTAATTGTATTCTTTTGATTATATATTAACATTACTAGCATAATCATCACAGAAAAGCTCGAGTTAGCTATTTAAAATTAGACTTGAAGTATCCATTGCATGTTAGTTAACTATTAAATATAGGTATAATTATGCACTGATTAACAAATAATTTTTATTCAAATGAAATTCCTATTAAATATTAATAGTAAATGGTAATTACTCGGAACAATCGTCATCACTCGTATCAGCAGCGGCAGCAGCTGCAGTTTGCGTTTGGGGAACTAATTTCTATTCTATTCTAAAATATAGCCTATGTTTATGCCAAATTTAAATCAAACGTTTAGCCGTTCTGGCGAAATTACGTAACAAACATCCATCCATCCAAACATTCGCATTTATAATAATTGAACTAAAGAATGCATGCTACTTCGTACCTACGCGTAGAATTTGTTATTTAAAACTTGCATGTTTAAACATTTCTAAAATACCTACGTAGATACCTACTTTTGTTAAGAAAGGTTAGTTTTGTCACGAAACTAAACCTTAGGACCAGTTTAATACAATAAGGAACTTAACTTGTTTTTCTAAATTTCAAATTTAAGAAGCATTATAATTTTATTTTTATTTTTTATATCATAGGAAGGCAAACGAGCACACAGGCCACCTGATGGTAAGTGGAAACTGTGACCCATAGACATTCGCATTCATAAGACCGCAATCCTAAGACTGCAAATGCGTTGCCAACCCTGAGGCCGAAGATGGAATGCCTCTATGCTAGTCATTTCACCGGCTGTCTTATCCCCAAACCGGAACACAACAATGCAAACACTGCTGCTTGGCGGTAGGTTAATGGATAAGATGGTGGTACCAACCCGGACGGACCCTGCACAAGGTCCTCCCACCTCCATTGCATTATAAGTACCTACCTATCAAAAATCACAACATGCATTTTGACAAAAATCATATTACTTAAATATACTTATGCTTTGTTTTAGTCTTTACACTTTGAAAAGTTACTAAATTTTGATACCTAGGTACACTTCTTCAATTCAAATAGGTATCCTGATCCACCTACCGTTATAATAATACGCTTAGGTATAAGTCTACCACTAATCTCTATCTATACTTCAGTTTTTATAGAATTAGAAACCACAATAACATTATATTGCGTCTGTTCAACTATTTATTACCTAGCAAATAGTTACAGTACAATAGTCTGGGAGCCGCAAAATAAATTTATTTTAATGTCACTTTATTTGCGTGTCATCAATTGTTACTCTAGTAGGTACAAATTGTACAGAGATTACAGTTCACGAGCCGCAATATAATGTTGTTGTGTAGTTTATACATATATACATACTAACAGAGCAAGTTAAATAATAGTTCGTAATAAATAGCAAAATATAAGGAAGGTATTACACGCACTCTCATCATTGACCATGTCTAACATTCGTCGGCATCGCCAATCCCGCAAGGTTTTGTCGCGTCCAGAAGACTTATTTTCATTGTATTATAATCATTAATCATGTAATTTATTATAACACTCAACACTGTCGTTTGCCCTTTTTCCGATCACTTGTTTACAAACAAAACGCAAGTGCACGCCTCGTTACCGATCTAAATTACGACTACAAAGAAATGGCCGGCCGGGTGAGACGTGTTTACAACTCAGGTGATTCCCCCTCCCGCGGGGCGTCCGTTGTTGCATGCCTACTTGCAAAACTATATCGTTGTAATATTGAACAGTAAAATGAAATAATAAATAAATACGTCCATGATTATTAAGTTAAGATGTACAAAATATCATTACAAAATTATATTATTCACAAAGCAAACATAAAAGCACACTACGTTAAAAACGGAAATCTATTGAACTCGTATCACTCTTCGCGTCTCTAGTGAAATATGTGTTCAGTAAGAACATTGACGTTTAAGGTTAAACAAATCAACGTGTTCCTTTTTTTCGGGCGAATAAAAGTGTTTTAAGTTTTAACATCCTTTTTCAGGCAACTATCTGTGTTCCAAGGCCGTGTAATAATTTGTATGGGTTTTATTCGACAACATAGATTAATTTTAATTTCGGAAGTATAAACACGTTTGTGTAAATATTTCCGTAAATATAAGTCAGAGGAGTATGAAAAAAATTGACGTGATGAATCTTAACCTGCGGAATTCAAAAATCCATTAAAATAAAAAGTCAGGTAAAATTTTTTACCGCTTTGTTCGACTGGGTGTGCGATTTGGTCACTAGGTTTTTCTGGCGACTCCGTCCGCGTAAAGGAGCGTCCTCACTGAGAGCGTTCGCGTAATTATAATAATTGTAAGAGTGGTGTGGACGTTGATTCGAGCGTTACAAAGCTTACACACCACTCTTTATTATCCAAATGATATGGCTTTTGACGTAGAGACCTCGTCGTGTTGTTCTCATAGTCATTATTTTATTTTAAGGTTTATTGACCTTACATTTGTAATAATTTCGTTTGTGCTAGTTTTAAGAATTTATTGTTTATTACTTTATTACCTAATTATTACTTAATGTACTGTAATACAATAAGGTTGTAACCCTTAAAATAAACCTTATTGTATTGTTCATTGTATGCAATGTCTCATTTGCTTTTAATTATTCAATTTGAAAAGCAAATGGTTCGATAGAACAGCGACTGTTTATTTTGTATAATTTTTGGGAGTCGCATGTTACCTGGCGCCGAGTGCGCACGGCTATGTATTATTAAAGATAACGGAGAACAGAATAAAAGATATTCCTGAAATTAGAAAAACCAGTTCTTATTATTTACAGATACAACCCCCAAACTTTGTATCTGTTACATGGTGGAGTAAGCGGGGGTTCCGCTAATTTATATCGCAAGCTAGCGAGTGCTCGAGCAAAGAGACGAGGATAAGCCTAGCGTAAGGCAGGTCCTAAGAAGAAGGAGTATGCTCTACCGGCAAAAATGAGTGAATGAAGATTAAGGAGGATGAGTCGACGCAGTGCCTCATGCCTCATCGTTTTCAAGACCCACCCCGGAAATGAAAGCTACGTACCAGTTGCGATTATAATTAAAAATAATAACGCAATGACCTTTTATAAATTTATTATATTTCATCGCCGATAGCGCTATTGTATACATTTATGAACGAAATGGAAGATTCGGGAGTCTACGCCATGTTCAACATCGACGCTTGTTCTATCCACTTCACTGCATCGGGAAAAAAAATGGGACTAAAGTCGCACTATTTTAATTTAGACCCATAGCATGGGTCAGTAATATTTCAGCACCGCTCTACGTCGCGGCAAGACGAAGCGCAGCCAGCAGCAGGTTCAAGTTCGGCAGCGTTCGTTGAAGATGGATCCCTGCTCGAGAAGTAAACCACGACGCAATCACTGAAGGATGCATCATGATGACTACCAGGAGACACCGCCAGGAGGATGCTTATCATGAAGTCGGATCTTTTATATTTATTTCTTCGTGGGAATTCATAGCGAAATTAGGCATAGGCGGGCGTGAAAATGTTAGGCGCGATAGGTTTTATAATCCGGGATTGTTAGGAATTATTTTTTATATTACGTGTAATTGATCTTGTAGCATTTCTATTTTGGATGAATAAATATTTTCAACTTAGATTGAAATACGACGTATTTCATTTATTGTGTCATATCATGACGTGACGTTGAATATGACATAAATATTTAATGGCATTTAGCGTTACATTACCAATATCTATGGTGTGAACGAAGCCAAAATAGCTTTTTGATTTTTCGTTACCTTAGCTGTGGGCTGTCAGAAAATTCTTGACTTTGCGTGTCAATCATTGGAAATGTTTTGTAAACAATATAAATAATGTGAAAGGCATATTTATACAATGATTTAATTTGTTATTCATCCAGGATGTGTTGTCGCGAGAAGTTAGTGAGCAGGATTAGGAATAGGAGAGGTATTGTTTTATAGAATGTTAGCATGAACGACCTGACCGGGATTTATTTATGAAAGTGTAAATTGGGTGTTAACTGTAAATGGAAACCCTAAATATTACATAGTAATTCAGGGGAAAGATGCATTGTCTTTCATCATTTACAACGACAAACGGTTTACACAGGGTTAGTTTGGATTTTTTATAGTGCCCATATGAGTTCATAGTAAACTCGGGTTATAACAATGGTTTGATGCCTTGTTCACTTATAGCTGTACGAATCGTTGGGGATTATGTTTTATATGTATAGGGTCGTTGGACGTTAGGATCGAAGGCTTTACGAATGGTAAATGGTTAAGCAGACATGAAGGAAATATGGATGAGTAACTTAGTTAAATGTATTGGGAATATTATTCCTTGATCTATTGGAAAAAGTGTGAAAAGTAATAAAGTTGTTATTTGGTGTATGAGTTACCATTGTCCTAATAAAGTTGTTATTTGGTGTATGAGTTACAATTGTCCTAATAAAGTTGTTGTTTGGTGTATGAGTTACAATTGTCCTTGCTAGGTATTGCAAATAACAGATGTGATAGTAATTTGTTTTCTGTTATAGGAAGTTGTGGACAAGCATGAACAACCATGGAAAGAGATGGCAAAAGAACATGATGTGGGCATATCACTATGGGTCCAGGGTGCCTGGGGTTGTGAGATTTCCTTTAAGCCTGTAAGGTTGGAAGAAACTTGTTTGGTTTCACCTCACATATCCCATGGCGCACGGGTACCTTCATGGCAGATGTGTCATGCATTCCATGTTAAGGCGTGATAGTTGGGATAGTTGGATGCTTGTTCATGCTTATAAATGCAGGTTGTATTGACTGTCTGTAACTTGTTTTATTGTGTGACTTTCTTATATTTCATGAACGATGCTGAGCTGTGAAGTCAGAAGTCTGCGCAATCTAAGATTGTGCCAGGCAATTCGATGATGCTGCGATCATCTGATGGATGATCAGGAAGAAATGCAGTTCATCATCATTCAGCGAAGACGATGTGTCCATATCTCAGGCCGAGATATGTGACAGTCTCGACTGAAGCAAATGAATTTGAATGAATTATAATTTGTCTTTTTAGTATTAAGAGTTAATCAGAAAAAAAAATAGGTAGGATTAATAAAGTTTAATTTACAGCTACTTGAGTCCGTGAGTGACGTGACAAAGGTCAAATCGCTGACGGATGAAAGGGGACATAGGTCCAAAATTTTCATTAGCTTCAGCGGAAAATTCTGAGTGTGACTTGACAGGTGTATGTCAAATCACCCAGGCCCGCATTTTCTTAGTTTCCGTGGTAAACATTGAGAATGTAAGGCAACCCCGCATCTTCAATGCAGGGATTGTCATAAATTGGTTTGTAGGGTTAGGCAGGTAGAATGCTTTTTCGTGCCAGCCGCCCCACGTTTAGCGGGGTTTTTGGTGGGCGGAAGCTCGCTGTGAGTTCACCGATAATTGAGTAATAATTAAATTTAAACAAATGAATCTCACGGCAAGCTACTCCTAACAAAGGGGCTGGCAAATGTCCTGTAACTTTTCCCCGCTTAGGTAGGCAGTAGGGATAGGTAGGATTCATTCCATGTTCCCAGAGGGACGAGGGATGTAATACAATAAGGTAATAACCCTTAAAATAAACCTTATTGTATTGTTCATTGTATGCAATGTCTCATTTGCTTTTAATTATTCAATTTGAAAAGCAAATGGTTCGATAGAACAGCGACTGTTTATTTTGTATAATTTTTGGGAGTCGCATGTTACCTGGCGCCGAGTGCGCACGGCTATGTATTATTAAAGATAACGGAGAACAGAATAAAAGATATTCCTGAAATTAGAAAAACCAGTTCTTATTATTTACAGATACAACCCCCAAACTTTGTATCTGTTACAGTACCTTACTTTTAAGTATAATGTTTTTTTATGATTGAAAAAATGACCTCCTTCTGCAGTTTCTGGCAGCGCTTCTTCTCCGCATGTCCTAAGCGCTGGTAGATTCACTGTACATTACCGACGTGTAAAAGAGCCCGCATGTGGCCAATTTACTGAATAAATATTTTGTTTTTTTTTTTTTTTTTTTATTTGAACTCGATGTTTGTGCCGAATGCTCATTACACGCTAATGCTCTCAGTGAGGACGCTCCTTGGAAGTCGAATGAGCGATAAGCCCGTCTTTATTTACCTGTATGATTTTTAATTGTGTTGTTTCTCCGTTATATTCAGAGCTCGTCAGGGGTGAGCTGTTTTCAGAGTTTGCATAACATGGACATACCTTGTCATTCAGATGTGGTAGAATAACTAATGAAATTATTTTATTTAGGCTGCTTTTCGGCTCCGATCTGACGCGCCATCAAAACGAATGAATTTTATAGCATGCTTTTTTAGCAAATCTCTTTAAGGGAAGTAGAAACATATTTTTTTGTCTATTTAATGCGTTGGAAACTGAACATACAGAAAAACTTAATAGTTATTTATTACAATAACAAGAAAATTTTGAATAAATAAAAATCTTTGTACCTCGTTTTATTCATAATTTACTGTAATTTTCGTTTAATTATATTTAAAAAAGTTTTATTTAATTTTAATATTTCTTTTTAAGACGTATCTATAATAATATCTACATGAAATAAATGAAATTTGAATTTGAATTTGTAGCATTCTATACTCTATCGGTAACCATATTAAATTCAAAATGCTTATACTACTATGCAGTGCCTATTAGTATAACCTGTATGGCGACATAAATTGGATGTAGTTCTGCCAATGGGAACCAACCCATAAAGATTTTGGAAACAGGAACCAATCCACTGTATTCAGCGTGACAGTTGACATTTTATTGCTAAATTTTTGTGGCACTGGACAGCAAACTTTTAATCTATAATTGCTTTATAATACCAATGTGGTTACATACATACATTAAATCACGCCTGTTTCCCAGAGGGGTAGGCAGAGACCACTTCTTTCCAAATGTGGTTAAGCGTTTAAAACAAAACCACTTACTCTGAGAGAGGCGGAGGCGCTGGCCTCTAACTCTAACCCCCACCGATCACCCAACTTATCCGATTAAAGTCTGCCGACTGATTGCAGATAAAGAAAAACAGAAAAAAAAACTTTGTCGGTTGGTTCCTAATTGCAGAACAACGTCCAATTATCAAAGCGTTACATTTTTAACCAAGAAACTTAAAAATCAGACACAGAAGCCTCATTTTGTATTCAAAACATGTTCTGGATTGTCTCTGACGTGGTTTTTGTTGAGTACCTTTAAGTAGCAATCTAAGGCCTTGGCAATTTGGTGAGAATTAGGCTGAAAATCAGTCAAGTGTGATAGCAGAAAAGGCTGAAGTTTTTTTTTAAAGTCCAAGGTCAAATCCCATACAGCTCCCAGAGACAACATTTTTCACCCCTTGAATCAAGTCCAAGTTTTTTGAATATTTTGTTGTTATTAAAAAACTAGGTTTGCGGGTTTTCTTGATGGGATGACATGAGGTCTCACGGTGCCCACAAACGCACAGGGTGGTTCAAATCGTCTCATAAACAAACTTCGGTCAAAAAGGACCAATCACAAAGCTGTATTGAACGCAGTGCGTTTACTCAGTGAAGGATCTCTTGTTTGTGAATAAAGGAATCGGGTGTTAGATTACTACTTAAAGGTATTTATTCAGAAAAAAATGGTCGGAGATAAAACAGAACATATTTTAATAAAAATAATAATTCGATATTGCACTGCTAGATCAAGACAATCAACTCAAAATCATTGTTAGTTTTGTTTCAAGCTCATTGACGTTGCATTAAAGTTGATTTTAAAATACAGTAATAGTGAGCTACTACACTTTTGATCTGGCAGTGCGATATAATTTTATACTACTCTAATCTCAAATTCTGTCCGTGGAAGAAGCAACGATTTTTGTAGTTTTTAAAAATAAAGGATTTCAGTAAAAACACGGCGGCAGGAGATGACAGGAATAATTCAGCTGTAAAACCGAATATTTTTTGATTTACGATAAAATCGTGTATCCCTAAAAAGGCGCTGTAGGAGTTTGTACCCCCCCATTTACGTAAGGGGACACTCAAGACGCTCGTTGTTTCGTTTTTGTTAAGTCTGGGATAAAATTTGCAAGTGAAGATTGCTCTGACGTGACAAGTCGAGAGTAACCGAAAGACGAGGCTTTCTAGACTCTCATAATTATTTTTACTCATAGAGTTTTTAAGTCATAAGTGTCATAACCATCGAAATTCATAAAGTATTTTTTTCATTAACTGTTACTATTTTAAGATTTTTAAAAATCACACCTTACCTAACCTAGGCTTTTAAGAATTTTTTAAAAGTTTATGGTTCCAGCTATAGTAAAAATTACGAGTCGTTAGGTGAACATTTTTGTTAAAATAAGTTTCGATACAATAATACTTACTCATAATAAAATAAGACTCGGGAAATAACACTCGTGGTCATCACACTTTTTTTTCCCTCACCGGGAATCGAACCCCACTAATACTTACTACTTACTAATATTGGATAAGGTAAGCGGAGATTAGCAATGAATTAAGAAATTTATTTCTTGAAAAAAATAACATTTGGGCACAGAATAATAACTAGTAACTAGCGTTACAGAAGCTTTACTTCACAACGGTTTTCAAAGAAATATGTACTCAATCTGATAGACAATTTGATTTAATTTAGCTCGCGTTCCAGTCGAGCACGTGTTCATTTACATACCTTCTAATTTTTTTTTGAGGAAATATGGGCCTTAATTCACTGTACTACGGTTCATAATAAGTTAGACGTGGTTATACGTGGTTATACGTGTGTCGTCTTTCGCTTGCGGCAGCCTACTAGATTGGCCCTTCCGCCGTGGCCGGCGCCTGGAGGTATGTTTTTAATACCTACACGCGGAGTGACACAGGCCTGATTTGGGTTAGCTTGTCTCTGCCTGGATCATTTTTTCCAATATTCAATATAATAGTATAAATTGTATTATTAAGTACATTGCTTTTAGAATTTTCTATACATTGTAGAGTTTATTTTTTGCTTTTCAGTTGTTTTTTTATTGCAGTCGGGTTTTTCTTGTTTTTTTATTTTATTATTTGGTTTATTTCACTCTTTTCAGATTTTATCAATAAAACAGTGGCTTAACTTATTATTACTAAGCGTTAAATGAAAATAATGAAGCTACAAGTGACAAATTACAAGTGGAACTCTCTTTCCACCAGAAGGAGTTAATTACTTAACTTTCACGTATTTTTTTGATTTTCCTTTCAAAATGGTTGCACCAAAGTGTCATAATGTATATATTTGGAATAAGCTATTTGCCAGCTTTCATTTGATAACCATTATCGTTATAATAACAATGAGTTTTTTTTAGTCCCCCTTTATATTTTCACAGATGCCATATTTAAATATCATATACCCTATATCACTTCGACCATTAAGACGAATCGAATGACATCTCGCATTTTAAAATCTGTCAAGCCGTTTAGGCTGTAGAGCGTGCCCAGAAATAGACATACACACATACCTGTACTATACACTCAAAAAACATAAGCCTCCTTCTAACGCAGTCGGGTAAAAAAGTTTGTGCACAACATAGTGATCATAAAAAAACATCTCGCACTCAAAGGCTGAGTTTACGATTCGTTTTAACCGTAATATAAAAATCTTATACACAATATAGTATTTATGCCATCATCATCATCATCATGTCATCCAAAAGACGTCCACTGGTGGACATAGGCCACCCCCAAAGCTCTGCACTCAGACCGGTCTTGTGATTTCGCATCCACCGCGTTCTCGCGATTCTTACAAGGTCGTTATAAAAATAACATTCAGGTAGCCTTTACCAAATACCCTATTATAAGGTAACAATTTTGATCAACTTATGACCTTTGAATATGGGATACCCGTCGTTCTCTTTGTAAATGGAATCACAATAAAAGCAGGAAAGAGTTCAATTTTGCTTAGCAACTTTTTGAGATATGCCTTTTTGGAAAGAGGTAATTGGGAGTCGGGCTGATTACAATCATTAATGACTACGAGCTTTCAGCAAAAAGCTTCGCAAAATGTTTGAATAAGCTTTTGTACAGAACAAGAAAATCTGTGATCGGAGCTTGGTCTTACCCCCGACAGTAAAAAGGGATGTAATCGATGATCTCTTCTTTCAGAGCTGATATGTCTTTAAGCGATTTTTATTACTGACGACGCGTTGGCCTAGTTGGTAGTGACACTGCCTACGCGACGCTAGCGATCCCGGGTTCAAATCCAGGTATGGGCAAATATTTTTGTGATAAGCACGAGTGTTTGTTCCCGAGTCTTGGATGTTTTCTGCGTATTTAAGTATATATTTCTCTATGTAAGTATGTTTATCGTTGTCTAGTACCCATAGTACAAGCCTAGAGCTTATTTTGGGATTAAATCAATTTGTGTGAGACTGTCACCAGATATTTAATAATTAAATCTTGCGAAGAACCATCTCGATTAAAAAAGATTTAAAAAAAAACTGTATCAAATTGGCTTTATCCGTTTTAGAGCTATGATACCACAAACATACATAATACAAACGTTAAGGTCATATAACCTTTTTTTCTACTCGCTTATATTGATATCTTCAATGGTATCAGAATGCCTCTTATATTCTATGATGAGCGTTCCCATGGTAATTTACAGTTCTATAATAATAATTATAGCATTGTTATTACCATGGTTACGGTCATTCCGGATATCCGTTTTGACATTTAGTGAACACTTGACATCCTAATTAGTATAATAGATCATTCAAAATATCTAAGCTTCACTTGAATTGACTTCATAGTAAATTTAAATCCATTGATGGATCTTAACGTAATAAAAAATGGAAACGACTCCAAACGGATTTAAATGTACATTAAAGCCCAGATGCTATACATGTTGTCTATTTTCGAAAATTTGTATGTTAGTGTTGTCTCTTTTACTAAGCCCTCAGGTCTTAGGCTGTTGTGTTTATTTCTCACATCTTTTTTAAATTTCCAACACGATTTTTCTCAACACTTGTAAGTACAAGTATGCTAAAATAATCACTAAGAGGCACACCAGTGTGCTCTTGTCCTAACAAAGAAACGGGAAAAACTGCGAAGCAAACGCTTGTTAGAGGGATCGAAAACACGCTTTATCTGTATGGTTGGGACTTTGAACAAATTAACAACTTCAAATGGTTGGAAAAAATATTTTATCCCGGAAAAACCAAGCATCTTTTTCGATCTTAAGCAATTAGTATAAAGTTTAAAATGACGAAGCAATGAAAATGTTACTTAACACCTTTTATTTCCAGTAAAAACTTTCCTTCTAAAAACGAAAGCTCAATGTTGCGAGATAAGTGCATGAACACTTGACCCCTGGACGACCAGAGCTCTGGCTGTCTTAGTTGTTGTATGAAGGCGTGAGCTATGAGGAGACATTGACAGAACGATTCTTTTGTTTTATGGAGGACATAAATTGTTGGGTTTTTTAAGGATTTTTTTCCGTTTATACGTCGTTTTGACGAATTTTGTTTGAAATGGAGTAGGGTGTAGAGGTGCAGCTACGAAAGCGCTACGTCGTAGTCTTTGTAGAAGGAAGGACTGATGTCATGGGTATTAAATAACCTATTTGAAATTAAAACAAAATAAAATAAATATTATAGTACAATTTGGCTGTTGAATAAGTAAATGTAAAAAAATAAAAACGGGAACATATTAACCATTTTATTAATTACATTAAGTATTATTCATATGCAAATGATAGTGAAAAGCAAATTAAGTGACGCTTTTGTTTAGACACAATATTCTAGCGTTTATTATATTATAAAATTTTAGCGCCATCTGAATATAACATAAGAAAATGTAACATCTACGCGAAAGCTAAACAAACCACAGCAGCAAGTGTCACTACTCTCCGCTAGATGGAGTGCAGAGCGCCTTTCAGTACCAAGTTTCATGGTGCTTTGCTTTCTGATACTGTTACACAGATGGCACCACTATGAAACTTTAGAAGTGTACAGTTGGAGGTTTAGTAATCGTTTTGAAACGATAATCCTAGGTGTCGCTAGGGAGGCTTCAATCTTCAATCAAGCAAAACATTTTACTATACAATGGGATTGGTGTTAGTTTATAGTCGCCTGTTAAGATATCCACGGGAAGACATGGAGTGGCACTATTCTAAGCAGGAAATCACACGGGATATTAAATTCTAAAAGCAAATAATATCGAAAGGGCTGATATAAAATCTCATGTTGCCACTTACTATGTTTTAGTTTAATTAAAGTAACCTCCGATAAAAAGAAGAGTGTTTTAAATAAAACGTGCATTCTGCTCTAGCACTAATAAGGTGCTTCGGGCTTGTACTTCTCTCTCGCTCGCTCGCTTAATAAGAGCGTATGAGAGCGACTGAAAGATAAGTACAAACCCGAAACCTCCTAAGTGGTCACAGACTGTATCTGTGTACAGTCGAGTTCATAAAACTAAATAATGTATATTCTTTGGTGTCCCCTTATTTTACAGACTGAAATTTCTCAGAATATTATTTCATAGAAAATGTTTCATATACTATTTGTTTCTTGTATTTTTGCTTCGATTTTTTTTTTCTAAAACTGTTTACTTGAATGAAACATATTCCACAGAAAATCAATTCAATGAATTTTATAATTTATTTTTTTCATTTATCAAACTTATCAAATAATATAGTTATTTTTTAAAGAATAGATATTGCTTGGACAATGTATTTTTTTTTCAATAAAAGTAGTATAAAAACACGTGGGAAACTATATGTTCCGTGATTATTTTTTGTGAAACAAACCGAAATTACTGTCTGCATAATAAGGGTACACTAATAATAACAAGTAGAAGTTTTAAGACTTGTTGGTAATTCTTTAGCTCTGCCTACCCCACTCTGGGAATGAAGGCGTGAGTTTATGTATGTATGTATGTAATAATAACAAATTCAATACAATATAATACATTATTATCTTTTAGTATAAGGGTAATATGATAAATAATATGGTATGATTTGTCCGTTCGACCGACGTTGTTGAGAGAATCACTACCCTGAACCGACTCGAATAGGTTAGGTTAGAAGGCTATGGCGGGAGCGAAGCGAAGCAAGCTCCCGCCTTAGCCTTCGAGGTTATTTTTTTTACATCCGTTGAATAAACTTTTATAGGTAACTACCTACTATATAACATGATTTTATTGTTATTAAGTCATATATGAACTAAATAACATGAGAACTAATAATATTTAATTTGCTATTCTATGATATGAAAAAAGAAACATTGAATTTTATTTGAAATAAAAAACGATGATTTAATTGTCTTCAAAGTAATTATTCTACATATTGATTATTCTATGAAATGATAATACGAGAAAAAAATTCTATGAAATGAAATTCTAAACAACTTCAGTCTGTAAAATAACGTACAACCATATTCTTTAGTACCTTTATTATTGAATGTCAAGTTTAAACTGCCATGTACAAATCGTCTCAGCGATTAAAGTGACAAGGAACTGAAGTGTAAACATATTTATGATCTCGACTGTACCTCCATGTCTGTCTGTGGCACCGTACAAATTTGGATGCTGTTGGTTGTCATGAGGATGCCAGTATAATCGGAATGGATTATAGGGTTGGGCCGCTTAAGGGTGAGTCAACTTTCAAGGTACTCCTTTTCATTTGCGGTATCATAACTTTCCTGGTGACTTATCATTAATAATAATGTATGAATATTAATATCAGACCACCAAATTTACAGACCTTAGACGTAAATCACCTCAAATATTATTTAATCTTCGAAAAAACCTGGTAACTCAGGGGAAAATGCACATTTTCCATACAAAACCTAGGGACAACATCGTCCGCTGCGTTACCAACTATATTATTATTTCAAACTGTACTATTTTTAAATCAAATCATTTCAAATGCTAGCCTAATTGTCTGATTTAATAAGCATGTAAGCTACGTCGTTGGCAAATATATAGTTTTTCTAAAAACATATAATTTGTGAAACATGTCGAAAAATGGGGAGTACCTTAGAAGTTGATTCACCCTTAAGAGATATCATTTCTCAAAGTGATCACTAGACCCCGCTATCGGTGGTGCAAAATGGTAGCTGTCAAGTTCTTAGGGATGGGTAAAAAATATTTTGAAAAGCTATTATGTCGATAATTATAGCTATGTGTCGATAATTTTTCTTTGCCATAATGAGAGTCTAGGACTTTAATTAAACGTTTTTATTTTATAAAACAGGACTGTATAATTACGAAATGAATGTGTTAAACTTTTTTCATTTTTATGAATAAAATTCTTCAATATTTCATCATTAGTAACAAATTATCGTTATCTTCGTAGCACGAACCATTCATATATAAATTAAAAATTAAATACTTAATAATTGTCTCTTAAAGGGATATCGTATTGTTAATGAACGATCAGTTTTATTTCAGTTTCTCTGCAATAATCTAGTGTAGTCACGATGAATGTATTCAACAATAAACCCAATATATCTGAGCCCTATTTATTTTTATTTACATTTCTGATGACAATGATTATCATGGATTCCAAAAAAAAACATGTTAAATTGTAGTCTAAATGGTATAGGTACATAAAATATATAAAAATAAAACAGTACAGAAAAAGTAAGAATATCGATATCGACATCATGAATATTTTTACCCATCCCTAAGAACTTGACAGCTACCATTTTGCACCACCGATAGCGGGGTCTAGTGATCACCATTATATTGGAGGTTAGTTTTTAAGTAGCTATTCACCACATACATACATACTTTAAATCACGCCTGTTTCCCAGAGGGGTAGGCAGAGACCACTTCTTTCCACTTGCAACGATCTTGACAAATTTCTTTCGCTTCTTCAACATTCATACATTCGCCTAAAACCTCTTTTTTCGAAGTACAGCACCTTAGGTCCAAAGTCAATCTGACATTCTGCAACAATAAGGTTGTGTTTCTTGAAAGTTACAAGTGACTTGACATCTCTAATTACATTGACGACTTCAAGCATATTTTTCTTGAAATGAGTCCCAAATTAACGCTTGCGACCGTACCATAAAACAATGTAAATAACCCTCCTTCTGACGCAGTCGCGTAAAACTACATCACTATCCGCAGGGATCGTAAGTGCTCTGCTATTTACGATGTAACTTAGCTTTTCTAAGGAAATGTGAGGAAAAACGGCCAGAAAAGTGTAGCGAACCATTTGTGGGAGCAACAAAGTTTTTAACCAAAAGCTTCTCTTTTACCCCTTTTATAGTAGGACTCACATTTTTCTGCTGCCGTAAAGGATTTCAAAGAATAAATAAATACATACATACCTTCACGCCTTCATACCCAGAGTGGGGTAGGCAGAGCTACAGAATTACCAACAAATCTAAAAACTTGTTGATAACTCTGTAACCACAATTTGCACAATTAGGTTAAGATGTTTAACAGTGTATATTAGTGACAGGTAGCAAGCCCATCACTTAACAGTACTACAAGCCTTTATTCCTTTAGTCACCTCTTACGACTTCCACGGGAAGACATGGAGTGGCACAATTCTAAGCCGGCCACCACACGGCATAAATAAATAAATAAAATAAAATAAATATCAGGAGATAATGTCACACCCATTGACCTAGTCCCAAACTAAGCTCTAGGCTTGTACTATGGAGACTAGACAACGATATAAATACTTATATAGAGAACTCAGAAACAAATATTCGGGCATATCACACAAATATCTGCCCTTAGGGCTCGTCCAGAAATCATGTGATCATATTTGACCTAATTTTAACCCCCCTCTCCCTTGGTGATAGTTGGTGATTACAACGCCCCCCTCCCCATTCAAGATCACGTGTAGGTTTTGGACTGAGTATGAAATAAGTTAGTAATTATAAGCAAGCGATAACATAAAAAAATGGTTTTAATTTAAGCAATGTCACACTGCATCATTGTCCTCGGTCCACGGGTTTTTACATATGTTTTGGATATTGATGATGGGATAGACTTCGGAGCAGATTATTTTGATAAAAGTAAATTATTGAGTAATTTCATTACTTTCCTGCTGTGTATTCCCCTCATCGTGAACATTTGTGATATTTTCCGACTCTTCATAAACGCACATGATTTTTGGACGATGAGTACAGTAGTATACTATATGACAGAGTTTGAAGCCTATTGAACACATCTAAATTACATGCCCCAGGCGAAAAACACGACTTCCATCCTTTAACAGTTCGCAATAAAAAAAAAGGAACATTAAACTTAACACTGTTTTTTGCTAAATTAATTAAAAGCAGTAAAACCCTTAACGGCAGTAAACCAACGCAAACCCAGTAAAGCAGCAAAGCACAACCAATTAAGACTGCGCCGAGCGCACGCCGGATGTACAGTGGCGCCCTCATTATTAATATTGAGTTTTCTAATAAACTAAAGTTTTTTCTTGAAATCGGACGATGCTTTTTTGTACTACAAATGAAAACACAACTTATAGGATATATCATATAGTTCACTAACAATTGACCTTCGAGTTATCAATTAAACGGAAAAAAGTGGCCACCTTTTCCCGTTCAGCTGACTACTCAAAGGATAACTGTTATCAAAATTTATCACGTATCCCATAAATTGTGATTTTACTTGCGCTACAAAAAAGCATCGTCCAATTCCATGGAAATTCTTTCGTTTATCAGAAAACACTATAATAGCAATGAGGGCGCCACTGGACGCTCGACGTTTGCTCGGCGCAGTCTTAAGCTGAAACCGGAAAACTTTCAACTTTTCTTCTTACCTCGGAGCTTATTTAGCCAATTACTAAACAGATACTGTAAGTCAATTTAAGTTTTTCCATTAGGGCTCGTCCACACGGTCGTTAATCTTGGTGACGTGTGGAAACGGCGTTGTGGACATAGATTAACAATTTGGTGTGTAGACCATGAGATGCCTACTGGTAAGTTTGTAGGAGTAATACGAATAGATAACTTTTAACATTATAATCGCGGGAAAGCGTTGGATGCGTAAAGCACAAGACCGGTCTGAGTGGAGAGCCTTGGGGAAGGGTTATGTCCAGCAGTGGAGGTCTTTCGGCTGACATGATGAACATTATAAAACCGGACAAGTGAGAGTCGGACTCGCCCTCTGAGGGTTCCGCATATGACACTGTTAACTCAATTCAAAATTTGAACCACCGTTCCTTCAGTTCCTTCCCACAAGTATTACGTAACTTAACCTACGTAATTTATTTATGATTTATTTATTTTATTTTACGGCATAGGAAGGCAATTGAGCACGCAGGCCACATGATGGTAAGTGGAAACCATGACCCATAGACATTCGCATTCACAAGACTGCAAATGCACTGCCAACCCTGAGGACTAAGATGGAATGCCTCTATGCTAGTAATTTCACCGGCTGTCTTATCCCCAAACCGGAACACAACAATGCAAACACTGCTGCTTGGCGGTAGCTTAATGGATAAGATGTTGGTACCAACCCGGACGGACCCTGCACAAGGTCCTCCCATAAGTAGAGACATGACGCAACGTTAACTAAATTCAAAATTTGGACCGCCGTTCCTTTAGTTCCTTCCCACAAGTATTACGTAACTTAACCTACGTAATACTTGTGAATGTTGTAATCACCAAAAATAAATAAATCATTCGGTGAATACATAAACTCACGCCTTCATTCCCAGAGTGGGGCAGGCAGAGCTACAGAATTACCAACAACTCTAATAACTTGTTAATAATTCTGTAACCACATTTTGTAAAACCAGGCTAAGATGTTTACCAGTGTATTAGTGACAGGTTGCAAGCCCATCGCCTAACAGTACTACAAGCCTATATTTCCTTAGTCGCCTCTTACGACATCCACGGGAAGACATGGAGTGGCACTATTCTAACCCGGCAACCACACGGATTCATCAATCATTCTTCGAATAATGCCTTTAATTTATTTATTCCAAAAACAGTATCTCTATTCCCTCGGGAACTTTTTTTTCTTTACATAATTGGCATTCTATGTGCTGTTCCAGGCTATAATCCGTGGTTTCACCTAATGGTTCCAACGGAAGACCAGCGCTGACTTTAGTGCCAGCATTACGCTGAGTTGGGACCATTTCGTGGCTACTTTCTTCTTGTATTTGTTAATCTGCTCTTTGTTATGCATGTCACGAATAAATGATTTTCTTTCTTTCTTTCTTTCTATAATCTATCGCTGTATTAAATTTCATCCAGATCCATTCCGTCGTCTTGGCGTGATTTAGTAATACACATTAAAACTTTCGCATCCTACTTAGGGCATGCGGTACCGGTACCATTCCCGGAACCGGGACTAAGATTTCCTGTAGGTACTGAGTCAGAACCGGGAATTCCCGGGATTTCAGTACTTTTCGGTACTGAGTAAATTATTTGTATTTTTTTTTTGTTTAAACGTTATTTTATTAAATAAGATACCAGTTAAGTGATAATTATTAATTATTTAATCCAGAGCACGAGTTTACCAAATCAGAACAGCTATCTTTCTGACTACCTGACTACCTGTCGGTCGGCCCGACCGGTTAGCCTTGGATTGGGTCGAGGCGTCGGGTCGAAGGGTGGGGCGGGCCGAGCGATGCCGATCTCATATCGCATCCGAATAAAACCGAGCTTGTGCGAATCCGCCGGGGGAAAGCGTGACGAGGCCCGCACGTAGTTTTGAAAAGAAAAAATGACAATTAGTCTAGTCACAAACTCAGTACCGAAGGAACCGAACAACCGGGTTTTTTTTTCGCCAGTACCGGTACCAGTTGAAATGATAATTCCCGGGATTTCCCGGTCCTTTTAGTACCGGGAATTCCCGGGAGCATGCCCTAATCCTAATATATTAAAAAAAAATAAAAAAAAATGCGAAAAGTTTCCGTGTGTAGTTGTTACTTCTTCACGCTGCAACGGCGGGACGGATTTGAATGAAATTTTGAATGGAGATAGCTTATACCCTGGATTAACACATAGGCTACTTTTTTCCCGGAAAATTTAAAAAGTTCCGAGTGAAAAACGATATTCGAAGTCTACGCGGACAGAAGCTAGTTTATAATATCAGTAAGATTGTCACTTGTCATTATCAACATGGTGGAATTGGCTGCTGTGATAATAAAGGGAAGTTTCCCTGGATTTTATACAATTATATGTCACTGCCTATGACAAATTGCCATATCCACCTGATGACAGTTTGTGACGAGGGCTGACAGTTGTCTGTTACGTATTAGCCGTGTTTGTACAACATGCGGACCCATGGGAAATCTATGTCGGTTGGTTCTCCGTTGTGGCAGGAAAGGACCTATTTAAGCGGTTAGGTTTGCCCTGAAGAGATACACTTGCGGGTAAAATAGGTCGATACTTTGCGTGTGGAAATTGATACTTAGATAGCCGTGATGTATACCATAAATAATGTTTCTTTTCATGTTCAGGAACATGAGCATACATAGGCCATCTGATAAGTGAACCTAAAAGTTTCGTAAAAGTTCGGCTCTAGTGCAACATAAGACAATTAGATTTTTGTTTGGGGTGCGCTACAATCAGTTTAAAAACATTTTGTATAATTTCATTTAACTAATCACGAAAAGCATAATTAACGTTTAGCATAATAACCAATTGTATAAATTTATCTGGCATATATTCGAGTAAAATAACCCTCATTTAATATAACTGTAATTTTCTTCTAACTAGGTTAGGTTAGGTAAGAACAGTGACCACATTTATAGTAATGAAAGCCGTTGGAAATAATATTTTTTTAATTTTTAAACGTTATAGTTTTTGAAATTATGCATTTTGTTTTATGCATTATGACTATTACATCGATAGTTTATTATACAGATCGAAATTATGCAATTCGTTTTATGTAAAATGATAGTTAGAACATTTGTTTTTATGCTAAACATTGTAATGTTTACACTTTTTGTGTATTTTGATTCGAATGAGAATCTATTAGTTAGGGAGGCGAGGTAGCTAAATGGCGTAATTCAACGGCGCCGTCGAGACCTATCAAAATCGAAAGATAAAATAATTTCGAAATGAAAAGCTCGTATGGTAAAAACCATTTTAGCGGTGGGTTTGGCGTGTACGGTTTTTCAAAAATGTTAAAAAAAAACAGTTACTTGGGCATTCTCGAGCGCGTCAGATATTCATACTACGTATGCCCCAAGTGCCTCTGATAACAACGGTATACTAATCTGCCGGTTTGCGTGGTGGGGGTAGGCATATAAAGTAGTCAAAAATGCAAAAAAAAAAATTACTCGAGTGCGTCAGATTTTCGGAAGGGGGTTAAGTAGGCCCCAAGGAAGCTCCCTTTAAAAAAACTGACGATTTCGGCGTGACGATAAGTTACGATGAATTTTTGAAAATGCAAAAAAAAAGTTATTTTGAAATACTATCGTTTTTTTTTTACTAATCTGATCGTCTATCCTAGGCGCGCGTCACTACATATAGGGCTAAATACTTTACAAGGTTGTTCTATTAGGTCTAAGGTATCTCTCATATCTTAAACTGCCACGCTCGAGTATTACCGAAAATTCCCCTATTCGCCTCCCTAACTATAATGACGTATCATTTATCAAAATCGGTTTAGCCAATTCAAAATTTAAAATATTTATTCAATTTTGCCATATATATAGAATATAATAGAATAGAAAATATTTATTCAACGCATACAAAAATACAATACAAAAAATAAAAAGTAAAAAAAGCCATTAACTAGGTACGTTGAACAGGATCTTTCTCAGCATTGTGCCGCAGGAAATCTGCGGCGCTGATTTTCAGAGGGACTCTGACTTAAAAACGAATCGACGTTAAACAAAAATACGAGTAACAGTAAACAGGTAACAGGTCACATAACAAATACTAGCGACAAGTGAAATAAAAAAATAATGTAAAAAAACAATAATTATAAGAAAAAACTTAACAAAGACTAATGCTAATATATGAGGGCTCTTTAACACGTCGGTTATATGCACAGATCACAGAAACAAGGGAGATATGTTATGGGGGCGTGGTTCGTGTCGCCTCGATATGGTCAAACTGACCATATCGGCACGAGGCGTGTCAAGCGTTGACACAGTCACTCACTGAACGCTGTCAGTATAGAAGCTCCGTTTAAATGATAAAATGACTGTATGTAGCGTGAAAGTGTGCAAAAATCGAAATACAAACGTTAATATAAAATCAAAGGGCATAACTTACCACCGGTAAATTTTGTTTTTAAGCATTATTTATATTTTTAAATGAATATTTTATATTTGAATGGATTTCAGAGCGTAAGGTTGTGAAAGTTGTGTTGACGTGATTTCTATCGACTATCGATAAATGGCTTATTCTACAGCTATCAATAGAATTCAATGTGTTAATAGTTCTAGTTATTTATCACTACCACGACACGCTTAAAACAGAAAAAAAATAATTTTAACAAATTTTCACGTTATACAAAATTTAATTTTCTTTACAATATTAACGAACGACGAAGGACTCTAGCAATTCAAATATAAGTAGGCGAATCATACAATTAAGATAAAAATAAATTAACCAACCACAAAGGCAAAGGGCTCTGGCTCAGTATTGAGCTGTGCTTGCACACAGCGCTGATTGACAGCTCGCGCCGACTCACTCTTAAAAGGATTCAAGCCTAAAGGTTGGATGGTAGAGATTGCCCCAAGTATTAAGTCTATCTTTCTGTTTTAAGTAATTTGTACCATTTATGAAATAAAGTTTACATAATCAAGTCGGTAAACTACTGGTTTGTCCCAAACTGAGATCTTGTGACGTGACACTCAACCGAACCCATTTTATTAGTATATTTGTATTAACATCATAAAGTCCAAGTTTACAATTTAGACTTTTATGTACTAATCAAAACGAAAATCTTTAACAGCTCCAGAAAATTTAACCAAAGAAATTCGGCCATTTTTTTGTTACGTTCTAATATAGGTATCGTTCCAAATTTAAAATCTTATGTACTTATCAATTTTACGCAAACCGTATTCTTGCTAATAAAATATTATTCTATTCTAACAATAATATATTAAGTTTAAATGATGTAATTGTATTAACCTAGTAGTAAAATAATAAAAATAGTACTTATTGCCTGTAAATTGAATAGTACCTATATTAACGTTGCAAACAAGTTTGAATTGTTTATCGATATATTTTGAAACATTCCTTGTGGCATCCCTAAGTGGACGACAGGAGAGAAACGCACACCTCTTGAAAAAAGTATAACTAGATGTCGCTGTGTGTGGGTAGTCCTTAACCTGCTGAACATAGGGACTACGATCTTGGCGCCATCTAGCTCTGAGGAACTAATTAATTACTTGTCGCATAGATGGCAGCTAAGTGACGAGTAAGCGCTACCTTACGTTCAGTGACTGAACTACGATGGAAAAAAAACGATCTTTCAGCATTTTTCAACCTTGAGAACTTAGTATAAAGCTTAACTTTCTGCTACTATCAAAACTATGTTACGGCGTTTTTAGTTCGTAAGCTGTAACCAATTATGAGGAGGTGGTTTTGGTAGTAGTTAATAGAGCGTAAGCGTAAGACGCACACATGTTTAAAAGTGGCGACACCGGGTCTTGTACGAATTGGCGTTCATGACATATCTCCCTTGTTTCTGTGATCTGTGGTTATATGGAGATGGACAAGACAATAATGGCGGAGAAAATAAATACGTATTCTACATAAAAAGCGTCATCAAAGGTGCTTTCAGTCTTTTCAAAAATACTTTAAAAAAAACAATTTTCCAAATTACAAAATCCATAGATTGTTGAAGTGTATTACAATAGGATCCTAGTTACCACTTACGAGAGGGATTCAACAAAGCCAATGTAAAACTTAATCAGACTCAACTGCCGCCAAATCTAGATCGGTCCAGACGAATCTATATTAGCATACAGATCGGCTACTTCATTTCAAAACCCGAAGGGCTCAGACACATTTCTGCAGAAATATCTTATCAAAGTAATCGAAGAATGAGAACAAAATGATTTAAAGTTAGATCTTTAGATATTTCTAAACTTTCTCGCTTACAAAAATATTAAAGTATAACCGGGCAAGAGCATGTCTGAAAAAAAACAAAACAAAAACTATCTAAAAAAACAAGTATGAACTAATTCTCTATTTAAAGTTATTTGGTGTCAGGTGATTTTAGTAGTAGCTATAAAGACTTTAGTCGCCTGAATTTCAAGAATTAATTAAGTGTACTTGTTCGTGATAGTTTTTCTTTTAAATTTTTTATAATGTGCTTTTTGAAGTTTTGGCTGTAAAAGGACACTTGACTCTAACAAAAATATATACATACCTCCACGCCTTCATTTCCCAGAGTGGGGTAGGCAGAGCAACAGAATTACCAATAACTTTAAAGCTTAATATTTCATAATCGGATATCTTATTCAAAAAATTGTTTACACAAACCCAATATTATTCACTATGGGGTAGACGAGAAAAAAAACATCCCTACGTTAGTCGTTCTCTACACCACCGCTTAATACCACTTTGTTGGCGTGACTACGAGTAATAATATATGATTCATGTCAAATTACACCTTTCTAGTACTAAGAATTTCTGAGCTAGGCTGCGGATGGACGGACGGACATGGCGAAACTAAAAGGGTTCCTAGTTTGACTACGGAACCCTAAAAATCAGGACCGAGATTCAACACGGTAAAACCTCATTTCTTTTTACGTGTTATTTTCTTTTTTATGTTTTTTTTTCTTTTTATATATTATTGACGTTTTAATAGCTGCAATAAATGGCGGCTAAGTTAAATACCCATAAAACGACGAAGTCAACTAGGTTCTAGGTACTTTAATTACATACATACATAAATACCTTCACGCCTTCATTCCCAGAGTGGGGTAGGCAGAGCTACAGAATTACCAACAACTCTAAAAACTTGTTGATAACTCTGTAACCACAATTTGCACAACTAGGCTAAGATGTTTAACAGTGTATTAGTGACAGGTAGCAAGCCCATCGCCTAACAGTACTACAAGCCTTTATTCCCTTAGTCGCCTCTTACGACTTCCACGGGAAGACATGGAGTGGCACAATTCTAAGCCGGCAACCACACGGCACTTAAAAGTGTTTATTCAGTTAATTGGCCACATAAGTTCTCTTTTACACGTTGGTATTAATACAGAGTCAATCTACTTGCGCTGTGGACAAGACTATTGTGGAGAAGAAGCGCCGCAAGAAATATTAATTACCAATACTGTATCGTTAGTACTGTACTTGGGACATATTCGGGTGTTTCAAACGTCGTCATTGCTGTCAAAATATTGACGAAAATAATGATAACTACCAGTCACTTTAGATGTAAAAATCAACGGACCTGGAGGTAGTATCCATTCCATTCAAAAGAAAAAGACATTTATAAAGGATATCGTGAATAATATGCGAAAACAATAATGACGGCGGTTAATACGCCCATTTTGTTTTTATGGGGTTCAATAAACATTATTTGTATTGTACGCTGCGTCGCTATGCTACAGTGAGCTTGCACCATAACTCCTGCTCCAAACTGCGAATTGTGCAACAAAACAAATCATGTATTCGTATACTTTAATGGCATGGACCGTTAAGCTCAAGTTAGACTGGGCTGGACATGTTTGTCGTATGCAACCGGAACGGTGGGCCAGAATTGTCAACGAATGGACCTCACAGGGTGGCCACCAGAGCACAGGCAGACCAAAACAGAGTTAATGGGATGATTTGGACGTGTTTTAAAGCGACGGGAGTGTGAAATCAGTAAGGAATAATGACGAATAAGAGAAAAGGCGTTTGCCTAGCATTGGGACTCTAACAGGGTTAAAAAAAATGCCCTGAAAAAAAAGAACAAGCGTTTGTATCGGGATCCTCTTAAATCACGGACACTCATTTGCTCGAATGTATCATTGTTTTAGGTTATCTTGAGCGTTAAGTTGGTAAATAAATAAATATCAGGGGACTATGTCACACCAATTGACCGAATCCCAAACGAGTATAAATACTTATAAGAAATATAAACTTATATACATAGAAAACATTCATTACTCATAAACAAATATTCGCGCTCATTACACAAATATCTGTCCTTACCGGGATTTGAATCCAGGACCGCTAGCTTAGTAGGCAGGGTCACTACCAACCAGGCTAGCGTGTCACCAGGTTACATTAGGTAAGACCAGCGTCACTATAGCTCAACGCACTCGCAATAGCAATAGGCTTCAAAGTGGAACAATTATTTTCATTTTGAATGCATTTTGCCTTCGGATTGTCAAAATGAAAACGATTGCGATTGCGTCAGGCAATAAGCCAAGTGTAATGCTTGTCAATGTAATGAACATTCTGCGAAGTATACATTCTATGATATAAGCATCGGTGATGCAAAGGTAAACCGTCTGGATCCCTGGTGTTACCTTCCCCAAGCTCTGAAGCTGGAATGGATTGATGGAATACTAGAATTAACTTTTTTTCACAGACACGTTGAAGCTTGACTGGATTCAAATTTGTTACGGCTTATATTACGCATTGCGGTGCCGGGGTCATCGGAACGACAATTTTATTTGTATTGTTTCGAGGACATATTTTATGGTTACTCTATGGATACCATTTCAGGGCCTGTATTCTAATGGGTATAACAATACAGCCTTTGAAATGTTATCGTATTGTTTTTAAATTGCCATTTAACGATGTAAACAAATTAGTACTGATTGACACATAACCTCAAATATTCGCCAAGTGTGTTTTTATTAAAAATAACGTAATGAATTGTTATTTCATCTTAAACTTAATATGAAAATAATGATCTTGTGTATAAATCATGACATTGACGTCACTGTCAAGTAATTAAGAGCTCTCGTAACGCTGATAGTACAATAACAATGTCTAAAGCAATACATTACGGTTTTACATGGGAAAGGCCGTGTGGTTGTCGGGTTCGAATTGTGCCACTCCATGTCTTCCCATGGAAGTCGTAAGAGGCGACTAAGGGAATAAAGGCTTGTAGTACTGTTAGGCGATGGGCTTGCAACGTGTTACTAATACACTGGTAAACATCTTAGCCTACTTGTGCAAAATGTGGTTACAGAATTATCAAGAAGTTTTAAGACTTGTTGGTAATTCTTTAGCACTGCCTACTCCACTCTGGGAATGAAAGCGTGAATTTATGTATGTATGTATGTACATGAAAAAGGCAGTGTTTTACTAAGCTTAAATTGCGGCTTCACTGAGGCGGAGACAAACGGAGCGGAGCTGTGCCAATATTAACCAATATAAAGCGTATGAGGTCACGTCGAGTGCGCTTTGCGTACGTTAGTTTATATTAGAAAAGTCTTCCCAGTATATTAATCTCTGTGCGTAAAAAGTTTAAATATGTCGTCCTGTTTTGACGCTAAACATGAAAAAAAAACTCCCACTTCTTAGTCTATCGTCATTTCGGTATAGTGCATTTACGTTGAAAAACATTATCGCATTTTTAAGGCTTTAACAGCAGCGCCATCTGTGGATATTATAATGAACTACTTACCTAACTTAGCTAAAATTAAAACATTAGAAATCGATGAGCTTAGTAACTAGTTCGTAATGTAGCCTCAAGAGGGTGCTGAGAGAATTTTATATTGGAATCTTATCCTAGAGTGATTTAGAATTAAGTTATCTGTATTAAAATACCTAGTTAGTCCTCTAAAATTGCTGTGCCCTTGCAGGGCGTCACATGGATATCTATTGTTTATTTTCCACCTCATATACAATATTAAAATGTAATTAATATATATTAATGTGATATGCAATAAAGATTTTGATTTGATTTGATTAGATTTGATGCTGTGCATAAAAGGCATTGTACCATTATACCAACTGGGCCAGCGCGTCGAAAAATATTTATATATTTTTGAGATATTGCGTTCTCCCATATTTTTACACTTGACTGTAAAAACCTAGTTTTTTATAACTTCAACTTATACTTAAGTATATCAATATACTTATTAATTAAATGCATGCGATGCGACATGCGTGCATGACTCAATGTATTAATGTGGAAGAAGCGAAAGAGATTTGTCAGGATCGTAGCAAGTGGAAAGAAGTGGTCTCTGCCTACCCCTCTGGGAAACAGGCGTGATTTAATGTAGGTATGTATGTATTATACTTATTATCGTGGATTTAATCTTTATTTAGGGGGTTGGAAACGTTATCGCCCAAAGCTAAATTTGTATGAAATTTTTTGACACCTTTGCGATAAGCATCGGTTCACAATTCTCTTTCAGCATTTTAACTTTCCTCGTGTGAGGACGGCTTAAATCTGAGCAATCCTTATTAAGTCAGCACACGTATTTTACATGTTAATCTAGAGGGCTAAATATTTCGCACTGCGGTAAAGGATGTTCTGAGAGAATTTTCTTTTGTCATCTAAGGTTGTTTAAAAGACGCATACCTTTCGATGCTTTAATGGCACGTTTTATAAACCTCTATTTAAAGCTGGAAGCAGAAATTTCTGTGGTAAATGAAATGTGGCTGATTTATGGTCGTGATTCTGGTTACGTTTAGTTTTTGGTAGTTATATACGCAATAAAATCTAAAAACAGATTATTTCAAAGTAAAGTTAAAGGGCTTCGATGGTTCGGTC
Organism: Acleris emargana; assembly: GCA_927399475.2. NCBI lineage: Eukaryota > Metazoa > Arthropoda > Insecta > Lepidoptera > Tortricidae > Acleris > Acleris emargana. Next base: position 16,967,213 of record OV656854.1, read on the forward strand.
ATTTGGAAACGATGGATGAAATAAAGAGATAAATATAGCGAAAGTGAGTGGAATGGTCGGAAGGGAGGTTCTAATCATACATACATACATACCTTCACGCCTGTAATCCCAGAGTGGGGTAGGCAGAGCTACAGAATTACCTACAACTTTAAAGTTCTAATCAAATCAGATAAACACTGGAAAAGGGCTGAATGTTAAGTTCACGAAACCGACGTGCGTGCATGACTCGATGTATGAATGTGGAAGAAGTGAAAGAGATTTGTCAGGATCGTAGCAAGTGGAAAGAAGTGGTCTCTGCCAACCCCTCTGGGAAACAGGCGTGATTTAATGTATGTATGTAACGACAAGCTAAATTGACTACTTCTTTTATTTTGCATTATATTTCATATTTTTGGGTAGGGGTCGGGTGGCATAAAGTTTGAAGTCATATTGTTGATTGGCATACGTGGATTCGTCATACTCATCATTACGGATAACTGTAAATAGTCATACATTTATACGCATAACGTTTTTAATCATAATGTTTAAGAACATAATAATATTGTGTAACGCGCATGATGCGCATAATTTTTTTTTACCATACGTTATAGTCATAAAGTTTTTCCGCTCTTATATAAAAAAAATAACCCTAACCTATCCGCGATCCGAGTCGGTTTTGCCACTAACTTTACATTATATTAATTTATGACTAAATAAATGTATGACATTCTACATTATGGTTAAACCAATTATGACTCCGTATAATTATGACAGGGAACAATTATGCCATAGTACAAGTTATGCCAAATAAAATATACGAGCAACTGTATCAACTTTATGCGTAATGTCATTGTGTTATGACAATCGAAATTATGACAATAGTTGTTATGCGACCAGATAGCCACCCCATGTTTTTAAACCGGCTCTTTTTTTGCAATTCTAAGTTCGCCTCTCGGCTGTATACAGCTGTCTAGTTGAGATTAATATTTCACCGCAACTCCGCGTTCATCCTAGTTTTTTCTGCTCTCCTAGTACAGATGACTCTTTTTGCTGGAAGTAAGACTAGATTTATCTTTATTTTTATTAGGTTAAGAGGAAATGGAATTGCACTTAAAACCTTTTTAATGTTTATCAGCATATGTGGGTATGTTTGTTCCTTTGTGGCGCTATAGAAACCAAACTATTGCTATTTATAGATTTATATAATGCTAGACTAAGTAGTACCATTGTAATATTAAATATATTTAAAAAAATGACTGACTGCTGAGTTTCTTGCGGCGTTTCTTCTCAGCAGTGGTCTCCTCTTGTGAAGCGCTGGTAGATTCTTGACGTGATAAAGTGCCCGTGCGGCCTACTTACTGAATAAATGTCTATGTCTATGTCTATGTCTAATCGCGAGGACTGATTTTGATGATTCTTATGTCTATCGATTAGTTTTAATCTTGTGTGTCATCTTTATTATTAAATATATAAAAGGAGAAACTGACTGACTGACTGACTGACTGACATATCAACGCACAGCCTAAACGGCTAAACGTAGGCACTTGAAATTTGGAAGGTACGTAGCTTAGGTACCGTAGAGGTGCACTAAGAAAGGATTTTGATAAATTCTACCCCCAAGGGGATAAAATAGGGGATGAAAGTTTGTATGAAACTTTGTCAATTTTAAACCGATCGGGCTGAGACTTTGCATGCATATAGCTACTATGATATAGGCATCCTTTAAGAAAGGATTTTGATAAATTCCACCTCTAAGGGGATAAAAAGGGGATGAAAGTTTGTATAAATCTTCTTAGATTTTCGACTGATTGAACTGAAATTAAAGATTGGAGCTACTATGGTGAAGACGTCCGCTTAAATAGGATTTTGATAAATTCCACCCCTAAGGGGATAAAAAGGGGATGAGTATAAATCTTCTTAGATTTTCGACTGATTGAACTGAAATTAAAGATTGGAGCTACTATGGTGAAGACGTCCGCTTAAATAGGATTTTGATAAATTCCACCCCTAAGGGGATAAAAAGGGGATGAGTATAAATCTTCTTAGATTTTCGACTGATTGAACTGAAATTAAAGATTGGAGCTACTATGGTGAAGACGTCCGCTTAAATAGGATTTTGATAAATTCCACCCCTAAGGGGATAAAAAGGGGATGAGTATAAATCTTCTTAGATTTTCGACTGATTGAACTGAAATTAAAAATTGGAGCTACTATGGTGAAGACGTCCGCTTAGATAGGATTTTGATAAATTCTACCCCCAAGGGGATAAAATAGGGGATGAAAGTTTGTATGAAACTTTGTCAATTTTAAACGTCGAATAACGAAAGGCTATCAGTGCCTTACGAGTTCAATATAATAATGGTTTTAGGATGCTGTTGGGGCTGCCACGATTCTGCAGCGCATCAGGGATGTTCGCAGAGGCACACACTGATGGCTTTGCGGCCATTATGCGCAAAAGAGTTGCATCCCTCGTGCGGAGGATTCGGGGCAGCCCAAACAGCATACTCTGCACCATTGCCGACCGATTCCAGGGTCGTTGCCAGGAGCACTGGAATAATGTGCACTGCTTACATTAGAATTGACATGTTTTTTATTTATCATTACTTATTATTTTCTGTACTAACATTAGACTTAAGCCAACTATGTGTATAACTAACAAATATGGACATGTTTCTGAAATAAATTATTTGATTTGATTTGATTTGATTTGATTAAACAGATCGGGCTGAGGCTTTGCATGCATATAGCTACTATGATATAGGCATCCTCTAAGAAAAGATTTTGATAAATTCCACCCCTAAGGGGATAAAAAGGGGATGAAAGTTTGTATAAATCTTCTTAGATTTTCGACTGATTGAACTGAAATTAAAGATTGGAGCGACTTTGGTGAAGACGTCCGCTTAAATAGGGCATAGCTGCTACATTACTCGAAGGTGATCGAACTGCTCATGCTACTTTTAAGTTACCACTCAATTTAATCACTGCAGAGACTCCCATTTGCAACATCTCCAAACAAAGTAATTTTGCTGAAGTAAGAGTACAAAAATAATCGAGTGGGACGAAATAACGATGGCTCATAAAGGTGGTATTGAAGCCTTAAACAGATCACTAAGAGATATAAGGGGTGATACAAAATTAATGGGTGGAGTAACAGTTTTGCTGGCCGGAGACTTTCGGCAAACTCTACCAGAGGTGCCAAAAGGAACCCGAGCTGACGAAGTAAAGTCGTGCATTAACTAATTTGTGGCCCCAGGTTAATATTCCTAAGCTCTCTAAAACTATGAGAGCACATTTGGGCGGGGATGAGTCTGCTGGTAGATTTTCAGATCTCCTTCTTAACATCGGTAATGGTGATTTTCCATCGTATGATGGAATGATAACCATCCCGGAAGAATTGTGCACAGTTGTTACTACGATTCAAGAATTACTGTCTAAAGTTTATCCAGACATTATTCATATACATGACAAGCCTATTGAATGGTTATGTGAGCGTGCCGTTCTTACTCCAAAGAACGATCAAGCAGCAGCTATCAACGATATACTGCTCATGTCGTTTGAGGGCGAAGAAAAGGTCTATACTTCGATTGATACTGTGGTTAATACAGATGACGCTACTAATTACCCTGTAGAATTTTTAAATTCATTGAAACCGCCAGGTTTGCCTTATCATAAGCTTATTCTGTTCTGCATGTGGGCACTCCAATTATGATGTTGAGAAATTTAAAACCACCAAAACTTTGTAACGGTACGAGACTGCAAGTGAAAGCGTTACATCGCAATATAGTGGAAGCCACTATATTAACTGGGTGAATTTAAACGATTACAGTTTCCCCTAAAAGTCTGCTTTGCCATGACAATAAACAAGTCTCAGAGAGAACATTGCTTCTCTCATGGACAGTTTTATGTTGCTTGCTCTCGAGTAAGTTTACCCAGTAGCTTGATTGTTTTAGCGCCTAATGACAGATTAGTTAAGAATATTGTGTATAAAGAAGATTTGAAGGCCCTATTTTTTTACACACGCTAAAAAAAGTAAAGCCGCAAAAACTATACATAATTAATAATAATACTTCTTAACGCGAGCGAAGCCGCGGGCAAAAGCTATGTCGATATAATTCTGGCCAGGGAGGACGTCTAACTATTAAATTACTTTAAACTATGAATGTACTTAACTGCGATAAACGAGTTCTACGCGGACGAAGTCGCGGGCAAAAGCTAGTTAAAGATATGACAGTATTTAAAATTCAATATGGCGGCAACCAGACGCCATATTGTGAAAAAAAGTCAATGAACTATGAAAATTCGTCTCTAGGGTTTTTCATCATTTAAGGCTGGTTAACAACAGCCTTGCTTTATGTTAGACTTGGTGACATTGATCTAGAAAAGAGGCTACTGCAACACAACAGTATTCAAAATGCATTCCGCGAACGTTATTGGTATGGAAAATATTAAGATTGACGTAATCTGTCAGATGGTCGTGTCAAGCGCTTATGTCAGTTTCATTCATTTTGTCAGTTCTCGAAAATGACTGACGTTAGCGTTATCATCAAACTCTTTTAAAATTTGTTTTAGAACGCTAAAACTTTAACCAACAGTACCATTACCATGAGTTACAATTAACTTACTCGCTAGCGACTCAAATGTTCTATCTCACGCAGACCTAGCAGCATTGTTATAGAGTGCGAGGGACAGAGCATTCGACCCGCTAGCGAGTACGGTAATTGTAACTCATGGTAGGGGTACTGGAGGTGGCCAAGGTGTCCCAACGTATTTGCGATACTATCGATAGTGCCGTAATTTTATATTTTATTCATTAATCACGTGCTATTTTGGTTTTCCTAGGGTTAGGACTTTTGGTGGCATATCGTGGTTCTAGAATCCATGGAGTCGCTATTTCCTAATTATTAAAATACATACCACTTTGATTTTGACCTTTGGTTTTTAATATTTCAAAATTCATTTTTTATTGAACCGCTAAGCCAATTTAAATTAATTTTGGTACGGAGGATATCTTTGCTCTGTGAATGCCTTACAAACAAGCAAATATTAGTAGGTATGGATAAACTGAACTAAAAATATATTTAGTTCATTTTGAAATATGACCATGCTGAAAGTCAAAATCAAAGTGTCACGTGTTATAATAATTAGGAAATAACGTCTCCATGGATTCTAGAACCACGATATGCCACCAAAAGTCCTAACCCTAGTTTTCACACGTACTTATATTTATTTCACACCATTTTAAAGACAATAATTCATTATATACGCTATATTTATTAAAACTTCATTCGCTTCGTATAGGTGAACACAAGGGTTCACCTATACGAAGGCTCCGGCTTCAGGACATCGCAACATCAGAACAACAGTGACCTAATTCAAAATTTCAGCTTTCAAACTACAAGTCATACATTTATTATTATAGAGACCTAAACCGAAATTTAAAAATTCTGAATTATGTCACTATTTAATTGTTCTAAAGGTGCGACATGCTGAGATGAGTCCTATTTGACTACAGTGCAACGTTTCTTATTCTGCTCTTATTTGGTTTTTTGTTTTTTTTTAGCTTGAGTTTGAAATAAGTAGGAAAGTAGTTCATATCTGGCTCTTCAGGAGTTTCTATTACCTATTGCCGCTCGGGCGTTAGGGATGCGTCTATTCGCAACAAAATCAAAATGACTTTAGAGAGTAAAATAGAGCTTCAGTGTCATCACACACCATCGGAATCTTCAAAATTGCTTTCACAGCTTGGAATAAACATAAAAAATTACGACATCCTATAATTCCGAAACTTAAGACACGCGAGTAAAAATGGTTAAAGTTGTCCAAAACCCTCAAATCTTTCCCAAACTTTCGTCTTTAAAATATTACCGGGAGTTCCCAAACTTTCGGATGTAGTTCATCTTATGAAAGAAGTTAAAAGTTGGCTCTATGTGATTTGATTGTAAAAGCTTTGGGAAAAGCCATTGGATTATGGTGGAATTGTTTTTTAATACAAAGCTAGGTTGCAAAACGGTGGTTATCACTTGTGGGAAGACCATGTGCAGGATCCCGCCAAGCAGCAGTGTTTGCATTGTTGTGTTCCGGTTTGGGGATAAGACAGCCGGTGAAATGACTAGCATAGAGGCATTCCATCTTAGTCCTCAGGGTTGGCAGTGCATTTGCAGTCTTGTGAATGCGAATGTCTATGGGTCACAGTTCCCACTTACCATCAGGTGGCCTGTGTGCTCGTTGGCCTTTCCATGCCGTACAAAAAAAAGTCCAATCAGTTACTGCTTTAAATATCTGTAAATCTATATTTATGATAAAGCAGACGGTCGCGTCGAGCGCCTACGTCAATTCCATACATTTTTACAGTTTTCGAAAATTATTTACGTTATCGTTAAGCGACTTGTCTAGCCTCAGTGAATAGAGGTAGACGTTTATAAATTACGGTATACAGATACCTTAAGTAATAGCTGACTGGATATTACATAGATACCTACAAAAAAGTACTAATATCATACGAAAACATTTTTTTTTCAAACTGCAACTACATTAAACCTAATAAATACAAGTCAAACTTATATAAGAAGGGCAAATTGACATAGTACAAAACTAAGCTCTATGTTATATGGTCACGGGACAACGATATACATACCTACTTATATAGAGAAATACATACTTAAATACATGGAAAATATCAAAGAAAACTGGTCACCGACATAGCCCGAAGAATAGCTAAACTGAAGTGGCAGTGGGCGGGGCACATCGCACGCAGGACTGATGGTCGATGGGGTCAGAAGGTTATTGAGTGGCGTCCGCGGACCGGGAGACGAGCTGTAGGTAGGCCTCCAACCAGATGGAGTGACGACCTTGTAAGGATCGCGGGAACACGGTGGATGCGAAAAGCACAAGACCGGTCTGAGTGGAGAGCCTTGGGGGAGGCCTATGTCCAGCAGTGGACGTCTTTCGGCTGACATGATGATGATGATGATCAAAGAAATATTTGCCGATACCGAGAATTGAACCAGGGACCGCTAGCATCTTAGGCAGGATCACTATGTTTACGCGTCATCAAGTACAGATATATTCACGAGAGTTGGCACGAATGGATTGAACGAGTGAATGAAAATGTCTATGTGTGCATAACATAATTATTAAATACAGGTTGATGCAAAAAGTAATTACGATAATTGTGTCTAAGAAAATCTGGCATACCCGCCAAAATAAGAAACCTTTGGAAACCAAGAACACCTAACGTAGTATACTGCAGTGCCACGCAAACCATCCATGAAGATAAATCTAGTAAACTAAGGTCTACTTTCATCATGAATAAAATGTATGAAAAATCTTTGACAACACGTTGTGGCTTAGCGGTAACGGGAGTTGCCTTCTAAGCAGCGGTCCTGGGATTGATGGGTTTGATAGATCTATCAGTCTTAAATTAAAACAACACCATTAATGTAAATACTTTATCCTCATATGTACAAATGCATTAATTGACTGTGGTTTATGTGCAGTCAGCGTCAAATAGTTTGTAGCAGTGAAAGTGGTCAAATAGTTTGGTATAGGATACATTTAGTATGATGTACCGAACTTTTCGACCACTTTGACTGCTACAAACTATTTGACGCTGACTGTACAGTCGAGTTCATAAATATGTGTACCCTTTTTATCTAGTCGAATGCGTTTGCAAACTAATTGTTAGCGACCGCATTCGAGTAGGTAAAAAAGTGTACACATATTTATGAACTCGACTGTACATACATATGCATAACCTGACTATAAAATTTATTTAAAAAATTGTTAATCCGACTGCATCATTTGAACTACTAGATGTTGAAGATTCTTCGTCCTCGCTGTCACCTATATTAACAATGAAACCATCAGTAAGGTCGTCTAGCCGGTGTTCCATAGACTCGTACGAACGCTCTGTTTCTTGGGACTTTCTCCAAGTATCATGAAACGTTTCTGTTTTCACGGCATGAACTTCATCGATGAATAGTTTTTGAACTTCGTTCATATTAAAAGTGACGTTCCTTGTCCCTACTTTACCTTTTATAATGCCCCACAACATCTCAATTGGGTTTAAATCTGGATGGTAAGGTGGAAGACGTACAGAATGACCGTGGTCTCGCAGTATTTGATCTAACTTGTAAGTTTTCTTTGTGTCTTTATGTTTCTTAATTATTTTGTAGAGAACGATTTTAGTATTTCTTTTTGGGTATGATATTTTATTTTTATCTAACCAGGTCAGCATCTCTTTTTTATTTGAGTTTTTTACTGGAGCTCGATCCACCTGAACGTTGTGATAAGGAGCGTTATCGACGACGAGGACGCTTCTGGGCTTTAAGTTCGGTAACAAATATTCCTTCACCCATTTTTGATAATTTGTAGCATTCATATTACTGTGGTAATCTCCAGACTTCTGGTTAGATTTGAATGTCAGCAAAGCATTTTCTACAAAGCCTTCCTCTGTACAAGCATGAACCGCTATAAGTCTTTGCCCTTTTGATATGGGAACTCTGATGCCACTGTTGCTGTTGTCAGTCCATGCGTTTGGCGTAGTATGAGTGCTATGCACGTAGGTCTCATCGGTATACACAATAGGCCGTTTTTGGTCTCTATATTCTTGTAATTTTTGTAAATACATAAATCTTTCGTAACGAATGTTGTCATTTTCAATTATCCGCATCCTGTTGTTCTGAATCTTCTTCCACCGGAATCCCATTTTATGTACCAGTCGTAATAAAGAACTGACACTGCCAGGAAAATCTATCGACTCCTTTAAAACTTTGTGTAATGTTTTAATAGTTGGTAGTGTTTTGTGAATTTTGTGAAAATCTTAAATACACCTTCGGATGACGTTTAAATCAAAATTGTCCACCTCCGATTTTTTCGACAAACGTGATCGTTTTTCGCCGGGTGTCACGAACACATTAGAAGTCGATCCCTCAGTCGCATTTTTGCAGATACAGTTAACGATTCGCTGTACACTTCGTTCTGATGTCCCAGTCGCCGCAGTCGTTAATTTGTATAACTCTTGAATTCTTAGAAATCCACCTTCAGCATTTTTAGTTTTTTGTTTAAAATAATTAAATACGTTAAAAATTATTTCTCGAGACTGTCCCGATAATGTTTTTCCTCGTCCAAAAGTAGGTGTAGTCATTTTGAGAATAAGATAAAATTACATTACGGTATAAGTATTGTTTATCGCTTATATGACAGTAAAAAATGAGTGAAGTGTCATTCTAATAAGAAGGTTATCAAGCACAATGTAATCTTATCTATGTAAGTTCTTACTTCGTAATCTAGCCTGCATTTTGCATTTTACAAATTAATAAAATATAAACATTTTTCATGCGTAATGACGATGTCGTGAAACTTTTCGCCATTATTTTGTTAATTGCGGCGTCGGTATGAAAACAGGATAAGACAGTATATTATAAATAAATTTAAAACTCTGTTGACGACGGACTCCTCGGTCTGATCCTTTTTAGATTATTTACTATTCGAACACGCCATCACCTTCATCATCTTCACAAATAAAAATAAGTCAAAAAAATAAATGTATGTTTTTTTTTAAATACAAAGGACTTCAAAAATTACTAAAAGGATTAACATTGATACTTGGTGCAGATTTTTTTTTTTTTTTTTCTTGAACAACGAGAACGTGTTAGGTACGTGTTTACAGAATATAAGGAGGCTCCTGTATAAGAAAGGCACTCACACTGCCACTCACAGTGACAAGTGACATTACTTTAGGTCAATCCATTCGTGCCAACTCTCGTGGATAGACCTGTACTCACTAGCAAGTCGAATGTTTTGTCCCTCACAGTATTATTATAGGGTGCGAGGGAGCGAGCTAGCGAGTGAAATGCTCGCTCCCTCGCACTGTACACCGTGCTATTTTTTATTTGGGTTAATTTTAAGAGAGTATTTCTATTTCTTTCTAGGTATTTTTTGTAATATTAAGTATTATTGTTCAAGAATTGACAAAATAAACTATTTTATTGTATTCGCGGCTCAAAACTATCTGAATTCACCTGTTTGTTCATTAAAAAAATATTTTTTTTAATCTAGCAAAGTTAAATTCTGTCTGTTTTAGTTTATTTATTTATTTATTTATTTTATGGCATAGGAAGGCAATCGAGCACACAGTCCACCTGATGGTAAGTGGAAACTGTGACCCAAGACATTCGCATTCACAAGACAGCAAATACACTGCCAACCCTGAGGACTAAGATGGAATGCCTCTATGCTAGTCATTTCACCGGCTGTCTTATCCCCAAACCGGAACACAACAATCAATTAGTTACCCCAGTTTCCCTACATTAGTAATGGGCGACGTGATGCGAGGTAATTTTCGTATCAAAACGAGGCTAGGAACTCGGAAAACTGATAATGATATGTTTTAGCCTAGGGGATTTCTTTTAAGAGGGAGCTATCCCTTAACCCAGCCCTGCCCAGATCAGAGATCTCCTTTTAAGAGTATAGAGGCAAAGTTCATTATTACAAAATGATTTGAAAAAAACTTACCAAAAATTGTCTTAGTCTAAAACTAAACTTTTGGCTCGTACAATACGGCCTTATAAGTAACTGCTAACTTTGGTACCTTGTCACTTTAACACTTTTGACAGATTTGTGTATCAGTTCAATAGTGTCATTAATGTGACAAAGAATTATATTGTGCAGGCCGACCGTACTATGGGTTGAAAAACTATAAAAAGGTAAGGTGTTTGTTTGTTTGTTTGTTTGTTTGTTTGTAGGGAGTATATATGTTAACTCTTTATTTTACAAAAAAAACCATTTACAAATGGCGAACTTATCCCTATAAGAGATTTCTTCCAGTTAACCTGACCCTGAATAATCTCAGTAAGTACTAATCTTTGGAATTTCCAAACCGCTTAACAAAACATTTCACAAAAAAAAAAACCTGAACAATAAGTTATTTTCTTTGCAAGGTATCGCTTGTACCTATATAAACTAATACTTAGAATTAAAATCACGAATACTCAGTAATAAAAAACTTACGCTCATCTCGCAAAAAATTGCCACAATCGGGAATCAAACCCGAAACCGCTAGGGCATCTTCATTTATTTCACAAAACTAACCAAAAAATAACTGATAGATTCATTCTACCTCTGAACCTGAATCAGCCTCAAAAGCATTAGGGCTGGCGCGCACGATAAGTCGGAGATCGTTTGCGGCCGGCTTTAGATAAGAATCTCTTTTGGCAAATGATCAATGGAGCTTCTTAGGGTCTAATTACTTTTTACTATAAAGGGTGGTAATTACTTTTTACTATACAAAATGATTTGTTAAACGTTGATGAATGAGTGTAGTTAGCTATTCTAGATTTAGTATCTATAAGATTAGCTAGACTGTAATTTATGCTGGTGTGATAAGGACGTACGCACTAGGGAGTGCAATTTAACCGGTTATTAACAGTTTTTGTATGAAAATAACCGGTTAAAACCGGTTATAACCGGTTATAACCACCTTTTTAGTACATGAAAAAGAGCGCTGTCTTATAACTTTTCTTTTAAATCCGACCTCAAATACATCACGTAAGTGTAAGGCGTGAGTGGACGCTCGAAGCGGGGCGTTCGGCAGAGCGTGCAGCGTGGCGGGCGAGCGTGAGATAGAGCGTCCTGCTACTGGCCTGAGTGCACGCTCACCGCTCATGTGAATCGGTCGCGATCACCATGGCAACGACGTCAAACAACAGTTTTGATTTCTTTATAGAAGATAATTTATGGCTCAAAACAAAACCAGGTCCTAGTGTCGTAGTGAACCAAGAAGACGGTTTGTAGAGTTTTCCACTTTATACGATATTAATTTATTTTCTGACTATTTTTGGAATAACAATGTTCGTTTGTAAAATTGAATTGTGAGAAAGTTTTTTTTTTATATATTTTTATATGTATAGTCTATTTTTGCATAAAGTGTGAGATGAAAGCTAAATGGCTGGTTTATTTTTTATTTCTATAATATTTTTTCGCACATTATGACTGCTCGCTCTTCTCTCAGCTGCAAATCACAAACAGGTTTCAACCTGCCCGCGACGCTCCGCTCGACGCTCCGCTCGACGCTCCATGGGCAAACTTGCCCGCTCTGCATTCGCTTCGTGCAGCGTCGACTCAGGACACCAGTATGAGTTTCATTTGTTTAACATGCACGCAGCCCGCCCCGCACCTCTGCACGCCCGACTCAAACGTCCACTCAGGCCTAAAGGTACGCCCACACCAATGCTTAAAAAACGGTGACGGTACAGAATCGCAGTGACGCATTGTATGCGTACCATTTTTACCGCACGCTCCCCACACCGCTACTTAAAAAACGGTGTCGTTGCGTAAACAAAAGACGGGGTCATAGTAACAACATGGCGTCGTTCCGTAATATAAGCACCGTTAAGCAGCGGTGTGGAGGGAATGCGGTAAAAACGGTAGGCATACGATGCGTCACTGCGATTCCGTACCGTCACCGTTTTTTAAGCATTGGTGTGAACGTACCTTTACACTAAGATTTTAAAACGAAAAGAGAATAAAAAGCCGCCAGTCCCATTTAGCTCTTCCGTCAAATCCGTACTCTGGTATAGGATTGACGCAAAAGCTATAGTATCATAGCGTCGGTTATTTTATTATTTATATTAATTCCATTATTTAGCCAGTTGCCGAGAATCGTTATTTGCGGTGTGAATCAACGCCCTCGTCTGTTCGCTTTGTAAGCAGTATTTATTCTTAATGACATTTTCAGTATTATTATTATTTAACTAGTTCGTGTCAAATAACTTAAACCATTAATTGCTGATGACGCCGCTTGGCGTCACTCTTTACCATAAAACTATGCGGTGGGTTCCAATTAGCTTCATATTCAGCTTTAGCTGGTTGCCGCTGACGATCAACGTCCAATTTAAATTGAGCTGGATGCCGCAGACGACTATCGGCGTCACATTTTAAAATGTTTAATTTTGTGTTTCTTCTAAATGTCAGTTACAGCAATCCGACTTTTTTTTAATACGATAAAACGCTGTTAATGATTGCGTGAAATGTATGAACAGATGAAAATCAGTGTTATTTCCAATTAAGCTCTAGGCTTGTCTCATGGGTACTATTTATTTATTTAAATTTATTTGATATAAAAAGTTACAAAACATTAAAACAAATGTAACATACCATAACTATGCAAGGTTTTTCTGTACACCTGGATCGTCGAATATATCATAAATATTAAAGTATTTTCTGCAAGCTATTTAAATACGCACTGCCAGATCGAAAGTGCAGCAACTCAAAATACAACAGTATTTCAAAATAAACTTTAATACGACGTCTATGAGCTTGAAACAAAACTAGCAATGATTTTGAGATGACCACCATATAAATACTTATATAGAGATATATATACTTAAATACATAGAAAACATCCATGACTCAGGAACACATATTCGCGCTCATCACACAAATATCTGCCAATACCGGGATTTGAACCCGGTGTCGATAGCTTTGTAGGCAGGGTCACTATCAACTATGCCAACGCGTCGTCATATTGGCTAATAGCTTATTGCCGCGGACGCCGGCATTACATTTAGCTTAGCTTGGATGCCGCTGACGCCGATTGGCGTCATGCTTGAGGAGGCGACGGCAGCATCGCGGTATAGTACAGTTGAGGACTCTTGGCAATGAAAGGGTTAAAAAGAATACCGTAAAACGGGGCTATTTGGGAATCACGAGGCTATTTGGAACTAAGTAATTATAAGCTTTTAGTTGATATATTTTTTGTCATGGCTATGATAAAACTGTAAAGTTTGTTGTCAGGCTAAGTTTTTAGGTTCTACCATAGCCATGACAAAAAATATATCAACTAAAAGCTTATCGTTACTGAGTTCCAAATAGCCTCGTGATTCCCAAATAGCCCCCTTTTACGGTACCTAGGTTGGTTTATCCTTCAATTTAGCTATCCGATTAAGCCATAATATAGTCTTGGCGCGTAAACCCGTATAGTTTTTTTTACTTTGGTTCTAGTTTCATTATTCGGATTGCTGGCCGGTAATAAAAAGAAGGTCGTAATAGTAACGCATAAAGAAATGGGCAGTACTCGGCTTAGTTTGGTACGTGGAGGGTTAAAGTACTCTGCCGTGCAGATCTTAAAATGCAGTAAGTGGCATTTCGAGTGTTTTCTGTTTATTAGTGATTTGGAATCAGGGCGTCGAAACGCAAATAATTATGTAGACGGTTTTTTCCTCCGGAGCCTCCTTCGAAGCCTCTACGAGCAGTATGTTAAAGTGCTCAGACAATAGTACACTGTAGGACTAACTAAAACGCAGAATGTAATTAAAATCCTAAAAATCGTAACACGGCTTTGTAAAACACCGAAAATAATGTAGATTATGCCTAAATAAAGTGCAGTAATATTTGAAGTTTAAGTGTTTTATTAGGTATTTTACGGTTTATTAAATCGGGAAAACTAAATAAAACACCGTAACAAATCAGTTACTTTATTTTAACTGTGAAGATACAATTTAATCTCATCTGTAATGGCCATTTAAAATGCAGCATTTAGATAACTTACTCCTAATAAGTCAGTAATCATAGAAATATGCAAATGATTATATTCTATTTAAATTGCAGTATACGTCTAGTTAACTGCGTTTTAGTTCGTAAATTAACGTTTTTTTTAACTTTGTACTACAATTTTCACAGTGGATAATAGTTTTACTGCTCATTAGTCGGTAATCGCCGTATCGTACGAATATAAGTTTACCACTTAAATCGCAGCTTACGTTGAGTTGCTGCGTTTTAGTTAATATATTCATATTTTTTTTATATTTGTACTGCGCTTTTCGCGTTATTTGCTGTGTATTATTTAGTAATTGATTGGCCAGTGGGTTCTCGGACGTCGTACGAGAAGTTACGGTCCGTGGTTTTTTGAGGTTGGTGTGGTTGTGGCGAAGACTGCGTTCGAAGTAAGTAGTTCAGTTTAGTATATTTGAAATTCGGTTACTTACATAATTATTAACGCGTTGAATTGCACTTGTGTCAGGAATGTGTAACTTATTTAATACATACATACATACATAAACTCACGCCTTCATTCCCAGAGTGGGGTAGGCAGAGCTAAAGAATTAGCAACAAGTCTTAAAACTTCTTGATAATTTACTCTTATTTAATTTACTCTAAATAAACAAATAATACGGTATTTACTTGTAAAACTGTAGTAGATAATCAAGATAAAAAGATAATCAAGGTTTATTATCGTTTAAATAACTTTTTTTGTTTTATCTAGTACCAATACATTGACTTTTAAGTCAATTTTGTTTATTTGTTTGTTTGTTTGGTTCTGCAGGTACATTAGATACTTTCTGTATTTTATTTTTCCATCACATTCTTCCTGCGGTAACTCTTTGACATCAGATTTCATTTTGTTTACAGAAATAAGAAAATTAATTCTAGATCAAGAAAAAATCTAGCTATTATAAATAATTTACATGGTTCCGAAGGAGAACTTGGCCAAGTAGCTCAGAAGACATTAAAGAAAAATTATAGTCGTGAAAAAAA
The DNA here is from genome assembly GCA_927399475.2 of Acleris emargana. Taxonomy (NCBI): domain Eukaryota; kingdom Metazoa; phylum Arthropoda; class Insecta; order Lepidoptera; family Tortricidae; genus Acleris; species Acleris emargana. The sequence continues at coordinate 16,982,726 of OV656854.1, forward strand.
AAACCCCTTACAAACTACGTCAGGAAATCGGTTAAATGATTCATCAATTTGGTCACTTCCTTATTACATTACATAAAATGAAGGAAATTGAAAGCTGGAATTTTGAATACGACAATTCCCATGACTTTATTCAGGATTTCCATGTAACACAACTTGCTCAGGATTTATCTGGTACTCAGTTACAGTATAGTTCAATACAACCTACACAGAAATCTTTACCTGAACCGAAAACAAACAACGATTTAATACAATAACGAACGGCCACAACCTTTACGCAACCGGCCCTAGAAGCATCAGGTCTCACATCACAAATTGCCGACCACACTCCAGTTGACCCTACTGTAACAGAACCAGCTCCGGAAATGACAGCTTCACCAATAGTTTTCACAGAACTAATAACAGTAACTCCGACTTTCTTACAATCTACTCCGGTTGAAATAAATCAAAGTGACTCAATAATTTCGAATGTCGATAACTTGTTCCGGCCCTCACTAGACGTCGGGTCAAATTTTACACATTTTAACGTTCAATTTTCTTTGCAATACGCAGTAAAAAAACTCGTAGCATTTTAAATAAATGCCATAGTCTAACTAAGATGCAGCAAATATGATGACATACTGTATTTAACTCTGCAAACTCGAATAAATCGTGGCAGTATCAAGCTTTTATACTGCATATTATTCGGTATTCTGAAAGATTTTTAGTGAAAATATTATAGCAGTAACAGCTCAGGTTTCCTTTAAATCCTCCTCACATGCCTAATATAAGTATGAGGATGTACTTTTTCCCTGTAATCAATACTTGTTACCTATACCTTAAAGTTAAAGTCTAAATTTTGCAAGAGTCATCAAAATAACAAAAGAAAATGAACTTTGAAGTAGTTTTTTGCGTTTTTCTCGAAACAGCATTTTTGCAGTTACTGCGTTTTAAGATCTGCACGGCAGTACTAATATAGTAAGTAATTCGGGGAATTTGCTAAATAATAACTGAATTCTGTTTGATGTGTTGTGCAGTACTGTTTTATTAAAAGGAAATAAAAATATTTAGAATAACTGAGGTGCCATAATGGCATAAGTAACGTACAACCGGAAATATACTCCTAAGTATGAACGTTTACTCTTGATTGTACATAAATAAAAAATAAATTCAAAACACATGCAATACAACAGAAAAACAAGTACGATATAAAATTTGAAGAAAAACAAAAAATCTTTTAAAAATTTTGTTTGATTCTTTGGTTGTCTGGTGAAGAATGTCATTAGGTAGTCTGCCATTTGTTCTTATTTCAGTGCAATAAATCATCATCATCATCATAATCAGCGTGTAAAAAAAAAAAAAAATTAAATAAAAAAATATATCTAAAAAACGCCTAACTTTTTTTGTATCAACCCCATTTAATTATCATATTTTTTTTATTAAATCGGCCATTAATATAAACATTCTGTAATTCTGTGAATTTATTACGGTTCAAGGGATACAGCGGACCATTTGGACCGTATAACAATGCCATAAGGTGAAAAATTTGATGAATCTTTTTGTAGTGGACTGTACTGGAGCCCGCTTAATATTTTAAATTTTTAAATCGGCAATAGAAATACACACTCTGTATTTTTTTAAATCTTTTACGGTGCACGAGATACTGCCCGTTGACAGACAGACGGATAGACGAGCAGTCACAGGACATTGATTATCCTAATAACGTGACTACGCGTTGGCCTAACTGATACTGACCCTGCCTACAAAGCTAGTGATCACGGGTTCAAATCCCGGATAGGGCTGGTAAGGGTGTGACCAGCGCGAATATTTGTTCCTGCGTCATGAAGGTTTTCTATGTATTTCTCTATATAAGTAAGTTTATCGTTGCCTAGTACCCATAGAACAAAGCCTAGAGCTTAATTTGGGGCTAGGTCAATGTGTGTGACATAGTCCCCTGATATTTATTTATTTTATTTTATATTATAAACTTATATTACTCTAGCGAGAAGCAACTCTATCTTGAACTTTTAGTTTTGGCTTTTAGTGACAGATCCAATTCAATAATCCAAGAGAAAGTGGTTAATTTTGTGACCAATTAAATAGATAGTTTCCCGTGTGGTTGCCGGGTTAGAATAGTGCCACTCCATGTCTTCCCGTGGAAGTCGTAATAGGCGACTAAGGGAATAAAGGCTTGCAGTACTGTTAGGCGATGGGCTTGCTACCTGTCACTAATATACACTGTTAAACATCTTAGCCTAATTGTGCAAATTGTGGTTACAGAGTTATCAACAAGTTTTTGGAGTTGTTGGTAATTCTGTAGCTTTGCCTTCCCCACTCTGGGAATAAAGGCGTGAAGGTATGTATGTATGTAATTAAATAGATACCCAAATGGATCAATTGCTATGGTTTTAGAGGTCAAAATATTATGGTGCCATGTAAAAAGCACCGCAATGCGACGCAGGTATTTTTTCTCCGCCGCGAAAATATTTCAGAAAATATGAGTTTACAAATGACGTGTGATATAATATAAGGGTTGGGTAACCCTACTTTATCCCGTAAAAGGTGCATTTTCGGTAAGAAGGTATCATTGAACTAGAAAGGATTGTAACAGTGACATTTTTGTTTGACTATGCGTAGCTAAAAAAATGGTTGTACGTTATTTTACAGACAGAAGTTGTTAAGAATTTCATTTCTCGTAAAAAAAATCTCGTATTATCATTTCATAGAATAATCAATTGACAACATTTAAAAAAAAAAACATTATTGTTTTTTCGCGTTTATAATAGCTGATTAAAAATAAGACTACCCGTATTTCTTGGTTTTTCTTTATTTAACTTAAATTCGTTGTTAATAATTTATTAAAGAAATAGTCATTAAAAAGACCGTATATACACTGAGAAAAATAACAGCTAACAAAGTCACAATAAATCCTTTGTCATTATTTTGTTGTTACAGACACTATAAGTATAGTCATGGTAAAAAAGCTAGTTCAGCTACTGCAACAACGTTTTTGTTGTCGAGTGTTTATTGTAGTATAAACAAGTTGTGTTTTGCCGCTGCAAAAACATTTTTCGGACATTTTGACTTGACAACAGTCTTTTGTAATCTTAACACAGTTTAATTTAATACAGTTACAAAAACAACTATCTTAACAAAGTATCTTTGCATCTCAAACCAAGTATCCTTTGATACTTGGTCTGAGCTTTGCATCAGCATTAAATGATTATATTGTCAGTTTGATGATGTACAAAATTATTTTTAATGCAGTAACAAAAGCAACTACTTAACAAAGTACCTTTGCATTTCAAACCAAGTATCCTTTGATACTTGATCTGAGCTTTGCATCAGCATTAAATTATTCAATTGTCAGTTTGTCAATGCACAAAATTATTTTTAATGCAGTAACAAAACGCGGGGTATTGAAGGGCGGCGGGGAGAGAATTTAGGCTGCGTCATGTTGTCACCGTTTCAAAGTGTCGGTCATTTGAAATTTGAGGCGTCCTGTGAACGGTCGGTGTATCCCTATGAGAGCAAGCAGAGTAGCCAAAAAGCAATTAATACTTGGACGGACATAAACTCAAACTTCAATAAAGTAACTATAGTTTTCTTGCTACGTATAATAATAGTTATTTTCTATGGTGCGCGAAAATGGATGTCGTTCAATCCTTACGTGAGATTTTAGAAGAGGTCGGTCGTGCTAACCTTGTTCAAGGCATGCTGGGTAAGTACCTACTCGTTTTTTTAATACTTTTGTGACCACTCAACGAGGTATATAATAAGTTAATAAAGTATCTATCATGTATGTATATGTTAACACTGTTTGTAATGTATCTGTTTTATGTACAACTAGCTTCTGCCTGGGTAGGTAGATTGTAATTATTGTTATTTCCTTGGGAACTTTTAAATTTTCCGGTATGCAATGTAGCCTATGTGTTAATCCAGGGTCCATAAGCTATGTCTCTCCATTTCATCCAAAGCCGTTCAGCCGTTGCAGCGTGAAGCAGTAACTACACTAACACACACACACAAACTGTTGCATTTATAATTTTAATAAATAGGACTAAGTGTGGGGTCTCTTCCAGTAAACCTTTGAGTGATGCATAATGTTAACAGTTTGACAGCCCATCTTATTTCTTAATATAGTGGTGTCCCAGCTGATTCCAGGAGATATTTATAACATTTACCTCATTAGTCTTAAAATATTTATTCAAGGTGTGCCTGCGGGTCTTATTATGCCTAGCTGTCCGTCCATCCGTCCGTCCCATTTGTTTGTAGGTTGACAGTTGATATTTTCACAGAGTGGATATTTTCCTATTATAATAATAAACTTTGTATTGTTTCAGGAATTCTCATTTTTCGTTATTGAGGAAATATTAAACTTCAATGTACTCCCTCAAGAAAACTCGGGAAAGCAACAGGAAAGCTCTGCTGAGGAAAAATGTAATAATAGCGAAAAATTGCGGCGTTTGTTGTTGAAGGAAACCACAGGAAAATCCATAATACATAAATTTGAAGAAGGGCTCAAGATGCGTCAAAATTGACAGTTTTCTATGGTTTGACGTTTACTTTGACGTATCTTGTGACGGGCATCTCAACCGAGATGAGTTTATTATTGAAATTTAGTACTTAACTACGTAGGTCAGGTAGTGTCCTAATGTTGATTTAAGATAATTTGCTTGTTACGGGCTACGTATCGTTGTAATAATAACTTGACTTTTTTAAGTAGGCTAGGCAAAAATATAGTTAGGTATATAGGATAGAAGTACCGTTTGTGCCACTGTACCACTTGTTAAAGTAGTAATGTATGTTTTTTTAATAAATGCAAATACATTTATTTTTTGTTTTATTAAATCTCTGATACTTTTCTCCTTCTGTGAGGCGATTCGCCCGGCGATAATTGTCATTTTATTAGGTATCTCTCAAATGAAATATATGTAATTGGAAAAAATCAATGCTCAGTTCGTAGACAACATAATATAATAAGTAATAATAATAAAATATGGTAAAGACATAAATAATAATAATATTTTCTACAAACTGAGCATTACATTTTTTACTAATTGCATATATGTAATTTGTGAGATACCTAATAAAATGACAATTATCGCCGGGTAAGGCCGTTGGAGGTTGAGCCAGTTTTTTTTAATACCATTAAATGGTATGTTGGAATAACAATACCACATGGTTAGCACAACAAAGTAATTTAGCCATTTCGACCAAACAAGAATTAATGCCAAAACAAAGCATGTTGCTGTTGTGACCACGTTATATTTGTTGTATTGTTAAAAAAACTTTGTTGCAAGAGCAAAATAATAACAAATTCAATAACAAGCTGATTTGTCAATGGTACAAAGAAAGTTTGTCTAGATAGCAACTTTAAAAAAGAAGGTCAGGTAAAGTGCTTTGCTACGAGATTAATAGTCCTGTTGTTAATAACGCAGAGTTTCTGCTGTTGCAACGACAATATAGAATACATTGTAATAATAACAAAATGAAAACGGTCAATAAAATGTTGTTAGATTCTCAATAAGCATTTGACAATAAAACCATTGTTGTGTAAACCAAACACCTTATACGGTTGTATAGCGTTAAAGTTTTTTTGTTACACCCAACAACATTTTTTTCTCAGTGTACAAAGTTATGAATACTGATGTCGTGATCTTAGCCTGATATAAAATAAAAAAAAGTTACATGTGTCATGTAATGTCACTCACTTGTCAATCATTCGCTGCCGTTTGTTCATAAATTTGTTATTTTGCGTAATTTAATTAATTACGTAATTTGTAGACGCCATTAAAATAAATAAACTATTTTGCGTAGAATCGAAAGCGTGTCGTAAGAATCAAGTAATCCGTCAGACAGATAAAAAATGTACATAACAGTTGTATATTTTTTTGAATTCATTTGGTAATAAATGGACTAAGGGCACTATAAGTGTATTCCTAACATTCACAATCCAACTTTTTTTACTGTTTTTCCTAAATATAAAAAAAAACTACTGCATAAAAAAATCCGAAGATATTTTTACTGTAATCAGCAGTGTAAAATCTAGAAACGGTATTTTATATTACTACCTTAGCCAAAAATTAATTGTTGTCAATTTGTAGAAGAATTACGTTGAAGACATTTAAATCATCGATTTTTTAATGAAATGAATTTCAATGTTAATTTTTTTATATCATATAATTTCAAATTAAATACTATTAGTTCTCATGTTATTTAGTTCATATATGACTTAATAACAAAAATCATGTTATACAGCAGGTAGTAACCTATAAAAGTTTATTCAAGGGATGTAAAAAAAATAACCTCGAAGGCTAAGTGTAAGACCTGAGTGGACGCTCGAAGCGGGGCGTTCGGCGGGGCGTGCAGCGAGGCGGGCGAGCGTGAGATAGAGCGTCCAGCGAGTGGCCTCAGTGCACGCTCACCGCTCGTGTGAATCGGTTGTGATCACCATGGCAACGACGTCAGACAACATTATTGATTTCTTTTTAGAAGAAAATTTATGGCTCAAAATGTGTTGTTTCTCTTTTCTCTACAAAACAAGGTCCTAGTTTCGTAGTGAAGCAAAGAAGACGGTTTGGAGATTTCCACTTTATACGATATTAATTTATTTTCTGACTATTTTTAGAACAACAAGGTTTATTTGTACAATTTAATTGTAAGAAAGTAATAATATTTAGTATTTGTATATTTTTATATAGTCTATTTTTGCATAAAGTGTGAGATGAAAGCCAGTGTTGGTTTATTTTCTATCTCTATAATATTTTTCGCTCGACATGACTGCACGCTCTTCTCGCCGCTGCAAATCACAAACAGGTTTGAACCTGCCCGCGACGCTCCGCTCGACGCTCTATTGCACGCAAACTTGCCCGCTCTGTATTCGATTTTTGAAGCGTCGACTCAGGACACCGGTATAGAGTTTCATTTGTTTAACATGGACGCCGCACGCCCCGCCCCGCTGCACGCCCAACTCGAGCGTCCACTCAGGCCTTACACTAAGGCGGGAGCTTGCTTCGCTTCGCTCCCGCCATAGCCTTCTAACCTAACCTATTCGAGTCGGTTCAGGGTAGTGATTCTCTCAACAACGTCGGTCGAACGGACAAATCATACCATATTATTTATCATATTACCCTTATATTAAAAGATAATAATGTATTATATTGTATTGATTTTGTTATTACTAGTGTACCCTTATTGTGCACAGAAAGTCATTTCGCTTAGTCCGTTAGTCGCCTCTTACGACATCCACGGGAAGACATGGAGTGGCACTATTCTAACCCGGCAACCACACGGTGTTCCGGCACATTTGGCACATTTAAATAATTATTACTAACTGGACAACAATATATATTATTATACAAAAATGTTCGCAACTAAATTTCAAGCAACCTGTATTTAAACACCCTTCACTTGAGTTCAAGCATTTCTCATCGACCTTCTCTAGCAGGAACCTGTTATCCCCATATGCTTGTAGAACCTCGCCTTTCAATTTATGTTTCCCTCTGAAAGCTGCTGCTGTATTATTAAAAAGCTTCGTAAACTACCTCAAGGAAAGCGTAGTTATCAGAGTCTCGCGGGATGGCTGAAATAGTTCTATCTCTACAAACATTTTTGAGGTACAATATAAAGGATGTTCTATTTTCTTGTTCATTGAAATTACGTCTTGGTTAGTATATTTATAGTGAGGTAAGTTAGTGATAGTTTCGTAGAACTAATGCGATTTTCAGATAAAATTAATGCATTTTTGGGTGTAGAGTTAAATTGGAGTAGATTAGTATAGAGCACAATAATATGACACAAAATTTTACTAAAAGTTTTTACTAAGTTTTTTAATAAATACTATAAATGAGTACTAATAAAAGTTATATTAAAGATTTAAAAAACCACCCAGATAAGCATAAAATGAACCAAAAGATTCTGTTGTTGTTATGCAAAGCATATGATAGAAGGACGTGGGAATACATGGTTATCATATACTTTAAACCAATAACCTGACGACGTACCATCAAGGACTTTAAATGTTGATTCACCATAGAACCTGGTCATAATAACAGCGTCAAGTCGCGAGATAAAAATGACATAGAAATTCGTCGTTGGTTTTATGCGACAAGGTTCTATAGTGGTTCATCAATTAGTCTGTGACCGTACAAACAAGGATCGCAAATAGTAACAACAAAAGTATTACACTATTGCATTCAACGAGAATGCGTAATTGCTGGAATCGGTTGTTAAAAATAAAACTCATATCTATTTAATTATGAATTGTTATAAAAGGTGATGTAAGTTTACTGTTGCACATTGTTTTAAAGAAAATAAACTTTTTTAATATACAAAGTAAAAATTACGAATTAAAACTAAACCTATGGCAAATTAAAAAATAAATTAAAGCAGACTATTAGTAATACGTTCTATTTACACGTATGTATGTTGTGGGCGGGGGATTTTGAAGTACATTTCAATATATGGCAATTTTCCACTAAGAGTGAAAGAGATAGGTATGATAAGAAAGAGGCAGCGATACTGAGAACCTTCGGAAAGTGTGTGAAAGAGACGACACGATTAAAAATGAGACAGCAATACGCGGAACATTCCAGATCCGTGAGCCAAGGACGTCGCGGTTGTAAACAAAACAAGGTAGAAAGGCGTAGAACATTCCAGAAACGAATAATCTCAATCGTCCTCGGTGGGGCAAAGTACATCGATCATTCTAGAAGGCATTCTGGAACGATCGGACTCGGGGACTATAAAAGAGCGGACCGGTTGCGAGTGATTCAGTACTCCCTTCATCCGATCCCAACATCCTTTATGCGCTTGGGGTACCCATCAGGCGCCCCAAGCACATCCTGCTCGATCCTACCGATTTCATCCAACTCGCAGTGGATGAGGGCACTGAAGACAGGAAGAAGCTCCGCCGCCAGAGACGTCGTGGCCGACCTCCCAGATCCGGACCTGAGCCTCATAGCATCACTGCAGGGATCGAGAAGACAGAAGAAAATCAAGACACCGAAGAAAATCAAGACACTCAGCCGGCCTCGCTACGCTCGACCGGCCCGACTTCCGACGGAGGCACCCCTCCAGAGGTGCGGCCACCACCGCACCCCTAACTTAGGGTTCAGCATGCCCCCCCCGAGGGGCACTGCTACCCATGCCCGGGTGAAGTAGTTACGGTGAAGACACCAACTACGTAGTCATTCACTAATAATAAAAAAAGTGATTCAGTACGCAGCCCCGGCCTGGTACGCCCTACCGTCCGCAACCAACAAGAGGCGGCTGCGCAGGAGACGCAAACGCTGCGTACGATTGTCGCACCCCTACGCTTCACCGGCAACCTCCACTGGCAAGGACTGGACTTCTTCATCAGCCACCTCGCTCGACGTCTTTTCGACAGAGCAGACCATGGAGCACACCACACGCTTCACGGGATCGCGCCGCTCCATGCGCGACCCCGGACAGCGCGAAAGGGAAGAAGACGAGACCTCTGCCAAGAGAACTCCTCGCCCCCAAGAGTCCCCTGTCCAAGACGACGACAGGACGCAAAGAAACCAAACATCATCGTAACGCCGCTGAAAGGCAGATGAGCCCCGCTAAGCCGCAGAAGAGCTAGGGGCAACCCAAGCCATTGAGAGGCCATGAACCTAGATTGGTAAACCCAAGATGGGACAAAGACCAGCCCGTTAATACGGGCTGCGACAGCAGGCGACTTAAGAGGGACACAGAGCCCTGGAAAGTCCTCAGAGATGACACAGTGAGTGAGTCAGTGATTCAGTTTTTAATTGGAAAGCAAACAGTGCGAACAAGAGCGACCCTAGCGATTATCTAAGTCTTCGAAGTTTACTGTGCGGCAATTTTGTAACGGTTAAGTGAGTGCGTTATTAAAGTCTGCTTTTGATTATCGGTGTATTCGTGCATTCTATAAGTTACCTACCCTAACGTACGTAACAATATAAACCTGTCACAGGTTTCCGGTTATTGGCCGTTTTTGTATGAAAATAACCGGTTTTATTTGCATTTCCTATTTCCGAAGCGCGTCTTAATGTAAGAAATTAATTGTTTATTAGTAAAATAATTAAAAATAGAATAAAAGCTTTAATGACGATAGACTTCTAAGCTGACACAGTAAACTGCAGGCTGACTCAGCCAGTCATTAACCTGCCCCATTATTCCGTACAGCAGCTTGCCGAAACTACCAATTTGGTTCGACGTGGACAGGTCAATTACTAACAGTATACGCATACAAAGTGGATAATAATATGGCAACGAAGTTTAATCCAGGATTTCTTTTTGATTTACCGTTTTATAATGAAGTCTGCTTTTTTTTCAAGACAAGTCGCAGTATCTTAGACAAAGGTAGCAAGGGCCATCTCATTCTTAACGAAATAGGATTGAATCTGCGTTAGCTATTAAATTTGAGATATCGCCTTTTTGGTTTGCGAGGCTTTTAATTAAGTATGTCAATTTTGACATAATTAAATACTTGGTTAAATTTCGATTTTCACGGAACTAATGCTGCTATTTAGCAGCATACAATAATATTTTTATCTTTTGTACCACCTCGTTGGAAGGTTGTCTGCTGGTGTTGCTTGCAGTGCTTCTACTCCGCAATGATGGTCTTCTCTGAAGCGCTGGTAGATTATTTTGTACAAAAGCGAACGTATCTCTTCCAGTTAACCGTAATGACGTTATAATGTATGCAAGTATATCAATATTGTGGATCTAATTCGATTTGTCAGTATTTTAGGAAAAAGGTAGCTGCTTTATTCCAGCACCATTATAAATGCAAATCGTCATTGCTTTAAAATACTTCGTATCTTACATTTCACGAAGTACGATTTTAAACTTTAACTTGGAAAAATTAAGTTCAATCTCAAACATCACGAAATACCAGATACGAGATTTTTCTACTGTAGTAACGATGTGTATATGAAATAAAATGTCGCAGCCATTTCTTGCGCAGTGGCAATCGTTAATGGTTTGTTCTTTACATTACAAGCCGTTGCTACGTGATTGGTCGCCGGCTAATATCCGGCGCTCACTTCCGGTGCAGCTAGGGCTGTCAATACTAATAATATTTATTATTTATTTGTGTTAATTCTGTAGCTCTGTCTATCCCACTCTGGGATTACAGGCGTGAAGGTATGTATGTATGTATTTATTTGTTTTGAAGAATACAAACTTCCGAAAATAATGAAAAGTTTTATATTAGTTTTACATAACGTGGTTTCTCTGCTCGTTTGGCGTTTCCATGAGTAACCTATCGATGTTTCGAAAAACTTTTGTCCGCTGTTTCGTTTGTCCCAATTTTGCATTTGTCCGAAAGTATTTTTTCACAATTAAATAACCTGTAAAGGAAAAAATAAAGGGAATAAAGGCTTGTAGTACTGTTAGGCGATGGGCTTGCCACCTGTCACTAATATACACTGTTAAACATCTTAGCCTAATTGTGCAAATTGTGGTTACAGAGTTATCAACAAGTTTTTAGAGTTATTGGTAATTTTGTAACTCTGCCTACCCCACTCTGGGAATGAAGGCGTGAAGGTATGTATGTATGTATGTACATAACCTGTAGGTTGGTTTAATTTTCTAACAATCCATGAAACCAAAACGGCATCAGAGAAAAAAAAATTGACAAATACAAATTTCGTACAAACGAAACAGTGGAAAAATGCTTATAATGCAAGAAACAAAAATACTCTCACAAAACTCTGCTTAGTCCGATCAAAAAGTTAAAACACGACTTTTTAACCTTCAATTTACTGGAAACCAAATCAATGAAATTCAGGTCTATAGAATTATCTAAATCATTAGTTTCGTTTTTAAGTATACCTACGTTTACTGATTGCGAATGACAGCCGACTGCAGGCAACCTACATTTTACTTTTCCGGCATGCCAATTAAATTGTTTTCGTGATTGGGCATTTCGAACTTCAATATCCGGCTAGCCTTAGGGCTGGCACATAAATAAATTGGTATCTGTGGTATAGGGTGCTCACAAATTCTACGAACAGTTAATTAATTTAGAAAAGCCCGACTTTGACAAATGAGGTGTATTTAAAATAATTTTGGTATTTAAAAAAAATTACTGAATTAAGACACTTCTATTTTTAAGTAAGTTAAAAAAAGGCTAAATGGTAGATTCAACGTAAGTAATATCACCATGACTGGTCATTAGTGGTCATGCTTCTATGCAGATATTTAATATAACGTGGAGTACGTACTGTCAAAATATATTTAGTAACGGTGGCAGTACGAGTATATAAAATTGATGGCTAGTAACTGAACGTAACAAAAATAAAATAAAATTATGTGACCGTTTTTTTTTTGATTTACGATAACTTCGGTATATTACTAGGTACATACATAGAAACTATGTGGTTGATTAGATTTTTAAATATTGCAAAAAAAACTGTTTATAACAAAGTAATTAAATGTTGTATCTTTGGTCATTCTAAAAGGGCCTTTAGAGTTAACTAATAGTCAGTGTCAAATACGTCAATGTTGGCGTGACATACACACACAATTTAGAGCCCTTTACACCAGTCAACGTGATTAACTGATCACTTTGAAAAAAATAATATCTTTAAAACCGTAAGAGTTATCATTTATCGGTCTTCGGAAAATTAACTTTATTTGACTTATGGTGCATTCCTATATTAAAAACCTTTGGTAGAATTGTGACGTCTCGTTAAAATTTGACACATTTTGTACTTAGCAAATGTCATAACGCTACTGCCCGTAAGGAAAACGATTCGTTTCTTGAATATAGGAACCGGACACTAAAGAACGTTCCCTTAAAGTTATCGTTAATCAAACAAAACACTGTGTAGACGATTTACTCTATAAAATAACAGACAATTTCAAAACATGCATGTGGATTTTTAAAGCTTTTTGTTTGAATATATTCTTACCCTCAGGGCAAAAGTCTCTCTCTATTAATCAATACAATCGCATGCTCCCGCCACTGCACTTATAAGCAGAGACCGCACAAATTTGCGACATTGTTCGCAATAGTGTGGACATGACTTCAAAATTAATTAAAATATTATTCAGTTAATTAATTTCTTACTTGACATATAATTTGATTCCTAGTCAATTAATACAAAAGTTTGTTAAAGTATAGGTTTATAAAAAAAAATGGTCAGTATTTTTTCCAAATTTTCTGCTGTCAGTCTATTTCTTTTTACATCGAAAACATACTTAAGTGCTGAGAAACTCCGCTCGCAATCCACTGATGTTAATGGGGCAAATTTAAGTAGTTTTATAGGAATATTATCATTCCAGCATAATTCAGAGTTTACTTTCTGTTGTAAGTTCTGGGCAATAACCTCAAAATCGGGATTTCTGTTAAGTACGGCTTTCATTTTAGCTTGCAAACGGTTACCTACTGCTCCTGGTATACTGTCCAGATTATTTAGTATAGTTGTTATTCCTGCAAAAAACGAAAATATATTTAATTTTCTGCAAACTTGTTTGAATTAATATCACTATATTTATAGCAATACGCATTTGTATACCATTTCCACGTCGTATTATGTTTATTTCTATTTTTGCCATTAATTCGTTTTTAAACTGGCGATATTCAGTACCCATCAGGATAGATTGTATAGAAAAAGCCATTATTTAATATTACAGTACTACCTTTTAGATATCTAGGATAATTTAGGTACGATAATTATGACTAATTTGGCAACTATAAACGTCAAAATATTTATATTAAGAAAAAGTGAACCTACAGAGGTTTTATACCTGTAGAACTAGAAAACTTCTTCGTCAGAAATAATAACTATAGCGTAATATACCATGTAGTAGTTATTGGGTATTGTTACTAGTGTAAGTAATCGTGTCAGTTTAAAATCGTTATTTATTTATTGTATATAAATATTTACGAAAACGATACTTATTTTAAACACGAACGTAAAAGAAAGAAAAAACGACTGTCTGCCGAAAATGTAGAAAAAAATACTGACCGTTTGCCTTAATAAATATACTTTAATAAAATGTTGTACTTACTGACTAGCAATGAAATACACTCATGGACAAATTTAGAGGAACGCAAAAATACAACTAGACTAATAAAACGTATTTTATACGTTGTAAGTCAGATAATGTAAAAAGCTTGGGTCATTTAAATAAAGGGATTATTACCTTAAAATTGATGTTTTTAATTGTTTTCTAATACTTCATTTGTTTTTCTTTTGCATTACCTAACTTAATGCGATTTTTTGGAAAATTTGAGTTTGTGCAACTATAAATTGTATTTTTTTTTAAATAAACGAGTATTTTTTGTTATAATTGTTAAAAATGCACACTTTAAAGAAAATAAAACAAAAAATATTGTCGCAGAAAACGACAACAATAATCCAAAAAAATTACATCATACTTAAAGGCATAGTCATTTGTTTTTTGTTCATTTTATGTTAACTGTAACGATACAAAATAATCTTCCGAATTAATTAAAAAATAAAATAAAATAAAAATCATGCTTTATTGTTGTAAAATTATTACTTCATCCCGTTCCTCTAATTTTGTCCGTGAGTGTATATGTCAAGTAAGAAATTAATTAACTGAATAATATTTTAATTAATTTTGAAGTCATGTCCACACTATTGCGAACAATGTCGCAAATTTGTGCGGTCTCTGCATAAGAGATGACGTTAATTAACGCCTTTTGTATCCGGAAGCGAGGCAGCCCTGGCCGTCTTCCGGGTCATTTGAGCTGTAATTAGCTTCGTATGCGCCTGGTGCTCTTGCTGAATACAATCAATCAATCAATTAAACAATTAATCAATCAGTTTATTTGTAAAACATGGGTACTCGTAACAAAGTCGGTGTGATGGTAAAAGTCAGTAAGTATCTTTAACCATTAGGGTGCTCTCAAATTCTACGGACAACATTACTTGAATGTAAAAGGAAGGTTATAGAGGATTAATCAAGGTAGGTAACGTTAGATTTGTCTTGGCGTTGCAATCGTCACTGGGTAGGTACATAAAAAAAGTAAAATGGCGGACTTAAAAATATACTCTTAAAACATGGTAATTTAACATGTATGACAACAACATTACGACACACAGTAGGGTTTCTAAAGATTGATTTATGTTAAACTGATTTGTTTTTTTTAATAGCCTGCTTTTTTTTCTCCGTAAGGCAAAGGCCTCTCCTCTTTTCTTTTCGTTTTGTTACATTTTTACGTCTGTATAGATCGATGTGAATAGTGTTAATTTCTACACGGAGTTGAGGGCAATGTACAAAGTGCAGGGTCTGTCCGGACTAATCCGGATCGTTACTATCCAAGGGCGTCACCAGCTGATGATCAAGGGGGGGCTGGTAGAAGTATACAGGTCGGTAGAATATGTCGGCACTTGAATGTCAACATTGACAAAAATAAAGGCTGCTTTTCGATTTTCTTTCGGGGTCGGGTAAATTCGAATGTTTTAAAAAGTATTCTGTAATAAAATAAAACATAAAAAAATTAAAATAAGCACCCAAATTAGTTTTCTTGTTGCGTCCTCTAGACGTTACGTATTTTTATGTAATTACATTCATGTCAAAAAAATACCTCATGTTCTCGTTATATGTGACACCGTATTACACAGAATCCCGGGAACCCGTATTCTTAATATTTCAAACAAATACCCTATTTGCTCAGTTACCTGCCTCCGTTTAGAGAAGGGAAAATTCGGTATCTTAAAAAAAAACGGAAGTTCTACTATTTTTTTGTCGTTAGCTAATTTATAATTATGTAAATCACATGAAATAATTGCTACTGGTATACATACATCTTTTAATTCCGGCTTGTCAACTAACAAAATCACAAAACCAATGAAATACAAATTGGCTACAATCGCACAGACGACCACCGATTTCATCCGAAAAACGGTTGGAACAGTTCAAAAAAATGATTTAATAATGACAAATTCTACGACAACTTTTATAAGGCGTGGGGGTTACCATGACTTACTAAAGCAGTTCACTTTAGGTTGAGAGAAAGGGACAGAGCTATATAACTGCTATAGCTGTGTCCCTCTCTCTCAATCTGAACTAAACTGCTTTAGTTGCCGCACCCGGTCATATGTACAAGCTCTCACGTAAGGCAGGAGTTTGGCCTAGCTGCTCCCTTATTGAAACCTGTGACCATACATACATACATACATAAACTCACGCTTTTATTCCCTAAGTGGGGTAGGCAGAGCTACAGAATACCAACAACTTTTAAAGCTTGTTGATAATTCTGTAACCACACTTTGCACAACCAGCGACCAAATAAAAAATATTATGTTGCCTCGGGGTTACTTACGAGTAGGTTTGCCAGTTATCACTTCGTTAATAAAGGTGTCTGATTTAAAAGAATCATACTTTTAATTTCAGGTAAATAAAGCTTGAGGAACGATGTGGATTAAAAGAAGTTGAAGTAGCAAAGATCAAAATGGGGATGCTAAGATGGCTTGGTCATTTAGAAAGGATGAATGAAAGAAGAGTTACGGAAGAGATGGCGAGCTAGAGTGAGCGGAGATGTTGTTGCGGCGCCCTTGACATAAGTACAGTGATCAAATTGGCGACGTACTAAATAAGGGCCCAATTAAATCCGTAACCGACGCAAATGCATAAAGAGGTTGATGAATGTAGAGGAAGCGAATGTTGTATGTTTAGAACGGTGCACCTGGCGTTCTATAAGCTCTGCCTTCGTTTCAATAATACGTTCAAGGTGCTGTTGGGTCTGCCTAGCTTCTGTAGTGCGTCGGAAATGTCCGTGAAGCCAAGAGTTGTCTGATTTTGTGCGTTGAATGCGGGCCAGCTCCAATAGTATGCTCACAATGATCGCGGACAGGTTTGACTGTCCCTATCTATGTTACTCAAATATGAAACTAATACATTCGAAATTAACGACGACTTCCTAGCCTAGTAATAGTAGTAATAATGTGTTGGTTGGTGCGCTGGCCTAGTTGGTAGTGACCCTGCCTACGAAGCTAGCGGTCCTGGGTTCAAATCCCGGTAAGGGCAGATATTGGTGTGATGAGCGCGAATATTTGTTCCTGAGTCATGGATGTTTTCTATGTATTTAAGTATATATTTCTCTATATAAGTATTTATATCGTTGTCTAGTACCCATGGCACAAGCCTAGAGCTTAGTTTGGGACTAAGTCAATTGGTGTGACATTGTCCCTGATATTTATATTTATATTTTATATTATAATTAATTTGAATTTAAATTGGGAGACAATCGTCAATGTGCCATTGATAGTGGACCACTAAACGGAAATTCTGGTACCGGTTTTTTAACCGGTATCGACGTGTCCCATCCCTCGTCCTTTAGATTCCCGCCACGCACGCACCGGGTCGTCGCTGAGGCAGCGAGAGCTTTTTATTTACCTCCACCACTTACAAGACGTTTGTTTAAAGGGATCTCGTTGATATTGAGTTCGATCTTGAGTACGGCAATCATTTGCGTAAATACAAGCTGCATTTAAAAAGTATTGAGAAAATTTTCTTGTCCAAAAATAACCTGTTTATTTTAATTTTTTTAGTCATCGGAATGCAAACGAGCACACAGGCCACCTGATGGTAAGTGGAAACTGTGACCCATAGACACTCGCATTTACAAGACTGCAAATGCACTGCCAACCCTGAGAACTAAGATGGAATGCCTCTATGCTAGTCATTTCACCGGCTGTCTAATCCCCAAACCGGAACACAACAATGCGAACACTGCTGCTAGGCGGTAGGTTAATGGATAAGATGGTGGTACCAACCCGGACGGACCCTGCACAAGGTCCTCCCACAAGTAAAATGCTATTTTATATTGAAATATTTTTTTAGGTAGCGCATAAACGCTTGCTTAAAATTGTAAGGCAAAATGCCTTACTGTCATCAAGCTATCAGTTAGCGCCACAACCGCTGACGCATCAACACTAACAAGTATTTGTTTCTTTCTCACTACAGAGTTTGGAATTGATTCGATATACATTGCCATCTTTGTCTGTACCAAAGTATATAGAATTACGATAGCAACTGACAGTGCTTGGCGAAGGATTTTGAATGCGCATAATATAACCTCGGTGAAACTGCTAAATCGCGTAAGTAACATTTTTAATAAGAAGCAAAGTGTACCTTTTTTCTAAGCTGTTAAGGTTTATTTTGCTGTATAGTATTTTTTTTAAAGAGTGTGAGGAAATAGAGCATGTAGGTTACCTGATGGGAAGTAATCACCGACGTAAGCTGTTTGTAACGCTTTCACAACAAAACTGCTGAACCTATCTTGATATAATTTGATAATATAGAGAAAACTTCAACCCGGAAGACGAAATCAAAAAGGCGTCTACGCAAACGGAGTCGCGGACAACAGATAGTATTAATATAATAAACGAGCCTTACTTCATATTGATATAATATACCTACTTGGCCCATAACTTCTGTCAATACGGTTTACTTAATTAAAACTAACAATATATACTTTTTAACAAAAAAAAAACTAGTGGGGATACACCAATAATGATACATCCAAACCCCTTTGGACAAACAGCGACCACTTTTACAAAAACAGTGACCGTTGTGAGTATCATAGTTGAGTTTGTTTTTAATTTTTGCTTCACCAGGCTTACATAAACAGTAAAGGCTTCCACAGCGACCTTTTGCAATAATGTAGCATAAACAATGTGTTTTTTAAAACTATATTGAGGTTTTGATTGAAATTTAAATACATTATAACAATAATAAGAAACTTATAGACATATTGAACTGTACTTCAGGCTCATTAAAAAGTGTTTTTGGAACGAAGAATGAATAAGTATAGGTACTCTGTTTTTCATGCTACCCGTGTTGGCGGGTTAGAATAGTGCCACACCATGTCTTCCCGCGGATGTCGTTAGAGGCGACTAAGGGAATAAAAGCTGGTAGTAGGTACTGTTAGGCGATGGGCTTGCAAACTGTCACTAATACGCTGGTATATTTGTGCAAAATGTGGTTACAGAATTATCAACAAGGTTTTAAAGTTGTAGGTAATTCTGTAGCTCTGCCTACCCCACTCTGGGATTACAGGCGTGAAGGTATGTATGTATGTATGTATGTTTTTCATGCTAATGTCAAGTCACTGTTTTCTTTATTTTTTGTATTTTAAATATATTTTGTAACGAGGCACTGAATAAGTATACAAATTTGTAGGTAAAAAATAGTAATTATTCCGTATACATTTTTGTTTGCGTTATTTATACAACAATATATTTTTAATAACATATATTTGTATGACTGTTTGTGAAAAAAAACTTAGTGATGGAACTTATGGGCCGACTAGGTTTTTTTTTATGGCTTTGAGAAGGCAAACGAGCACACAGGCCACCTGATGGTAAGTGGAAACTGTGACACATAGTCACTCGCATTTACAAGACTGCAAATGCACTGCCAACCCCGAGGACTAAGGTGGAATGCCTCTATGCTAGTCATTTCTACGGTATTGAATAAGTGAAAACTTAACTCTATCAATTGCATACAATTTGATTCACTCGTCGCGTAACATTCGAGTCACGTCTTCGCTCAATTGCTGTGTACGATATTTCATCTAATTTTGTCTATACTGCGTCCAAGATAACGAGTTAGTACTAGAAAACTGAGAACGCACGCGATTGGTCAGCGAAATGAGTCACAAATACGCATCAGATAGGTTTACATGGCGGCCAAAGTTCAGTCAACATCTGTCTCTCGTACGGTGCGGACGCGTTATACTTTTTTTCGATTTGGCGATTTTTTACGTTTACCTGGCTTGTATACTGGATTGTTATTTTCTGCATAACTTGTGACTCGGCTTGTTTATTGGACTGTTTTCTACTTAATCTACGACTCGGCTTGTGTACCGGACTGATTCCTGCTTACTGTGTGACTTGGATTGTGGACTAAGTTTTGGTGTTCGACAATGGTTAATTCACCAATTAAAAGACCGAGGCGATATTTTTCTTCTCACGAAAAAGCAATGATTCACAATTTGTATGATACTTTCCTTAAAGAATGATTTAAAAATTGTACATTACGAATATACATTGTTTTATTTATATAACTATCCAGCTACCTCTTTTTAAACTTTCCTTAATGATGTTAAAATAAAAAGGTAATAAAGATAATAATTCCTCGCTTTATTTGGGAAATGACCGCATTAACAAAAATATTACTTACATAAATATTCCGAACGAACGGCATGTAAGCCTGCCCAAGCATAGAGGTGCAATTGTTTACGCCCACCGACCTTCCTTTGTCCCTTTCATTTGCATACAAAAGTGCAACAGAGAGAACGCTATATTAACTCGTTATCTTGGACGCAGTATAGTATGATACGCGTGAGAAAGGGACAAAACAATGTAAACTGTATGACGTACAACACATGTAAAGGTTTTCTTGTATTTCTTTTTTAAGTCTAGCATATGTTACTTCAAGTTCATTGACTTTTATAACTAGACATCGTTAATTGGGGTGCACTTCGATCAGTATAAAAACATTTTGTATAATTTCATTTACTAATCACAAAAAGCATAATGAACGTTTCGCATAAAAATTAATTGTATAACTTTATCTGGCATACGATCAAATAACATAACACACATTTAGTATAACTATAATTTTGTTATTATTGCATTTTTTTTTCTTCTAGGTTAGGTTAGGTTAGAACTGTGACCACATTAAAGCCGTAAGAAATATTATTTATTCATTTATAAACTCTATAGTTTTTGAAATTATCCATTTCGTTTTATGCATAATGACTATTATAACGATGGTTTATTATACAGATCGAAATTATGCAGTTCGTCGTATGTAAAATGATCATTAGACTATTTTTTTTAATGCTAAACATTACACACCCATTAATTGGGATAGACCAAAAAAAACTTCTTTAAGATTACTATTTAAAGAAATTAATATTTTGACAGTAGCGTCACAATTTATTTATGAGAATATTATTCATGTCATTAAAAATCAAGACTTTTTTGTTAAGAATTGTGATATACATAATTTGAAAACAAGAAATAAAAATAAAATTGCTATTAAAAAAATTCGTGTCCGTAAGGTTCATAAATCATTTGTAGGTCAATGCATCCTTTTCTTTAATAAATTACCTGACGTTGTTTTAAAGTTACCATTTCCAGTGCTTAAAACTTACTTGAAAAAGTCGTTGATGTCTAAAGCTTACTATAATAGGGTCGAAGACTATCTAACAGATAAAAATGCTTGGCCAACACCTAAATAATTTAATAATAACTTAGTCATAAAAAATATGTAAATATTGTATATTGTCTAGGGGACACGGTTTCTGTAGGAGAATGTATCGAAACTTTTATGCAGGTTGTCTTGCACCGTCACAGGTAATAACTTGTATACTTTATAAAAAAAAATTTTTTTTTTTGTTACTGATGCTTATTAGTTTTGTGATAATTCTGAGTTTTGACACATTTTTCTGCTCAACTACGCATGAATATATTAATTTTTGGTGTTATGTGAGATTCATTGTTTTATATAATGCTAGGTTAAGTTTATTATTGTATAATATCATTAGCAATATTTAAAAAACGACTTACTGTTGAGTTTCTTGCGGCGTTTCTTCTCAGCAGTGGTCTCTTGCGAAGCGCTGGTAGATTTTTGACGTGTAAAAGTGCCCGTGCGGTCTACTTACTGAATAAATATTTATTTTGTTTTATTTTGTTCCGGTTTGGGGATAAGACAGCCGGTGAAATGACTAGCATAGAGGCATTCCGTCTTCGGCCTCAGGGTTGGCAACGCATTTGCAGTCTTAGGATTGCGGTCTTATGAATGCGAATGTCTATGGGTCACAGTTTCCACTTACCATCAGGTGGCCTGTGTGCTCGTTTGCCTTCCTATTATATAAAAAAAAAAAAAAAAAAAAAAAAAAAAAAATCTTATCTATATATATATACTGTCATAATGGATACATTGACCGAATTATAACGACATAGACAGACTCATAAAACAGACGAAATAAACTAAAACATTTCCTTTTCACTAAATATGTTAAACATTGAGAAAGTAGGTACTTGAACGCTAGAAGCCTGATTGTATTTAACTGTTCTCCGGAAACGTTTCCTGAATGGACAGTTAGCTTTAACTGCAGCATTAAGATCAGCATTCCTGACACGTTCGAGTGTTGATAGCGGACATCTAAACGCGTGGAAGTTTTTTTAACCCGACTGCTAAAGAAGGATGGTAATGTGGGTCTAAATTTGAATCCATAATATCCTTTCTCCTATTTGTTAATCGATAATAACTGTGGTCATAATAATCTTTTGCCATAATGTTTATCCTAAGAAAAATATTTTCCTTTTTTCAAATGCCATAATATTGATTATCGTCGTCGTATGCTTATTTACACTAATTTCTTAAGTTCTAATCAAGAGCCCTAACATTTGCATATCCTATAGATTAGTGCAAAACATATTACGTATTTAGAGCATTAGGTAATGTTATACTACTTATGGTTTATGATCATTAGGATGTCAAATCACTATGGCAAATAATAATTATGACAAATTATTGATATGTCAAAAGTGGTATGGCATTTGATTTTAGGACATACGATTTTATGGATCGTGTAGGAGACCCGCTTAATGTGTTTATCAGCCTTTATGTGTGTTCAAAATTTTAAAATATTAATTTAGTAAATTGGCCACATGAGGGCTCTTTTACACGTCGATAATATAGTGAATCTACCAGCAGAAGACCAAAATTGTGGAGAAGAAGCGCCGCAAGAAACTCCAGTGTATGTATGGTATTGTATGGTATGTTCGTTCTTTGTGGCTCTATAGAAACTAAACGCTTTGATCGATTTTGATGATTGGTTTGTCAATCGATTTGTCTTACACTTGTGTGTCGCTAATAATTTCATCACTTTAAGTAATTTTTTGATCCGTAACAGTCAGCAGATGGTTTTTCTTCAGATTGTATTAAAAAATAAGGAGGGTATTTAAAAAAAAAACTTACAAAAAAGTTTCTATACAGCTTATTTAGGTATTATTATATCTCAATTTAAATCACCAAATAATAATAATATAAATTAAGATCGATTCGAAGAAAAGCTTTTTCATCTGGTCGCAGATTTAACTGACGAAGCAGTATCAAAACGATAGGCATCCTGCTCTTACATGCCTCCGAGGCCAAGCAACTATATTTTGCCGGTTAATACATCAACGATAAACTGAAAAGTAACTTGTACAAGAGAATAACAGCTGCATAACTGTGTCATTACAACTCCTATAGAACTCAAGAAAAGCTCAAGCAACAAACTTTCAATAAAAGCTCTTCAGCTCGTGAGTAGAGCTTTAATGTTAAGTTAGTTTAACGGACTTGCTACTTGTCTTATCTCCTAGAACCTGCTTGGAATAAAACAACAATGAGAGAAATAATAAAATTGTGAGAGAAATGCAGCTTTTGATAACTGTATTTTTAACTTTAGGTCCACATCGCATTAGGACTACGAGTCGGTTTACTTGTGGAAGGACCTTGTGCAGGGTCCGTCCGGGTTGGTACCACCATCTTATTAAGTAACCTATCGCCAAGCAGCAGTGTTTGCATTGTTGTGTTCCGGTTTGGGGATAAGACAGCCGCGTAGCCGGTGAAATGACTAGCATAGAGGCATTTCATCTTAGTCCTCAGGGTTGGCAGTGCATTTGCAGTCTTGTGAATGCGAATGTCTATGGGTCACAGTTTTCCCTTACCATCAGGTGGCCTGTGTGCTCGTTTGCCTTCCTATGGCATAAAAGTAGCTAATACAACCCAGATCACTTTGAGTCTACATCTCAATCTGACTACATAGCTTTGTGCCTAGATCGCAATACAAGCATATCGCTTTGCGACTACATCTCAAAGAGTCGTCTCAAAGTTGCAAAATGACCACCTCGTTTGTGTTACTAGGTAGGTTAGGTTCGTTAGGTAACTTCAAATGCCCGAAGGGCAAACCGCCTAGGAATAGGAGCCCGCGGGGCTCCGATGACATCGCTAAGACAGAAATAAAATGAAAAAAAAGTGGTGATTTAGCGACTTGGATTTTTTGAGATGTAGTAATTTGCGATCTAGGCACAAAGCGATGTAGTCAGATAAAGATGTAGTCACAAAGAGATCTGGTGGTAGGGTAAGCTGGGTACGGTTGTGACAATTTTGGTTTGATCGCCTATAATTTTGTAAATTTACCAGTTATCTGGGAGAAAAATCACTTTAATACTTAATTTGAATATTTATCTACCTAAAATTGTTAAAATATTGTCCCTGACTACGCTGTATTAGGCATAAGATCAAATTAAAAAAAAAGGGAAAGTGTCACAACCGGCCACACCCCAAGGGCGGTTGTGACAGTGGTTGGGGTCGGTAGTGACAGGCATACAAAATACATCCAAATAGTTTGTAATGACTTTTATAGTTACAAATAATTAACTGAACACAACATAATCTTCTTCTAAAGAAAGTTAACAATCACTTTATGGCAAAAAAGCGAAAACCTGTGATCACTTCTCTTCTTAAAATTAATAAGGCACTGTAACATATAACGGTCTTCTTTATAATCAGTCAAAATGTTAGCTTAACTACTACAAAATTTTAACAAAACTGTAACACAACAAAGAAAAAATAAACATTTATAAATGTACCAATCAACATACTGAGTCAGATTCAACATGTGACAAATGTAATGGGAACTATCACCTGCGCACTCTACGCGAGACCAGAGCCTAAAACTAATATAGCACTGTACCATATAACAGTCTTCTTTAAAATCAGTCAAATTGTTAACTTAACTTAAAATTACTGTAGCTAACTGGAAAAAGTTTTACAAAATTTTAACAGAACTATAACACGTAGGTATCGCAAGAGCGACATGCGATTAACTTCATGTATTTCCGCAGCTCTCCGTAATGAAGTACCGCGTTTCACCTCTTCGTAAGCATTTTCATATTTACTAATAACTAAAGACAGGCCTCTCTCGGTCTTCCGCACGCGTTTTCTAGGCATCTAAAATAAAACAAAACAAAAAAAACAATGTCACAACCGTACCCACAAAATTTGTCACAACCGTACCCAAGGCAAACTTTTGAAAACAAAAAATGACCATGACTGAGCAAAAACATCTGTATTAAAAGTAATTACTCGTAAGTAACTGCTAATGTTCAAGTTATAACAAAAAAAAAAAATGCAATCTATCTGTGTACAAATAACCGTAATTACAAAAATAAATCGAACAAAAAAACTTACTTTTGACTGTCGAAAATCAATGTGGGCTCCTGCTTACTTTACCGTCGCACGCCGGCTGACGCAACACTGGGACACGCGTTTAGACTTGCATGCCGCTTGTCTTTCCCCTTGTACCCCTCCCCGCGATCCGTATAGTTTCGCTGTTATAGCGACTGTCACTACCGTACCCTGGCACAATCGTACCCAGTTTACCCTACTTAGCTACATGCTTCATGGTTATATAGAGATATAGACGGCAAGCTTCTATCCCGAAAGAAATGTGTTAAAAGGTTAATATGTGTATCTGTGTATCTATGTAATCGTAGTTCCCAAAACGGATGGACTAATTTCGATGAAGTTTTTTGTTAGAGAAAGCAAGTCTAATCGCGATGGTTTTTAGCTAGGTTTGATGAAAATTGGTTGGGCCGTTTATGAGATATCAGCTGTGAAAGAAGGCGTCACCTTTATTATCCGTATCACGGGTTTTTATCTTTGTAAAATGTATTGGTTTACTTGTTATGGTTTTTTTTTTTTTCTATTAGAGTTTTTGTTTTTAATGTTAGATATTAGGGTTCCGTACCCAAAGAGTAAAAATGGGACGTTACTAAAACTCCGCTGTCCGTCTGTCTGTCACCAGGCTGCATCTCACTGGAAATTTTCACAGATGATGTATTTCTGTTGCCACTATAACAACATATACTATCCCATACAACAAACGTTTTTTTTTAATAGATAATGGCACGGAGCCCTTCGTGCGCGAGTGCAACTCGCACTTGGTCGGTTTTTTGTTTTGCTGGTGATGTCAAGAAATGATTCCTGTGGAAGACCAGCTCTCGCCTAAAAACCGGTAATGCTGAGCTGGAACTATTTGGCTCCATCTGGCACTAGTTCAGATATTTTTTTTATAGTTTGTTTGATAATTGGTTTTTCTGTACTTGAGTTAGATGTAAGCAAATAAACTTTTATTATTTCTTTCATTCTGTCTTTCTTTACCATCTTGGTTTTTTAATTTCATACGATTTTTTGAGTATTTTTCATTAGCTTAGTAATTTTAATTGAAATGGGTAAAATCTGGGGAACATGTTCAGTCTCACAAGGAGATGTATTTACTTTTGAACCTTATTACAATGCAATAAGGTGAAAAATAGGCTACATCTCTATCTAGGTGACTGTTCAAATCCAAAGAGACAATCAAATATTATTATGACAAAGAGCTGTTATTGATGTCCTTAAAAGGTCATCTCTGCTCAGTTGTACTTAAAGTAGAACTACCGACTTCGCCAAATACAAGGATTTCAATTGAAAAAAAATACTTCTCTTTTATTTTAACTTAAAATTACAAACGTTATAATTAGAAATCTTTTATACTTCATTTTCCTTATTCCTTGCGAAGTTGTACACGTTTGATTAACGTAACATGTTTGAAAAAAACATGGCCGCCCAGCGCTGGAAACAAATTCAAAGCTTAATTAGCAAGGTTTACAATACGTACAGTCAACTAGTCAAGATATCCATATCCGCCCTTATTTTATTCAGAATAGAGTTGTTATTAGATTCGAACACATTGTCCTCAGACGTTTGTCGATGACCGCATACTGTATATTTTTTGTAATTAGTTCAAAACAGAAATTGGCGTAGGACTCTGCGTTTGAAATTAATTTAAAATTAAAATTCTGAAAACAAATATTTTGTTGGAACCATAATAATGTACCTATAATGAAGAGTGACAATGTTAGTGATTATGTCAATAATAAAAAAAAAGTGTGAATACTTATTGAGAGTAGAGAACCAGCCTTCAATACATTATTTTGCTTATATTGAGACGATCATTTTACTGGTACGCTGGTTATATAAATTAACTAATAACCATTTCTAAGTAATTCAGAAATTCAATTTATATTCCCCTGAGTTACCATTCTGTAACAGACGTTTAACAAATGATATTAAATTGAGCTCTGTATTTAAAAGGTCCAAGCTCATGAATAATTGGCAACGTTAAGTTGCTCTTTCTGGAAGCTTCTTTGAGCTTCGAGACTGCAGTTTTACAGCCGAGGGAAACTGTGTTCTGTCGAGCTTTTGAAATATGACGTAACGTACAACTTTATAAAAAGCTTTATTAATTTACGTCTAAAATATTAAAAATGAGTTTAAATTAAACATATATCGTGTCTGTCGTAAAAATACAGCAACAAAACCATTACACAACAGCACTAAAATGCTTTTATAGGACTTAGAAGCCGTATATTCGTTCGCGTCAAGAGCTTGCAGTCTCGCGTGTAATACGAAAGATTTACGGCTACTGTAATGAGTAGAACAAATAAGGAAAGGGAACAAGAAAATGGATACTTATTTTTGACGACGCGTTCTCCTAGTCGCTAGTGACCCTGCCTACGGAGAGCGTCGGTGGGCTTAGTGGCTTTGGGGGTCGACTCGTGATCGTAAGGTACCGAGTCTAAACCCGGTCACCATGTCATCATCATCAGCATGTCAGCCGAAAGACGTCCACTGCTGGACATAGGCCTCCCCCAAGGCTCTCCACTCAGACCACCATGTGTAATATCTACAAAAAAATATTTTAAATTCGAAAGCCAATAAAGAGAACTTTACCAATTTAATCCCTGCACCGCCTCCCTTTTATGTCTAACTAGTGACCTGCCCTCGCTTCACTTCGGTTTATGTGAGTTTTCTGTGTCACCATGTACCAATGACTTTTTCTTCTTTCTTACGGTGAAGGAAAAACATCGTGAGGCAACCTGCACATTCGATCAGCTGAGTGTGTGAGAGGGTAATTGCACCAAATATCCCAGAGTCGAACTGTATCCGAAAGACCCCATCTGTAAGATAAGGTAAGACCCTGCCTACGAAGCTAGCGGTCCCGGGTTCGATCCCCAAATATTTGTGTGATGAGCGCGAGTATTTGATCCCGAGCCTTGGGTGTTTTCTATGTATTTAAGTAAGTTTATCGCTTCCTAGTACCCATAGTACTAGGTCCTTGGTTCTAAGGTATCCTTACTAGCGTTGTGCTGATAAAACACTTCTCAAATATCTATCTATAAATTATAATAATTATTGTCACAATGTTCAGAATGAAAAATGAAGAAAAAAAATAATATTGTATAATTTGTACGTCAAGGGTTCGGTAATGGTAAATAGAGCTACAGTTTCTTCAGTTTCTTTCTAACTGTTATTAATGCCATTGACACAAAACCATGATATTTTTGCTTATAGCGGCCTGTTAGACGTATTTTCTGATATTTTTATTTTCTTGTATAAAAAGTTCCGATCGGCTTCTTTCCCTATAAACATATTTACTGTTACAATTATTTTCTTGTATGAACATTTCCAAACGTCTTCTTTCCCTAGAGACGTATTTACTGTAATCATTATTTTCTTGTATAAAAAATGCCGACGTTTTATTTTCCTATGGACATATTTACTTTTATGTATTTGTCTTGTTAGATCATTTTCCCAGAAGACATAGTAGCGAATATTTCCCAATAGTAATTACATACTAGTACATAGGTAGGTTAGGTTTGGTCCGTTTATATAACAGGCCCGGAGGGTCAAAAACACCCAGGAGTAGGAGCTCCGCTATGCGGAGCTCCGTCGACTCTGTCAGACTGAATGTTTGGAATGGGATAAAAGGCGTTCGGAATGTTTTATACAAGCAAATAAAATAAAATAAAAACAAAAAATACATCAAATGAATCGCATGCATGTAAACTCTTTATTGCTCATTAATAATTACGCGACATGTTTGCATTGATAATAGACAAAGTACATAGGCAAACTTATCTCGTATGGGACCTCTTTCAGTTATGTTCTTATTTATTTCTAGCTAAATAGATTTCATCATTGAGTTTATATGGTCGACCTGTTACATGACGTCACAGTGCATATCGAATCTCTCTGTCTTATTGCTGATTTATTAGCGAGTTCTTGGCCAATTTTAATTTCACGTAATCTCTTTTACAATATCTTCATATAAGGTTGAGAAACACGATTAAACAAAACCATACATATTTAATTTATTAAGTGTATTTTTAATATCACAAAAACTGGTTTTTGCCATTGTCGCTATTTCATACACGTATAATAGAAACTAGCCATAGCAAGACTCGAAACTCTTAGATGTGGGATACGGAAGCATGAAGCTAGAATTTAATTATAAAGTTTGGATGCCCGGCAGTGTTTTGTTTGTTGCTGGATTCAAAATTTAGTCACAGTGAGAAGCAATCACAGTAAAAACAGTCATTTGTCTTCGAACAAAGGAATATCGCGTGGCTTGCGTGTGTGCGTGCCTCGACCGTACGCGCCGCGAGCCACCACAAGCAAACTCTACAGGATGCACCAAGCCGCGTTTAACTGCGTATAGTCAAGGAAATTGATTTGTAGACCATTTTGAACTATGTCAAAGAGACACTGTAAATAAAATCATAAGTAGTCTCTTACGTTTTGATTGATTACGTCACTATGGAGCTTTAAAGCTTAATATTTCATAAACGGATACATTAATCTTTTTTTTTTTAAAACCTTCGGCTTCGGACGGACAGACGTACGGACATGGCGAAACTAAGGGTTTCTAGTTTGACTACGGAACCCTAAAAATGAGTCTTGGAATCCCTAATATAACAACTCTAACCTATCCTACCCTTAGGTAATTTAAGAAAGCTAAAAAAGTTATCTGGCTCAGGAAAACCAGTTCAGGACAATCAATAATTTAGGACAAACGAACGTTAGGACAAACGATGTAATGGTTCGCGAATGACACCCTTACAAAAATAATGACTTCATGGCTCCACCTCATCTATTATAGTCCTCCAGTCAGCGCGCTGCTTTCCTGGCTATTAAAAAAAACAAAGTACACCAAGTGTCACCATGATAAATTACTTCCATCTCGGTTGACCCAGTTCCTATTTTATCCATAAACGCGGTTCGAAACAGTGTTCTATTTCTCCAAGGTACCTAAGATTCTCTATCTAACATATTTCATGCTATCAGGCACCTCGCAATTCTCGGAAAATCCCCAAAGACAAGAAATTGTGGCGCTAGCTTAGTATTTTGCAGTTTCTGCACGTTTTTTATGAACTTAAGTTTAGCAGTCAGTTCACGAAGTTCTTTAATCACTCACAGGATATCCATGGATAAAAAGCTTAAACAATTTAATAAGTAACCTTAAATTCTTCTTGACTTACGTTATAGGTTAAACAAGATGGCGGCTCGTTGTAAAATGGCGCTGTTTGTTCGTCACAGCTGATCAGCGCTGTCTATAAGTTTGCAGCGCCTTGCTGAGCTGGTCGCCTGTTAAATGCTTGCATCTTGTTTATATTGTTATGCTATATTTTAGTAGTTGGTAGTGACCCTGCCTACGAAGCTAGTGGTCCTGGGTTCAAATCCCGGTAAGGGCAGATAATTGTGTAATGAGCGCGAATATTTGTTCCTGAGTCATGGATGTTTACTATGTATTTGAGTATATTTTTCTCTGTATAAGTATTTATATCGTTGTCTAGTACCCATAATACAAGCCTAGAGCTTAAATTGGGACTAGGTCAATTGGTATGACATTGTCCCCTGATATTAATTATTTTATTTTATTTTAAGTAAATAATATTTATCTTTTACTTCAACTTCAACAAGAGCTTCGTGTCGATTAAGAATTAAGTAAGAGTCAAGAAAATTAACCGCAAAGCAAAACTGGCCTTGCTATTTTTCAGGGAGTATTGACTCCAACATGACAGAACATGGGTATGGCAGAAGAAGAACGCAAGCCGGATTAATGCAGTTGAAATGAGAGCTCTAAGAAGTATTTGTGGTGTGAGGATCATAGATAGAGTAAGAAATATCGAGATCCGAGAAAGATGTGGATTGAAAGAAGATGTAGTGACTAAAATCGAAAAGGGTATGCTAAGATGGTTTGGTCATTTAGAAAGGATGGATGAAAGAAGGGTTACGAAAATTATAGGGCGAGCGAAAGTGAGCGGAGATGTCGGTAGAGGACGTCCTAGATGGACATACGGTGATCAGATTCGCGATTGTACTGAATAAGGGCCAAATAAAAAGCACCCGAAACCGATTTACGTGCATCAAGAGATTGATGAATGTAGAGGAAGCGAAAGTTGTATGTTTAGATCGGTGCACCTGGCGTTCCATAGTCTCTGCCTACACCATTGAGAGACAGGCGTGAAGGTGTGTATGTAAAATCATTATGGCCGCAATCAGACGGCATATTGTGAAAAAAAAGTCAACAAACTATGACTTGTGAGGCATCATTGAATAGGTATTTAAAAATCATCGTTAGATTTCTTTCATCATTTCTCATTCTGAATGATCATTTAGGATTTTTAAAATAAATTTTGCAACTTTTAACCGTCTGTTATAAATTTTATTAAAAAGGGTCGGGTCTCATTATTTCCAAAGACACTGAATTCTATAAGATGATTGTTTTTGAAAGAAAACCTTTGAAGTGCCCAACAATTACTAACTTTGTTACCATAAGTTTCTCCTTTGAGCGTAACTGGAATAAGTTTAATCAACTTTATGTTTAGGGTGCAAAGGTCTAAATTTGATCGAGAAAGTTTTTGTTTCAAGGCTTTATCTACTTTTTTTCATTTCAGATAAGGTTTACAAATAAAACACCAACTGACCCTGCCTACAAAGCTAGCGATCCCGGGTTCGATCCCCGGTACGGCGAAAATTTGTGTGTCTTGGGTCTTTTCTATGTCTTTAAGTACTTATGTATTTATCTATATAAGTGAATTTATCGTTGCCTAGTACCCAAAGTTCCTGTCAAGTAAATAAGAGCTATCAAAACGGTGGCAATACGATAACAACTCAAACACGATATATGGTTTTCACCGTGTCGAATAGAGGCCCTTACCGGGAGAAAAACCCGGCAACGCTAGCTTCGCGGGCTGGGTCACTATCAGTAGGCTAAATGCATCGTCATAACTTTTTTTAAACAATTGTTTAAAAGAGATTCCCGTGTGGTTGCCGGGTTAGAATAGTGCCACTCCATGTCTCCCCGTGGATGTCGTAAGAGGCGACTAAGGGAATAAAGGCTTGTAGTACTGTTAGGCGATGGGCTTGCAACCTGTCACTAATACGCTGGTAAACATCTTAGCCTATTTGTGCAGTGTGGTTACAGAATTATCAACAAATTTTTAAAGTTGTAGGTAATTCTGTAGCTCTGCCTACCCCACTCTGAAGGTTAACTGGAAGAGATCCCTTATAGGGATAAGTTCGCCTTTGTACATACCTATCTTGTTTCTGTTTTATTTTTGATCTGTTATTTTCTGTTTGTACAATAAAGAGTTTACATACATTACATACATACATTACAGGCGTGAAGGTATGTATGTCTATGTATGTTTAATAGAGATTCTGTTTTTTTTCACTACCCAATTGGCTCTATTCTGATCGGAAAACCCTATTGTATGTATGTATGCATATGTATGTATGTAAACTCTTTATTGCACAAAAAAAAAAAAAAACAAGTAAATTCGTACATAAAGTTAAGGTTAACATGTACAATGGCGAACTTATCCCTTTAAGGGATCTCTTCCAGTTAACCTGACCATGATTGAGGAAACTGTACGAGGATAGGCAAGATTACAAGGATGTGCACCAAAAATAAAATTAAACTAATATTTCTACAGCTTCACATGTTATAATAGCTCTTATTGTTTTTACAGTAATATCAAAAGTTATGTGGTTTTCCCTAGTAGAATGGATCCCAGTGACCTTCCAAAAGCAAAAAGCTGTATAAAGAGTCCGTCATCCACGTATAAGTTACGTCGATGTTAGGGCGTTACAAGACGCAATTACTTATCTGTAATCGACTAGGGATGTAGTCGACTCGATAATCGTTAAGTGCGTGACGGAGCTGTATTAAGTAGTTTACGAGGGACGCTGTCACACCGAATCGTTGGCATAAAACATAAATAAGGATTTGACATTTGGAGCTAACCCTATGTGCTTCAAATTCAAATTCAAAATTCAAAATATTTATTTAGTAAATTGGCCACATGAGGGCTCGTTTACACGTCGGCTTGTTTAGTCTACCAGTTTAAAAACTCTTTAATCTTACAAAAGGGAATATTCATGACATTTTTCACACCTACAATAAAAGCTGATTAATGTAAAAAACTGTTGACAAAATCAATTTTTGAATAGCTACAAAAATAACCAAGATATAAGGCAAGCAAAACAGAATTTATTATGGAGTCAGTGTCCACACCTTAGGGTATTTTACCCTAAATTTAGGGCATTTTTACGGGTTCAGGGTAATTTTTAGGGAAGAAAATTATTTAGGGTATTTTTCAGGGTAAAATATTTTCTAGAGAATATTTGAAAATCTTTACAAGTTTTGGTGATTGATGAATGTTTGGAACGGTGAATTAATAAAGATTTATACGTAAATTAATTTGTTGTTATTTAAAAAAACATTTAGGGTAAAAAATAAATAAAAGTGCCTAATTTAGGGTAATTTCGCCGAGCGTTAGGGTAAAATGGAAAAACTGAGGTGGCAACACTGTATGGAGTTTATATGGCTGACTTCGGTTATTATGACCTAATTTTGCAGTTCAGCTTACTCTGAGAGAAAAGGACAGAGTATAGCAGTTATATAGCTCTGTCCTTTTCTCTCAGAGTAAAATGAACTGAACTATGTCATAATAACCCCACTGATACATGACCTCATACTTCGGATCTCTCTGGCTAATAAGCAGTTTAAAATGCTTGTATCCTCTTCTTGGCCGGTTTTGGTGATCTCTTTTACGATATTTTCAAATTTGATGAGAAAAAAATCCTTGCATATTCCCTATTCGGATCTAGGAGATTACGCATGGGTGTAACGCTCGCCGGCGATCGATAAATCATATAATTTCCTACGTTCGACGTTGGGCTCACGTGACGCTGAAGCTAACGTCAATCTCATGCACAATGCCTGCCTCTACTAACAGGCAGTCATTAGTGCACTACCTACTACGCTTCTACTAAAATCATTGATATTTTTTACCTCCTCAGGTTCCTTGTCCTATAAAAAGAACATAATACGGTCATTGAAATAAAGATCTAGTGCAAACGAAGTAAAGTTGAATTTCTTTCGTTTTTATTTCAAATGGTCAAATTAGAGAATAGATTCATATTCCATGGACGAATTTCGTTGTATGATGGGCCTTAGAAGGATAATGTATGTACGAAACATACAGTTTACGAGTGATTATTTTATTGGTAAACGTAAACAGTAGTTTTTTTTTTTTTTTTTTGCCCCCGCGGCTATTTGAACAGCTACTACCGCAGAGATATGGCATTTCCACGTGAAGTGATTTCGCCAGTGTCAAGGTACATATGAGTATAAATCAATATAGCAATAAAACACAATCCAATCTTCTCTATGAAGATTGGGGGCAACGTTGTACGGTGATTTGTAGGTCAGAGGTCAAGATAGTTTTAACCTCTGCACCACTGCGAGTCCACTTGAAACGAGAAGAAAGATGCCAGATACACGAAATAAGTCCAAGTCTTCAATCACTGTGCGACACAAAGGCATAAAAAGTACAAATCACTATCAGAAAAGAACTTTGAACACCTAATTACACAAAAATTAAAGTCTAAAACAAATTACACGTCCGCCATCTTTTAACGTTGCAAATGGCCCCCTGAAACAGTAGTTTAAATATCCCTGTTTTAAAACCGACGCAAAAAGACGGGAGTTTCAAAATTCACCGCTATGTGTGTATCTGTGGCAACGTGGCACATAAACTGCTCAACCGATTTAAATATTTTTATTATTATTTGAAAGGTGATTTTTTAGCGGTGGTTAATAGCAAAGTTTTATTAAAATCAATTCGGCTGTTTAAGAGATATGAGCTCTAAAAGATGGGGTCACGGTTATATTGGGAGTTTTTTTATCTATTTAATACTTATTAATGAATATCGTTACAGTGTACAAATCACTATTGTACTGTAAACATAAATAAAAAATAGATACAAATATTGTTTAAACGCGATATGCTTAGTTTTATTTTAATTTGATTAGCTTAGTTTAATTTAATTTTAATAAGTTTAGTTTCAACTTTTAATTGTTTAAAAAACAATAATAAAAAAGCCAAACATGAACTGTTGCCTATCGTCCGTCCTATTAAAATGACGGACCCACCATCTCATCCAGATGCATAAAAGCTGTTATCCAGAGATTATAAAGAGCAATATCCTACACCAAGTCTGGGAATGAAGGCGTGAAGGTATGTATGAAAAATATTCTAAGATTATAAGATTATAAATAAAGACCCACTCTAAAAACTTGTTACTAATTCTGCAACCATATTTTACACAAACAGACTAAGATGTTTACCATCGTATTAGTGACAGGTTGCAAGCCCATCGCCTAACAATACTACAAGCCTTTATTCCCTTAGTCGCCTCTTACGACTGTCACGAGAAGACATGGAGTTGTACTATTCTAAGACAACCACACGGTTATTACATACATACCTTCACGCCTGAAATCCCAGAGTGGGGTAGGCAGAGCTACAGAATTACAATTTCAAAAAGTTGTTGACAATTCAGTAACCACAATTTGCACAAATAGGCTAAGATGTTTACCAGAGTATTAGTGACGGTTGCAAGCCCATCGCCTAACAGTACTACAAGCCTATATTCCCTTAGTCGGCTCTTACGACATCCACGGGAAGACATGGAGTGGCACTATTCTAACCCGGCAACCACACGGTTATTATAACTAGAATATTTTAAAGACCCAATAACGCGATACAAATTGGTGTGATAGTCGGCCAGCGATCAATAAATCATCATTTGTCGGCGCCAGCGTTGCTTCACCTGATGCCTTCGATAGACGTCAACCGCTTCAGTGGATAACGACAGATTCCGATGGTAAAGTATCGATTAATGTCCTATTAAAGTAAAGCCATAACCAAGGAGTTCTAGTTTTTACTGTTTATTATTTCACCTGCAGGGGAATTTGCGTCTACTTTTTTGTGCTTGTCACCTGATGGTAAGTGGAAACTGTGACCCATAGACATTCGCATTCACAACAACCCTGAGGACTAAGATGGAATGCCTCTATGCTAGTCATTTCACCGGCTGTCTTATCCCCAAACCGGAACACAAGAATGCGAACACTGCTGCTTGGCGGTAGGTTAATGGATAAGATGGTGGTACCAACCCGGACGGACCCTGCACAAGGTCCTCCCCCAAGTAAAACCAGCTTACATCAAACAGCAGAACTACATTACATAAAATCACGCCTATTTCCCAGAGGGGTAGGCAGGGACCACTTCTTTCCACTTGCTACGATCTTGACAAATTTCTTTCGTTTCTTCCACATTCATACATCGAGTCATGCACGCACGTCGATTTCGGTTATTTAAGAAGGCCCCTTTTCCAGTATTTCTCCGATTTGATTCGAAAAAGTACGCCTAGGGCGGCCCCTTCCGACCCGTCCACTAACTTTCGATCATATATCTCTTTCGTCAATCTTGTTTCCAAATGACCGAACCGAAGCATGCCCTTTTTAATCTTAGTCACTACATCTTCTTTTCAACAGCAGAACTATCTAATCAAAAAAAAAACATCATTTACAGCTGTTTGGTTGCCGGCTTAGAATAATGCGCCATGTCTTCCCGTGGTGACTTAGGGAATAA
Source organism: Acleris emargana (assembly GCA_927399475.2). Lineage (NCBI taxonomy): Eukaryota > Metazoa > Arthropoda > Insecta > Lepidoptera > Tortricidae > Acleris > Acleris emargana. Next base: position 17,019,571 of record OV656854.1, read on the forward strand.
AGGCTGGTAGTACTGTTAGGCGATGGGCTTGCAACCTGTCACTAATACACTGGCGGTCTTAGCCTGATTGTGCAAAATATGAGAGTTTAGAGTTGTAGGTACATCTTTAGCTCTGCTTACCCCACTCTGCGAATGGAGGCGTGTTTATGTATGTATGTATGCATTTATATTCATGTTTTTCCACGAGGAAACACACACAGAAGGTTAAATAGTGGTTCATCAACAGTGAGCCCAACTAAATTTATTTTTAATATTGAAGTTACGTGCACCCAAAAGTGAAAGGTTAAACTGGACACAAGAAAGATTAAATAGATTTATGGCGTCCATGCCCTCGGGTCAAGACTCTTTTTATTAAGCTATCGACGTACCCGTGGAAACTTCAGACTAGTATTCAACAAGTTTAACAAAGAACTTGGAGAACTATGTCATATTCAGAGATCGGACAAATGGGTGTCATTACTCGCAATAATGCGGACATGACTCCAAAGATTTTAAATAAACAAATTAAATTATATATATTACATACATACATACATAAACTCACGCCTTCATTCCCAGAGTGGGGTAGGCAGAGCTACAGAATTACCAAGCACTCTTAAATAAGGTGTTGATAATTCTGTAACCACGTTTTGCACAATCAGGCTAAGATGTTTACCAGTGTATTAGTGACAGGTTGCAAGCCCATCGCCTAAGAGTACTAGAAGCCTTTATTATTCCCTTAGTCGCCTCTTACGACATCCACGAGAAGACATGGAGTGGCACTATTCTAACCCGGTGACCACACAGGTAACAGGTACAGGTATTTAATATATATTATATATATTAAATAGCTGAAAGACGTCCACTGCAGCAGTGGACGTCTTTTAGCTGACATGATGACGTGATATATCACTCGTTACGTCATTTTTTTGTCATTTGTCATTTGACAACGCATGTCGAGTGCTATATCGCTGCTGGACATCGGCCTCCCTCAAGGCTTTCCACTCAGACCGGTCTTTTGTTTTTCGCATCCACCGCGTTCCCGCGATTTTCACAAGGTCGTCACTCCAACTCGTGACTTACCTCCATTCTTAAAAGTAAAGATTATAGCTAAGACTGTCTTAGTTTTTAAGTCTTTTGGAAATAAACAGTTTTTTTTTTTCCCTAAATTTTTCTATGACAACGCAAAGCGACAGTGATCACCAAACGCTAGCGTTTGTATTCGAAGGCAACGACGTAACGAGTGCATCGACTGCGAAGATGAAGAATATTCTAATCTATTGCTATAATCTATTCTTTTAAGATTGGACTTTTGGAATGTCATTCCAACACTTGCTGCGTAACTTATCTCTTCAAATATAGTATAAATCTCTACAGGCACCGGCGACGTGCCAAGCCGTATCACCGGCAATGTGGGCTTTAATGACATTATCATAACGTAATGTGTTATCAGACGATATAAGTTTCAGCGCGGAATATCCCCCAGGGCACCTGTAATGTCACCGGGATGAGATATACGGGATAATACTCGTGTTTATGGAAAGTTTGGAAGTTGCGATAATTAGGGAGGTGATACGTGATGTTTTTTTGGAAAATAACATACATACACACTCACGCCTTTATTTCCAGATTGGAGTATAGAGCTACAGAATTACCAACGAGTTTTTTTTTGTTAATTCTTTCATTTTGCTTTGGTTCGTTTTTATTATAATTATCAATATATTGGTCCATTAAGTGAACAACGAAGTGTTAATTAGTACTCTTTTGTATTTTGTTTAGATAAAAAATAAAAAGGCACCTATCGATATCGAAATATATAGTCGCCCGATTTACGTGGGACATGCAAGCCCTTGGGGAATCTACCCCCCCCTTTCTGTTAAAATTTGTATTGTTTTTTTCAATCGATTTCTATTAATACGTTTCTATGTTCTTCTTAGCATCTATTCCTACTTACCCTGATGTTATTATTTTTTCGTTAGGTACTTATCGAAAATATTATACATATTTCATTTACATTCATAATATATATTTTATTTCATAAGGCATCTGTTGTAATAAAGTAGCTATATCGAAAGGAATTTCATGGGAAAATGATAGTTTTGAATTGAAATGAGACCTTTTCAAAAAGTGCGGCATCTATCCCAGAGTTACCGTAATAGCGCTAAAGAGCCTCTGTTTAATGTTTAGGTACTTTATTTAAATACCTTTATTCTCCCATACTTTACACAATCATTTCACGCGAAAGAAGTCCAAGGTTATGTTGTTCTAAATTATTGATACCTAAACCCTACCCTAAAAACCGCAACCCTCACATATTCCACAGCTGCAAACTCTTTATATTCAAATTGGGGTATGTAGGAGCTATCAACAAGAGACGCCAATAGAGGGGGTGAAATATGAGGGATGAACCTTCGGGTGATCATTACTTACGGTGTAAAAGTGCCGCAGTGTATGTTTGGCACAGCGTAACAGCGCTAGTGGATTCACTCTACTGGGGTCCTTGTGAAAAAGAGTATATTTTTTTTTTATCAAATAATAAATATCAGGGGACAATGTCACACCAATTGACCTAGTCCCAAACTAAGCTCTAGGCTTGTACTATGGGTACTAGACAACGATATAAATACTTATATAGAGCAATATAAACTTAAATACATAGAAAACATCCATGAAACAAATATTCGTGCTCATCACACAAATATCTGCCCTTACTGGGATTTGAACCCAGAACCGCTAGCTTCATAGGCAGGCTCACTACCAACTAGGCCAGCGCGTCCAAAAAGGGTAAGGACCAAAAAGTTGGACCACAGTAAAGCGCAGTTAACCACACAAACAATGAAGTCGACAAAAGTTCCGTTGTGCGACGAAATTTCGTGTCACAACGGAAAAGTTTCATAGAAAATTTAATTGAGTGAGTTACCGTGGCCAACTTTTTGGTCCTTACCCATAAGTCGACTTAAATCGTTATAATTAAATAATTGCGAGCATAAATCCGATAATTTAACCCTTAGGTGCATACGGTATCAAAAATGATACGTCAAATTTTCTTCGTTCAAAAATCTGTCAAGTACTTTTAATCTCGCTATTAAGGTTGAATAACGTTACCTTTGCTCAAATACTTGCAAAAAAGTATTAACAGGCAACACTCAGAGCGGCTGTCATTTCATGAAACGTCAAAACTTTGAATCGGGCGGTTGTTTTTTGCAACAGTGAAATTCCCCAGTAAGGACCCAAAAGTTGGACCACAGTAAAGCGCAGTTAACCATACAAACAATGAAGTCGAAAAAAGTTCCGTTGTGCGACGATAATTCGTGTCACAACGGAAAAGTTTCATAGAAAATTTCATTGTGTGATTTGGCGTGGCCAAATTTTTGTTCCTTACCCATAAGTCGACTTAACTCGTAATAATAAAATAATTGCGATCATAAATCCAATGATTTAAAATGCGAATCAAATGATAAAACATTTAACCGTCGACTAAAGAACCTTTTATTGGAGAATGAACTTCATTCAGTTAAAAAAATTGTTGACATTCAACTTTAGTGCTAGGGGTCTCTAAATTGATGTTGTATTTGTTTTACTTGACTTGTGTTAGTATAGTTTTCTAGTTTTCTGTTAATTGTCCTTTATTATTTATGTTATGACTGATACTACTATTTGGTTTTAATTATTGTACCTATTTTGACGAACATAGATCAATGCATGAATATTTTAATGTAGTTGTTTTATGCAATAAATAATTAAAATAATAGAAAATTAAAAAACCGGTCAATTGCGAGTAGGACAAGGGCACCGAGCGGATATTAAGGATAATCGAGGGTTGGAAAATGCAACAGAAGATACTTATTTTGTTATGAACTTTTCATTAAGTTTTTGGTACTTTTTCTTAAACTGTAAAGTTTCACAACTTCATTTTATTTTTCGTGTAAAGTATAACTACATACATACATACATACCTTCACGCCTGTAATCTCCTCTCTCGCCTCTCTCGACCAAATGATTTTAATTTTGATCTTTGATGTTTTTAATTTTACGTTATTTTGTGTTAAGTGTGTCACTATCCGTCACTTCACCAAGCGGTTCCAACGGAAGACCAGTGCTGGCTTTACGGCTAGCGAATGCTGAGTTGGGACCGTTTCGCAACTGTTTCTCTGTCTTGTTCTTTTTGTATCTATGTACCTAATGTGGTTTTGTATTGTTGCGAATAAATGTCTCTTTAAATGTCTCTTTATCTTTATCTTTAATCCCAGATTGGGCTAGGCAGAGCTATAGAATTACAACTTTAAAAAGTTGCTGATAATTCAGTAACCACAATTTGCACAAATAGGCTAAGATGTTTACCAGTATATTAGTGACTGGTTGCAAGCCCATCGCCTAACAGTACTAGAAGCCTATATTCCCTTAGTCGCCTCTTACGACATCCACGGGAAGACATGGAGTGGCACTTTTCTAACCCGGCAACCACACGCATAACACACATAACTAAGTATCTTTAAAACAGGTTTATGTTTTATTTAGTCCATAAACTTGGGAGATCATTTTTCAACCCCCCATTCTAGGCCGGTTTTAAATGTTTAGATAAATAATTTCATTTTTTTTCCTTCAAACAGATTCAGGCAAGCAAGTTATGTAACTATGCTAAATTCCAAATTCATAGCTTCTATAGTTTGTGAGAAAAACTGCTGTGACATACCGACAGACAGTTTTTCAATAAATGTTGTGGTTTTAACGCAAACCGCAATTAAGTGAATTGGACTCTGTCATCTCTCGTTCTTTGCACCGAAGGACATAAAACCATCCCTTTTCATTCTTGTGTGGGCGTGGCAGTTTATTATGTGGCCTCATGAAGCGAACTACTGCCTCAAATACGCTGTGAGTAATATGAGTATAGAGCAGATGACAAGCTCAGGGGTAAAACGGTATCTACCACTCGCGATTACATGCTTCGCGATTGGTATCGGATCATCTCTATGTATGGTAAAAGTGATGGTAAGGAAACTCCCTTTTGGCGAGGTCGGTCATGTCAATTTAGAAGAACGACATGTTCGTTTTACGTCCATTTCGATGAACGACATGTTCTGACTTAGTCAAGATCTTAATAGGTCCAGTAAGAGGGACCTCATTTTCTGACTAAGTCATCTTCTCAGTAGGTCTATTTCGAGGGACGTCATATTCTGGGTTGGTCATCTTCTGAGTAGGTCTATTTTGAAGACCGGCATGTTCTAGGTTAGTAATCTTCTTATCGAGGTATGTCATTTTCTGACTTAGTTCATCTTCTTTTGTGTCATATCGATAGACCCAGACAAAAATATTAGAATATAAAACTATTTTATTTGATACACTGTAAAAGTGCCTATTATACCAATACGTCATATAATAAATACCAGCATCTCGGAAGGCGGCCGTCACTTCGAACATTTATTAAAAGTGACCTAATGTAAAAATGTTAATATTGTACATTTTGAACAATCGATGTACAAAGCTGATTGACCTTTTTCAATACGCCACAGAAAACTCTTGCGGTTTATTAAATATGCGGTTTATTATGAATATCTATTGTATTCCATGTGGTTTCCGGGATAGAATAGTGCCACTCCATGTCTTTCCGTGGATGTCGTAAGAGGCGACTAAGGGAATCAAGGCTTGTAGTACTGTTAGGCGATGGGCTTGCAACCTGTCACTAAATACACTCGTAAACATCTTAGCCTGATTGTGCAAAATGCGGCAACAGAATTATCAACAATTCATTATAGTTGTTGGTAATGGGTTAGTAATACGAGATATAAGAACTGATAATATAACACTCATAATATATACGCTCACTTTGTATAAACACGTTTAGTATAACGTTCACTGGATATAATGAACGGAAGATATAATTTCAAAATATCTATTTTCATAAAGTATAACGTTATTAATATATAATATCAATTTATATAACTATTAAAACGTATAACGTTCATAACACCTAAGATTTAAAAGATATATTAATCAAATTATCTAACATCAAAAAACATAATACCTACACGTATAATATAAAAACGCCTAGAACGACTTTACTACCAATGACTTATGAAGGAATGGCAGCAGTCTGAATTTTCTGGGCAGAAAAAAAAATAACCTCGAAGGCCTAGGCGGGAGCTTTGCTCCCGCCTAGGCCTTCTAACCTAACCTAACCGAGTCGGTTCTGACCTGATTCGTCATGCTCGTGGCATTTTCTGGTTAATTAAAACAAATTACAAGCAAGACCGTTCTGGTAGACTCGAGTTTATAAATATGTGTGTTTAGTACCTTGTCTATTTATTTTATGTCATGTTTAAACTGCCATAAGTATATGAATTGTCACAGCAATTTATATCATACGATATTATATCTTGTAACACTTATACTAAAAGATAATATGTATTATGATCGCTATATGTCATGTATGTTATACGAACTGAAATTAGTCATTGTGAGTGTTATATTAATTTTTTTTATATAAAATGAATATTATATGACTTGACCGTTATTCCTTATAAAAATATTGATTTTGTTATTATAGCTAACGTTCATTATATCTCGTAAACGTTAGTAACATGAAAATAGTTATTATGTAGTTATATCTCGTGGGACGCACCCGTTGGTAATTCTCTAGCTCTGCCTACCATACTTTGGGAATGAAGGCGTGAGTTTATGTATGTATGTATGTATGTAATAATCTATTTTTTTTAACCTAAACCGTGTTTGTAATATTTGACGGTCCTAAGCCCGTAACAAGTATGAAGGTAATATGAATCATAACGTTGTGCACGGTGATTACGTCATTAACGTCTTCGGTAAACACGGCGCATGGTAACCACAATTAATTGAAAAAATGGGAAAAAATTAAAATGCAATTTCTCTGACCTCCTAAGGTTTTTTTTTAATGTTATATTCGGATTCAGCATTGATTTAACTGATTTAACTATCTCTCCTGTTTTGGAAGTTATTGACAAAAAATACACCCTGTGTATAACTTCTTAATTCTAGTCATGCTTCGCGATACGTAACGGATCATCGATATATGGTAAGTATATGTAAACTCCTTACAGCAATATGTTACTTGTGGGAGGACCTTGTGGTGGGTCCGTCCGGGTTCGTACCACCATCTTACCCATTAACCTACCGCCAAGCAGCAGTGTTTGCATTGTTGTGGTCCGGTTTGTGGATAAGACAGCCGGTAAAATGACTAGCAAAGAGGCATTCCATCTTAATCCTCAGGGTTGGCAACGCATAAGCAGTCTCAGGATTGCGGTCTTGTGAATGCGAATGTCTATGGGTAACAGTTTCCACTTACCATCAGGTGGCCTGTGTGCTCGTATGCCTTCCTATGCCATAAAAAAAAATGTTGTTCTTTCATTTATTCATTTATTAAATCACGCCTGTTTCCCAGAGGGGTAGGCAGAGACCACTTCTTCCCACTTGCTACGATCGTGACAAATTTCTTTCGCTTCTTCCACATTCATACATCGAGTCATGCACGCACGTCGGTTTCGGGTACTTAACCTTAACCCAATATTACTGGTAACTTTATGGCGAACGTAAAGGACAGAGCTATAGCAGTTGTATAGCTCTGTCCTTTTCTATCAGCGTAAAATGAATTGCATAGCTACGTCATAATAACCCCTCTGTACAATAATCGTAGATACGACATTTTGATCGTACGCGATATCGCTGCGTTGACAACTGAACATAAAGAGTTATTACAAATGGATTCTATATCTGATGCCTTATTTATTAACATTGCTTTTATAATAGCACTCCATTTTTTATTACTTTTGTTTCAGATACGTTGATGTCGTTTTGTGACCCATGGCTAAAACAGGAAATAGTAGGAATAATTAGGATTAATTTTTGAAGGACTATCTCCAAGAAAATTATCTAAACGCAAATTAAAAATTCCTAAGGGAGTTATGAAAATCATAATATACGTAAGCGAAGTTGCGGGTAGTAGATAGTGGGAAATAATTCTTGACATGACCTAGCTCCGATAACAAAAAAAAAAACTTCACGTGTCACAATTCCACTCCACCATTCCTCCGCAGCAATCAACAATCAACCTAATACTGTTGTAATAAAATCCTTTATATTCGATTTCGGTCACGGTGTAAAGTGTTCTAATAAAGAACTCTGCCCAGTACAAAGCCTTCTGATTGGCGGATACGCGATCCCACAGCTCGGCGGACTCAGCACTTGATGTGAGGGTGCTTGTTGTTTTTTAATTTTAGGTCATAAGAAGAGAAGTGTTCTGTTTTTGGAAGGTACTTTTAAAAGGGGATCGAGGGGAAATAATACTTAGTTGAAGCGTCACATTGTTGACCTTACCTATTGTTTTTTTTTTATAAGTTTTTGTTGCATGCATTGGATCATTTAGAAACGATGGATGGAAGAAGAGTAACGATAGGCGTATGGCGAACGAGAGAGGAGATATGGGTACTTACGTACACTTACAGTTTGTGTGATCAGATTAGCGATGTATTGAATCAGGGTAAAATTAAAAGCATCCAAAACCGACGTACGTGCATGAGGTTCATGAATGTAGAACAAGCGAAAGTTATAATTATTTTTAGACCTGGGCACCTGGCTACCCCATTGGGTATGGTATATTGGGTGGGGTCACTAGACAACGATATAACTATATACTTAAATTATGTAGATAGAAAACATTTTTGACGTGTAAAAGTGCCCGTGCGGCCTACTTACTGATTAAACATCTTTTATCTTTTTTTTTTTTTTATCCATGACTCTGGAACGAATATATTAGCGCTCATCACACAAATATCTGCTCTTACCGGGATTTGAACCCAGGACCGCTAGCTTCGTAGGCAGGGTCACTACCAACTAGACCAGCGCGTCGTCTAATAGCTTTACCGTGTTTTGTCCTTACCTATCGTTGTTAAATTTGAATTCGACGGATAATGACAAAACATGGCATAGCTAGAGGCCCTGAACAAAACCATAAGAGTTTCTAGTTTGACTACGGAACCGTTAAACGAAAGAAGATTAATGTCAAACAGAAAGATACATTATTATTGAATGGCATAGAGTATATTTTATTCTACAAAACCCGAGTCAATTGCGGGGTAAAAACTAGTTTTATACAATTCACAAGCAGCTGTATATCCCTTCAGTATTCATCGAGGCTTCATAACTTGATTGGTTTTCTCGAAGTGAAATGTTACCATGGTGATAACTAAGGTTAGGACTTTTCATAGCATATCGTGGTTCTAGAATCCATGGAGTCGCTATTTTATAATTATTATAAATATACCACTTTGATTTTGGTCTTCAGTTTGTCATATTACAAAATAAACTAAATATTTTTTTTGTTCGATTTAACCATACCTACTATTTGAATATTTGTTTGCTTGAAATAAAATCACTCTCTTTACCAAAATTCAATTACTCGTAAACTGGTTTAGCGATTTAACGTATGAAGGCATTTTGAAATAAGTATTAGGTACTTATTGCGACAATTACTGAGGGTCAAAATCAAGGTGGTATGTTAATAATAATTGGGAAATAGCGACTCCATGGATTCTAGAACCACGATATGCTATGAAAAGTCCTAAGCCTAGTGATAACTGTTATTTCATGGCTATAATAAAATCAATTAAAATTAAAATTTGAGTTAAAAATTATATTAAAATTCGAAAAATATTTTCGAGACTTACGGCACGTGCGTGAATGTCCAGCTTAAGACTGCACCGAACGTCCAGTGGTGCCGTCATTATTAGTTATCTGTTTCCTATTAAAGTGAAGTACATACATACATACATACATAAACTCACGCCTTCATTCCCAGAGTGGGGTAGGCAGAGCTAAAGAATTACCAACAACTTTTAAAACTTGTTGATAATTCTATAACCTCACTTTGCACAATTAGGCTAAGATGTTTACCAGCGTATTAGTGACAGGTTGCAAGCCCATCTCCTAACAGTACTGCAAGCCATGGAGTGGCACGGGAAGACATGGAGTGGCACTATTCTAACCCGGCAACCACACGGGACGGTGAAGTATTATTTTTAAAATCGAAGAATGGTTTTTTTATTATGAATACGTAATGTGTAGCATACATCTTTCTTCTTTATACATAATAATTCTTCTGTCCGTGTGTTGACAGTGAACGGCTGAACCGATATGAATGTTTTTTTTGTGTGTGTTCAAGTGGATTCGAGGTTGGTAAGGTTGGTTTAAATTGACAAATAAACCCGGTAGATGGCGTGGTCCTGCATGGCAGATATCAAGGGACAGCGTCTGGACAACGTTTGTCGGGTCCGCTAGTAACATATAAGTTATAACAAAATATAAAAACCTTGAACCTTCGTGTATTTAGAGTTAGTCTTATTTAATTTAGAGTTAGTCTTATTTAATTTAGAGTTAGTCTTATTTAATTTAGAGTTAGTCTTATTTAATTTTAGTCTTATTTAGTTATGGTTGTTGTATTATTTTATGTCGTTTTACAATAAAATTCACTAACGGAAACAGGTGGCAATTTTGTGCGATAAGTTACTCACTATTTGCGGGCCTATTATGGTCGAGTATATCGATGTGGGTAAAACAGCTGTCACTTTCTGACGAGTGAGTAAGTGCGAGTGTGACGGATGCTTTGTCCACCGCGAATAGGGCGGCCCTGGTCTATTGTTATTAAATAATGTTTTCATCTCTCCTGTTCGGAAAGTTTAATTTGATTGGGTAGATAGCCGGGTGGAAAATTGCGTTTTCTCCTCTAGCGTGGAAAGTTTTTTTTTTTTTTTTAATAGTTACGATTGGCCATGGAGTCTAAGATAATTGAGCTACGTCATATTAAAATCATTCATATATCTAAACTCGACTATACGTTAAACTACGTATTTATTACGATCTATAGGTTCATATTAAAATCTTTTTACAACTGGTCTCTTTTTTTCGCAATTTCAAAAAAATCAACAATTAAAATTATTCCTCTTATATTTTGCTGCCCGCCATAATGCCATGATAGCATAGCATGACAATTTTTTTTTCACGGTTCGGCATGGTCATCTTGAAAATACACATACTGCCAACATTAGAAAAAATAATCGAGTTGGTCACGACCAAGGAGCAATACAACACAACACGGAGGATACAACACGGAGGTCGAACGCCGAACATCCGTTCGAAACAAGAAATTTGACATTTATTACGTCACGAATATATTCCATCTCTTTCTTTAGTTAGGGTAAGAATGAGGTGGAAGTCATTTGTGAAATATGAAAGAAAGAGATGGAATACTTAAATACGTAATAAAGGTAAAACTTTTTCGTTCGGCGCGGCTTTCAACCTCCTTGCTGGCTCCTTGGTCGTGACCTCGATTAAACTTTTCTAATGTTGGCAGTATGAGTATTTTAACTTTTTTCTGAATATAGAAAAAAAAGTTTGCAATAGAAAAAGCGGAAAACAAGATTAAATATATTTTCCTCACAGTCGAAATGAAAAGTAGAGTGTCTAACTCGGGTGAAATTGCCCATTTCCCCTCGAACTATTGGCGCTCTCACTTCATTCGAGCGCCAGAAATATCTCGGGTGAAATGGGTCACTTTCCACCCTTGGTTATCAATCTACTATTTATACCCTATAAATTGTGTTTTCATTTTATACCACAAAACACCATTCCTCGATACAATAATGCGCTGTGAGTTGTGAGTTCCAGTGGTACCACTTGACTGACCTTTGGCGTTATCTTTATAAGTAATTTATTTTCCAGTCATTCCTAAGGCCATAACTATTGAGCAATTACCTATATTTTTTTTATTTTTTTTACAAAAATGGGTCTGTGAGAAAACTTATTACATAAAAAAATGTAGTCTTGACCTTTATTTATAAGAAAAAAGCTTTGCTTTGTTTACTTCATCCAAATAGTTCTAAGAAACACGAAGAAAAAAATCAATCAGTAAATTCAACAGATAAACCATCACGGCAAAGAATAACCAACTACTTACTTAAGTAGTATACTATCGTTCAGAAGAGAAATGCGCTATAAAAGTATGAAGTCTACACGCACATACTTCCTTTGTGTCTCAGACAAGAGTGTTATACCAGACCATTTTCCCGAACAAGCAATATTGCTTGAGTATCGTTCGAGGGGAAATAATTTAATTAAAGACAAGAACGGGAATGGAGTGGATGGTCGATTGCTTTTGTTTCTAGCACGGCACGTGGATATCTTAGCGCCATTCTTAGGATTCCGTTGTTATAGTGTAGTGACCCTTATAGTTTTACCGTGTCCATCTATCTCTCTTTATGCCACAGTCACTTGTTTTGTATTACCAAAGTTGAATAGACGATGGGAAAAAACAGGAAAAATATCACCACCCTCTAACAGAAATGGCTGAGTTTTTTAATCTTTGCAACAGCGATTGATTAGATAAGAAGCTTTGTACTGTGTGGCGTCGTATGCGCATCGCCATTCTCAAGTTGTTGAGAAGGTGCACATTGGCGCGGCACTATCACTCTTGTTATATTTAAATAGCTTGCAGAAAATACTTTAATATTTATGATGTATTCAGCGATCCAGGGGGCCCTGCCAAAATGCATTACGCTAACTAGCGTTTCTATTCGTTTCGTTTTTAAACCAATCGCTTCACTGGTAGATCACGTGAATTTTCGTATCACGTCATCTACCAGTGACGTGATTGGTTTAAAAACTAAACGAATAGAAACGATAGTTAGCGTAATGCATCTTGGCAGGGCCCTCAGGTGTACAGAAAAACCATGCATGGTTTATGTTACATTTGTTTTCATGTTTTGTAAGGTTTCTTGGTTAATCAGTATGGAATTGGTTTAAAAACACATTCTTGCCTTGCTTGCTCTCGAAAGTTTATTTTTTCATTAAAAAACCTAATCGATTTTGCAACTTTAATAGATATTTTATCTTTTTTTTGGGTCCTAATTAACATAAATGACATGCATCTCGTGATTTGTCCGTACAAAATTCTTATCACCCTTTTATATGTACACTTAAATAATTATGAATACAGCACATTATTCCTTATACCATTAATTGATCAATGATGAAAATAACCTAAAAAAACATGGTGTCACCCACACGGTAGCCTATTGCAATTCTGAAATTTTGTTCCCCTACTGTTTTATTTGCCAAATTTTCATAAGTTACTTTTCTAAAAAGGAATGTATTTCTAACTTAAATCATGCATACCACGTCTCAACAGACATAAATTCTATCATCAATCAATCAATAATGTCAGCCGAAAGATTCCACTACTGGACATATTGTGACCCTCCAACTTGTTGGAGGCCTACCTACAGCTCGTCTCCCGGTCCGCGGACGCCACTCAAGAACCTTCTGACCCCATCAGCCATCAGTCTTACGAGCGATGTGCGCCGCCCACTGCCACTTCAGTTCAGCTATTCTTCGGGCTATGTCGGTAACCTTAGTTCTACTGCGAATATCATCATTTCTGATTCTATCACGCAGAGAAACCCCGAGCATAGCCCTCTCCATAGCCCTCTGAGTGACCTTGAGCTTCCTTATGAGGCCCATTGTTACCGCCCCCGTCTCAGATCACACACTGGCCAAAGACATAATTCTATGCATTGTTAGAATAATACATACTATGTCATCAAAATTATGTCAGTAGAAGTACATTGCGTCGTTACAATAGCTCTCGCCTCGAACGTGAAAACAAACTTGTCAATGTACTTCTACTGGCATGCTTTTGCTGGAGCAATGTAAATCAACCATTATGTCCACAGTTAACACAAACTATTAATTATTTCTGTTTGCCGTCAAGCTTGAGCAAACTAATTGGTGCCAACTTACAAACGAAAGCTTACAGCGCAAAAGCTCAAGTTAAAAAGTTCCAAGTGAGCTTATCTAGCGAAACGCTTTAAAGTAGAATTCGATATTGCGAGTTAGTGGATGTCGTAGCTCATTAAAAGTTATGTGCTTTTTTTAATGAAAAGCTATCTCGTTCCGTGAAAATGTTTGGGCTGGATTAGTTTTTACTTGGGCTTCTAGGTATGTGTTCGCTTTCTGTGTCTGTTTGTCCGTGTGTCACAGATATTCTTACAAAGTAATAAAGATCCAAAGCGTTTTTTTTACAAATACAACTATTATTCATCCTATTTGCCTTTTATTTTATATGTTCCCTACGACTTAATAGTTATGCTTATTTCTATTGTATGTATTGTATGTTAACCTTTATGCACGGCGTTTAAGGCCTGTATCGCTAATATATTAAATTACAAATTAAATCTGAACAAGCCTTTTATTAACAGCATATTTAAAAGCCTTTTTTAAAGTATTTTTCGTTACATACAAAAGAAATTGCCAAATCAACACGTTTTGAATTTAGATTCCAATTTAATTAATATATTGATATTTATTTCATTTAAACACATGGTTTTATTAAATGGTATTATTTATTCAGTTATTCACTATGCCATTATTCACTCGTACCTAGTTTTTCTAATGAAAATGGCACCATGAACGATACCGTGTACTTTTATAATAAAATTAAAACAAAAGTTACACTTAAGGATCCGCTACACTTGACTATTTTCGAAGCGCAATTAGTTAGAAAGCTTTAAAACTAGTGTAAACAAAACTTTATCAAACCCCTAGATTTATTTTCCAGTGCAAACTGCAGCGAGCTCTCAATGCAAGTGTCACCGTAAATATTGTGGTTGCAGACAGGATAATATTGATTCCGTGGGACTTGAACCGCAATCACACTGAAAGCGGAGGCGACGCGTTGCGTCGAGTTCTCATACAACAGAAAATATCAAAACCGGTAGCGGAAGCGGTAGTGTAAGATTTTTGTACTCGCTGTATTAGTGCGTTTGTGGCTTTAGAGCAGCATATCAGTGATACAGTAGTATTTACCTAATTGGGATCTTTCATATTTTCTGAGATCTTTTAAATAACTCTAATTAGAAAACCATGTGGTTGCCGGGTTAGAATAGTGCCACTCCATGTCATCCCGTGGATGTCGTAAGAGGCGACTAAGGGAATAAAGGCTTGTAGTACTGTTAGGCGATGGGCTTGCCACCTGTCACTAATACACTTGGAAACATCTTAGCCTACTTGTGCGAAATGTGGTTACAGAATTATTGGTAATTCTTTAAGTCTATCGTTTTAAGACTTGTTGGTAATTCTTTAGCTCTGCCTACCCCACTCTGGGAATGAAGGCGTGAGTTTATGTATGTGTGTATGTATGTAGAAAACCATTTCGAGGAATAAGATTTTAAAGCCGTTCTGCATGATTAAATTTTTGTTTTTTTTTTATTTCGGACATTTCGACAAAAGTAAATTTGACCTTTGTTTGACTTTCGTTTTTGGCTTGTAGACCTGCCAGGTGTATCTTACGGGTTAGGCGAAAACCGCTTGAAATATAATGTTTTATTACACTATTAAAATCACTTTTTATCATTATTTATCATTTATAAAAAATTGCCAACCATCATAATTTATAAAAAATTGCCAACCAAAATTTAAAATAATCATGTCATCCATAAAATGTCTGCTAAATAAATAAGGATATTAAAACAAAACTCTTGGGTCAAATACAAAATTAATAAAATTGGTCTCTTAAAATTACCTATTCTTTTGAATTAATAAAAACCGTGAGTTATTTTTTTTGGTCTATCCCAATTGTCTATAGACAAGAAACTGTATACAAAACCAATTTAAAATTCTCGTTCGTGTAGTTGTAACACGTGTATGATCTGTTTCTCTCTATTTGAAATTTGACGTTAAGTCCAATTATTAGTTTTGTACAAAATCGCTACTATCGCAATACATTGCATTTGCATCGCACCAAAAAGTCGTGTGTCACCGGCCTTACTTGCGCCACAAATTTTTCTTAAAACGTAATTATCTTCAATTTAAAAGTGGAGCATCTTAAGTCTTCCGTAGTTCACGGTAAGGTTGCATTTGCAATGAGGTATCTATTAACATAAGTTGTTTTTCCTAAGAAAAGCAGAATACTGTTGTTGGTTTTAGTAGTTTGGCGTATTGCACCTGCTTTACAGTAAACGGGCCAAGTTTGTTGTTGCTGCGTTGTTATTGCTTCGAATTTCCAGTAACAACACTGTGGGACGTCCATTTCTGAATGGAAATTTAAATTTATGTAAATTAAAGCCGAGTAGGGGAGAGAGAAGTTGCTCAATATGAATCATTAATTAATTTATTAAAATCATATTGTCTTTGACCTGTTATCGTATTGTCGACGTTTTAATAGATTTTATTAAACGTTGCGTAAAATGCGGTGCCGTTGCGTAAACACAAGGCGGGGTCATATTTACAATATGGCGCCGTTTTTGACGCACTATAATATACGCACTGTTAAAGTGCGATCGCAACGCTGCTTAACGGTGCGTATATTACGGTGCGTCAAAAACGGCCACCAACCACACAGCCGGCCGGCGTTACAGTCCCTTAAAACTATGAAAAATTCAAATTTCTAAGTTAACGGTATTTTCCGTTGACCTAGAACTATTAAATTTGGCAAGTAATACTATCTACTACAAATATAGAGAAAAGTGTGAAACTACTAATTTTTTATTAAATCACAAAAAAACAAAACAAAATATTGAGTTTTGTACGAAATTCTTCCGGTCCAGTCCGGTTTTTTTTTATCTTTGCTAAAATAGAATAAGGCCCCAGCTCTAATTAAACGGCCAAGCAAGATTGTAACATGATACCGGTGTACAAGGATCATTATTACGTTCGTATCCTATACCCAATTAGCGGTTCCTGTTGGACATTTCCCGGTAACCGTAACTCGAATGAAACGTTGCGACGTATACAAACAAGCGAAAAAATAACCAGTAAATATCTGTAGGACAGTTTTTGTTTCTGGTTTTGTGTTTCAGTAACGATTAGTCAATGGAATATGAATCAATTGCCAATGAAATAAAGTTTTTTTTCTAAATTGATAATTACTCATAAAAACAAAATAAATTCTAGTTTACTTTCTTTTCTCATTGTGATTTGAATGGCCGGATTATGTACTATTTTTAGTACACAAGGGTCCTCAGGAGGTTATGATTGACAAAGCTAGGAAAAGATTGTCGCGCACAAAACCACTAAAAATAACAACAAAGCAGTAAGCAAGCAAGGATATTTGTTTTATTATATCGTGTGATTTGGATAGAACTTAAAGAAACATGTGTTACTATAATATGTCATTATGATTTTAACATTTCAGGGTCTGTTTAGGAATTAGTTATTGGACTCTAAAAGTGTCGGTTTTGCTACGTTTAGACATAACTACAAAAACTAACAATCACAAAAACACACAAAAAGAAGGTCAGTAAAAAAAATAACATTTTTTAATTTTTATTACTTAGAGTATGGTTATGATTACCTTTTATTTATTTATGATTTATCCTTTCCCCTTTAAACTTTGTTTAGAAAAAATCAATTGCTTGTTTAATAGACCCGCTTATGGAACATGCACGTTAGTTTGACTATTTTTACCCGACTGCGTCAGAAGGAGGGTTATGTTTTTCGAGCGTATGTATGTATGTATGTATGTATGTATGTATGTATGTCTATTTCTGGGCACGCTCTGCAGCCTAAACGGCTTGACCGATTTTAACATACTAGGTGTCATTCGATTCGTCTTAATTGCCGAAGTGACATAGGGTATATAATATTTCAAAATGGCGTCTGCAAAAACAAAGAGGGGGTTTGAAAAAAAAAAAAAGTTTATTATAGCAATATGGGTCTCAAATGAAAGCTAGTAAATAGCCCATTCCAAATATATATACATTATAATACTTTGATGCTACCATTTACACAGGGAAATCAAAAAGGACGTTAATTGTTAAGTAATAAATATTTATTGTTGAGCTGTAAACGCCTACAATATAAACCATTAAGAAAGTAGTGTAATAATTAATAATTCACGAATACCTACTACATACTTGATTAATGCACATTGATGTTATAGTATAAATTGCTGGCTAATACCTACCTAATGCGCCATCCTGCCTACGCATGGACAGTTTATTTAAGTAAAGATACACGGAATAGGTAACCTCAATGTAGGTGCTTAGTCTAGTACCCAGGTACACGTATGACGTACTGACCGTTGAGGAACTAAATTGTTAGATATTAAGAGAAGTTTAGTTGATTTATACTTACTTACTTCAATTTCTCGGCCTAAGTAGGTATCTACAATCTGTTCGATCGGCCTCCATCTAACCAAATGAACTAATCTTACGTTACTACTGGGGATCGATTTTTGAATGCACGATGCTTCTTTTGCTAAAAGGAGAGTTCCGCTTGTAATTTGTTACTTATAGCTTCGTGACATTAAAAAATCGAGCTCCAGAGCTCATTTAACGTTTGGTTATATTAATAAAACCACTATTTTATTAATAAAAACTAAAAAATGTGAAATAAACTAAATTATTTAAATAAAAACAAAAAACCCGACTGCAGTAAAAAAAACAACTGTAAAGCGAGAAACAAGCTATATAATCGATAAGTTAAATACTTATAATGTACCATGCAATGATTTTTTGTTTGATACCTCGTTAACAAGTAATGCAATTTATACCAATATACATACAACTTGAATAGTGGAAAAGGTATTGCAGGCGGGGACAAGCAATGAATTAAAAAATGTACTTAAGTATTTTCTTGAAACAAAAAACATTTGGATTAATAGCTTGTCCCCGCCTGGAAAACCTTTTCCACTATTCAAGTTGTATGTATATTGGTATAAATTGCATTACTTGTTAACGAGGTATCAAACAAAAAATCATTGCATGGTACATTATAAGTATTTACCTATCGATTATATAGCTTGTTTCTCGCTTTACAGTTGTTTTTTTTACTGCAGTCGGGTTTTTAATTTTATTTAAATAATTTAGTTTTTTCCCCTTCACAACATTGGGTAGGCAGGTATAAACAGGTAAGTCAGTACCTACTAATAATTTGTACCAAACCTAATGTTTGCATATTCTAAAGCTTTCATACTCTCGATTAGTATCTAGTTTGTCTATTAAACAAGTAATTGCAATATTAAGAAAAAAAAAATGGACTATATTTTTTCAGCCAACCTACATACATACATACATAAACTCACGCCTTCATTCCCAGACCGGGGTAGACAGGGCTGCAGAATTACCAAGCACTTAAATAAGTTGTTGATAATTCTGTAACCACGTCATATATTTTCTTAACGTCATTAAATTTGATATAAAAATATTTATTATTTAATAAACAGCCCGTTCAAGGTCATCTCCTATTCGGATCTTAGACCATATGATAAATATTTTATATCACAATTTTTTACCAACTTTCGTCCTCGTAGTTTACTCATTTTTTTAGAAAGTTGTCACCAATTAATATTAATTGGTTTATACTTAATTACAATAGCATTGATACACTTACTCGTACTCCCAGTCATAACGTCTCATTTGACCTATAAAACGGCTTCTAGCTTGTGGACCTCGAATACCCTCTTAATTAAGCAAGCTATCAGAATTCCCGCCTTTCTAAATTAACTAGAGACCTAATTGGCTTCCACCAAATTCCAGAAAATCTAGAACGAAGAATAATTTTACCCAACTGCATCAAGAGTAGGGTTATGTTTTTCAAGAGTGTTTTTTTTTTATATAGCATGGGAAGGCAAACGAGCACACAGGCCACCTGATGGTAAGTGGAAACTGTGACCCATAGACATTCGCATTCACAAGACTGCAAATGCGTTGCCAACCCTGAGGACTAAGATGGAATGCCTCTATGCTAGTCATTTCACCGGCTGTCTTATCCCCAAACCGGAACACAACGATGCGAACACTGCTGCTTGGCGGTAGGTTAATGGATAAGATGGTGGTACCAACCCGGACGGACCCTGCACAAGGTCCTCCCACAAGTAAAAGTGTCCGTCAGAAACCCTAGTAAAGTTGGTGCTAATGCAGGGTTTCCCAACTTTTTTTGCGTCGAGCATTGCCGTAACGAAAAACAAACACACAAAAGGGCCATTCGTTCTATTTACAACTTAAATTCCCGGGAACTAAGTTAACTTTTTAAGGACATTAATATCTCAACTGTAGTGTCTCAATTAATTTATGAAAATATTATTTAATTATTAAAAATTTAGATTGTTTCACAAAAAAATCTAATAGGGTAAAGTCTCCAGTGGTCAGCCAGAGACCTGTAGTCGGCCTCTGCCTATACTTTGTATGAGTGGGTAGAGTACAATAGCAATATTTCCCAATCTTCACACTCATAATAAGGTCGACTACTGGGTTCTGGCCGACCACTGGTGACTTTACCCTATAGGTAGGTACATAATTTAAATACTAGAAATAAAAAAAAAAAACGCTTTTCGAAAATTCTGCGTCCGTAAATATAAATCATTTGTTGGTCAATGCATCCATTTCTAAAATAAATTAACTGACGTAGTTTTAAAGCTACCCTTTCCAGCACTTTAAAATTACTTGAAATAGTCGTTAATGTCTTAAGCGTATTATAGGATCGCGGACTATCCAATAGACAAAAAAACAAGATCGACCGACGGCGTCGCATTGTGATATAGAGACCAAATGTATCACATTCAATCTTAATTATGTTATATTTACACAATTATAAACTGATTCGTGCCTCAGGTGACTATAGGGCTGGCCTTTCCTCGGCCCACGGCTAGCAATAGTTATCCAACGAAAAGCAGCCAGCATTATGGGCGCCATTTCCGGTGGCAGTGCCCTAGGGGACATTTGTTTTTTTTTTTTTTTTTTTTTATATCATTGGAAGGCAAACGAGCACACAGGCCACCTGATGGTAAGTGGAAACTGTGACCCATAGACATTCGCATTCACAAGACCGCAATCCTAAGACTGCAAATGCGTTGCCATCCCTGAGGACTAAGATGGAATGCCTTTATGCTAGTCATTTCACCGGCTGTCTTATCCCCAAACCGGAACACAATAATGCGAACACTGCTGCTTGGCGGTAGGTTAATGGATAAGATGGTGGTACCAATCCGGACGGACCCTGCACAAGGCCCTCCCACAAGTATTATTAGTTTTAATACAGTATAATAAACAGCTTAGATTTGGCTTAAATATAGTTTACTAGCGACCCGCCCACGGCTTCGCCCGCGTGGAATGTATTATACATATAAACCTTCCTTAAGAATCACTCTATCTATTAAAAAAAACCGCATCAAAATCCGTTGCGTAGTTTTAAAGATTTAAGCATACATAGGGACAGACAGCGCAAGCGACTTTGTTTTATACTATGTAGTGATTTTTCCTCGCCCCTTAGGGAGGCGCGCCCCAGTGGTTATTGTATTTTAATTTTAATTTCATTTTTGATGATCTCTTTTACGGTAAATCCATATTTTGTTGAGAAATGCGATTTTAAAAATCAATGCATATTCCCTATTATCGTATGTGCTAAGGTGGTTTTCAAAGCTGGTAAATAAACTTTTTGTTTTTCCAAATACCTGAGGTTAGGTTAAGTTAGGGTTGTATTTTAACTAAACTAAAAGGATTTAAAATTCAGGCGGAAATTGCTTTAAAGTAAATGAAAATTCAGACATACAATGCATTATAACAAATGACGATTATGAGTTCGTATAGACCCATTTTTATAGTATATGTTTTTTTTTTTTTTGAAATGGCAGATAATAAATAGGTCAGTCCAACTGAGTTCGGACTGACCATTATAACCTGCCATTTTAAAAGCAGTCGTTTTGGCGTTTTTAATGGGATTTTATGTTTCATAAACATTTTTGTAGTCTTTGATTATTTAATAATTTTTGACATGCAGTGCATTTTATACATACAGTCTATTTTTTCTTACTTGAGCTAAGTAGTAAACAAATATGGCGTATCTTTAAAGTTTGACATTTCATAGGGATGGGAATAATGGAGTGAATGTGTAAATTTATTTAGTGAATGAATGAAATGAGTTAAATATGTATATGGGTTGGGTTCTTCAATATGATTGATATAGTGAATTTGACAGACTACAATTGCATGTGGATACCTACTTATAACGATATTATGTACTCAATAACACAACACGATTTATTATAAATATTTTATTCAGTCATACGTAGATACATCATCATGTCATATCATATAGACTACCTATACACATAATAATAACTCTCACTAACTATTTAGTTTAAAAAGATAATTATATTCATTTATGTTTGGAATATTGTATATTAAAACCTCCATGCAGTTAAACCGTTACTTAATCATTAATTCATTCACTTCTTCCCATCCCTACAAATGAAATGCCAAACTGACATTCAGTTTTGATAATCTGTGAGAGAGAGAGTTTCGTGGAAATTATTATTTTATTAAAATATGTTACTTGTAAGGATAATTTAAAGCAATATTTAGTAGAAATGAATTCGTTTGTGTTTAAAGTAATGACTTTTAGTTATTGGGGTACCATATATTGAGTGATTCTTTTGTAATGGCGTGATATGTGATCGAGTGATGTTTGTTTACTACCATAGCTGGGCACCGTTAATCAAATAGTTAACTTCGCTAATCGTTAATCCGCTACAAAAAAAGTTAGCTTCGTTAAACGTTTCATTTTGGAAGAATTAACGCAAGTTAACGTTAATCGTTAATCCGTTAATATGTGTAAAAAAAAATGCATTTTTATATCGTTGCGTTAGTGAACTTATAAAACCTGTTGGTTTAGGTTCTGGAAGTTAACAGGATAGGAACAAAACAAAATACAAAAGGGCATAAGGTGCATATTCCCTTTCATGAACATTAACATGTTGAAGTTCTCGTCTGAAAGTGAGGCTCGTTTTGGAGTTAAAATGTCTTTACCCGTGGAAAACAGACGTTTCATTGCAGCGCTTGAGGGTATAGCAGTATTGTATTTAATGAATAGATTTATGAATATCTGTTCCCCGAGGAATGCAGCATCTTTGAACGAGTCTTTTGATTTCATGTCCAGCCACATTTTAACGAGACTGCGCTTTAAGCTTGAAAGAGTTGGAGCTCTTTGGTTTTTCTATAGACTGAGTGACAGAATTGAAAAAGTCTTCCTTGTCATCATCGTTGTTTCTCACACTACACACTCGCTGCTACGCGCCGCCCGGCACTTGTCGTTTCATACTTGTCTGAACCTGTTTTTCTTGCCGCGCCGCGGTGCCGTTCGGTAAATAGTAGGCATCGGATTAACGATTAACGGACTTCTGCACATTAACGGAAGTTAACGTATCCGTTAACATTTTAAAAAGTTAACTTAAAAGTTAATCCGTTAATCAAAATGTTAACTTCGTTAATTAACGATTAAAGGATTAACAAGTTAATGCCCAGCTATGTTTACTACTTAGCTCAAGTAAGAAAAAATAGACTGTACATACATACATACCTTCACGCCTTCATTCCCAGAGTGGGGTAGGCAGAGCTACAGAATTACCAACAACTCCAAAAACTTGTTGATAACTGAGTAACCTCAATTTGCACAATTAGGCTAAGATGTTTAACAGTGTATAATATTATACTTATTGTAATATTACATTGATGAATAAACTAAACTTTAGAAAACATAAATAACATTATACTTAAACTAACACACACTTTGGCGACACAAATCGTAAATTTCACTACAAAGCGTGTATTTGACTTACTCAAACTTTGGAATAGCGCCAAGCGCACAAGCCGTGTTTTAGCAGATAAACCTTTGCTTGTGTTTGACCTAAAATACTGCTTTTTAGAGATCCTTGTCCAAAGGGTGCTAAGGAAACCATATTACGAAGACTCTGTACTTTTGCAGTCTGTTTGTTTGTTAACGGGCTGAATCTCATAAACCGTATAGGTAAACAGATGAAATTTTTAGTGTTTGTTTCTAGCCACTATACAAATAAAACCCACGCAGGGGCATGTTAAAACATGCTCAGTGAAAGGTTCCAAAGCCAAAACACAGTAAAGTTACTACAAACGCAAAAAGCAAAAGAGCGTACCTTCATGGCATTTACGTCGGGTCTATATCGAATGGCATACAATTATTAGTCCTATCGTTGTGTCGCATAACGTCTTTTGTCCTAATAACGTGTGGCATACACTTTGTTCCGCATATTTTTGATTGTCCGATATTGTTGCTCCTATTATCGTTTGTCCTAAATATTATTTGTCCTATCGTTTGATGTGGCTAAGATTCAACCGTCGAATGATTGATGTGCATAATTGTAATATTCCTAATATTTCTGATTATATATAAAAAAATGTTTTATTTACAAACCTAACCTTGTCAAACTTGTTGGTTCTTGCGTTTCGCTCGCTAAACGAGAAAATTTTCGTTTTCCCGGGAATATTTCCACTGGATTTCAGTTCAAAACAATGGTCTGAAGCTATGGTTTCAGTTTTCGGTGAGCCGTCCCTTACACCCTGTATAGTTGGTAGCCCACGAAGCTAGCGGTCCCATGTTCAAATCACGGTAAGGGCAGATTTGTGTGATGAGCGGAAATATTTGTTCCTGGAATCTTGCATGTTTTGAATGTATTTCTTTATATAAGTAAGTATATCTTTGTTTAGTACCTACAGTACAAGCCTACAGCGTAGTTTGGGACTGGGTTAATTATTTTATTTAAAAGTGACTTTATAACGAGAAACGTGACGTTTTTAAAGTGACTGTAGGTAGGCCTCCAACAAGATGGAGTGACGACCTTGTAAGGATCGCGGGAACGCGGTGGATGCGAAAAGCACAAGACTGGTCTGAGTGGAGAGCCTTGGGGGAGGCCTATGTCCAGCAGTGGCCGTCTTTCGGCTGACATCATGATGATGATGATGACTTTATTGAAGGCCCCTGTACAAGAATGGTACGGAACCCTCCGTGGGTGAGTCCGACTCCGTCCGACTTGGCCGGTTTTTGTACTAAATATTACTACTTATGCTAAAAGCCGTATTAATAAACTGGTCTTAAGTAAAATTCCCGTCTTACAACGTAACAAAAATTACAGTTTTTTTCTTGAGACGAGTATTGTATTGTATTGTTACTCAAGATACTTTTTTTTAATATTTCTTTAAATGTGGAACGTTTGTCTTGTTTAATTTTAATTCAATAATGTCACAATATTAATACACTGTTTGTCAAAAAATGCATTATATTAAGATAGTCAGCAAACACAAAATAACACATACACACAAATAACGCAATACCAAAATTGGTAACTTTTCCTGTCAATATACTATTTTTTATATCATAACTATTCTATTAAGAAATTCTGTCACACAAGTGATAATTGGGTACCATTGTAATTCAGGGGGGTTTCGTTAAAAAAAAAAAAAAAAATTAAATTTAAACTGTTTATTTCATTTCATTACATTACATTATTTTAATCTAAACTACTAATCTTAAATATTAAAGATTTTATGAGTTAAGGAGTCAACTAATAACACTTATCTACTTCTAATTAATGTTATTAAAATTACACATAGGTTAACATGCAATTAGGTACATGCTTAATTTTATTATTATTTATTTATGTATGTAAGCGAGTGGTTACCACTGTTATGTTTTTATTTTTTTACAATTGGACTTACCTAACATGTATCTCTTAACTATATTTTTGACTTGGCCTGCAGTTTTCCCCTCTATTGAGCATGATACATCATAAGGTAATCGATTTAAGGTACTTGGGAGAAGACACTTCCACACTCTTTGTCCATATTCATTGTTGCTTTTGGCAACCTCAAATTTCGTAATATTGTGTAAGCTACGTAAGTGTTAGTGTGTGGCAGTTGTATAGCTCTGTCCTTTTCTCTCAGCGTAAACAGAACTGCATATCTACGTCATAATAACCCCCCTGATCATTTATTATTACACAAAATATGCCAGAAAATATTTACGTGTCTGAGATTGTTTTCTTCTATAATTATAAAGAGAAGTTAGAACTTCATATCAATCAAAGTGCAAGGTTTCGTTCAGATTCATAAAGGTCAAGTCAGTTACGTGACTTGACCTGATAGCCACGTTATTGTTCATTTACTATATTGCATTGTATATCCATCCATCCATGCAATCTGGGGCCTTATTCCCTTATTCGGTTAACCCTTGGAATATCGAAACTCTTTTCATAGAACGTTTCACTTTGCCGACAGGCATTTCCACGTGCAGGAACCTAACTTAACCTAACCTAACCTAACCTACGTAACGAATGCTTAAAATAACCTGAAAACTATAAGGTTCCAGCAGTGCTTTCGATGAAGTGAAATTCGGTGAAATGACACATTCGATGAAATGTTTGTCGATATTTCAAGGGGATCCCGTATTTCAAAGTTAATGTAATTATGTGTAAAGTAAATAATGTTTTTAGTACGACCTGTGAGATAGGTATTTAAATATTCAATGTTGATTTATTCAGCATCTCTGTACTCGTTTATTGCTTTTTCTATACGTATGATCGTTATTTACGTAATTTAAAAAGAAAACGTAGAATTTTCCTGTTTGTTTTATGTTCAAGTTGATTTAAATTAAATATTCAAGGAAATTACATAACATTCGCTGCCGTTGTGTGTTTTTTAGAATCATTATTTGTTTATATCCGATGTGCTTGTTTAATTCTATGTTTGTTTTCATCTGTTTATTATTGGGGGGTTGAGATGGGCCTTGTGAGCCACTTCGACCATTGCTGATCTTTTGTGGCAGCTCTAAGCTCACTGTAAAGGCCCGTTGCGTCCAGGAATTTCCAGATGCTTTGGGCAGTGAGTAGTTGTATCTCTTGTGGGTCCATTATATGTCGCCCTAGGTGGATACTTCTGTTGCGCATTAGTGGTCCACAAGAACAGATTGCATTGATGTCTCCTTTGTCCCCTGACAGAACCCGCATGTCGCGTCTTGTTTGATACCCATTAGAAACAGAGCAGTGGCCAGTTAGGATCCTAGTCACTGCGCAAGTCTTTTCTCTTTTGAGTTGTAGAATCTCTTTGGAGAGATTGCTTTTGAACCCTTTAATTTGTGATTTCGAGTGATTTTGTCCTTTTGTGGACTTCCACAAGTCGATCGCCCTAGATTTGTATAGGTCGTTTAGCAGGGAAAATAGGTTTTGCGTTTTGTGATGCCCAAAACGGCTCCGGGCCGACCAGGGGGTTGTCAGCACCGTTCCTAGCCAGTTCATCTGCTATCTCGTTTCCATCAATGCTGGAGTGCCCTGGTGCCCATCTAAGTATTACTTTGTTGGAGTTTCCTAGTAAAACGGATATTGAGCCTCTATTTTACTCAACAAAAGCATATTACCTTGGATATATATCTATCCACACCCAGGACATGGGCTCTAATTCAGCATTAAGCTAGAAATTGGATTAATATATAAGATACATAGCATCAACAGCAAAAGTCCTTAAAAGAAAAGAGCCGGGGGACGAAGTGTGTCGGCAGGTCTTCCACAAGGTGGAACAACGATCTGATAAAGTCGCTGGAAACCGCTGGATGACAGCAGCAGAGGATTGATCGTTGTGGAAAACCTTGGGGAAGGTCTTTGTCCAGCAGTGGACGTCTTGCGGCTGGTGATGATAATAATTATAAGATCGCAGCCTATATAACTATTTATTTATTTATAAGTTACCTTAGATAAACCGTTCCGTTACCGTGTGGATGCCGGCTTAGGGTCTCCCCAGACCTATCGACGCCGAATCGGCTTGAGCCGGTAAGAAAAAGTTTCATGTCCATGCAATTAGAGCGAAAACGTCGTCGTTCCGTTCGCAACGCCGAGCCGAGACGAGCCGAGCGGAGCGACGTCCTTTTCGCTCTTATTGCGTTGACATAAAGCTTCTTCCGTACGCGATTTGCCGAAACGGCGTCGACTGGTTTGGGGAGACCCTTAGAATAGTGCCACTCCATGTCTTCCCGTGGAAGTCGTAAGAGTCGACTAAGGAAATAAAGGCTTGTAGTACTGTTAGGCGATGGGCTTGCTACCTGTCACTAATATACACTGTTAAACATCTTAGCCTAATTGTGCAAATTGTGGTTACAGAGTTATCACCCAGTTTTTGGAGTTGATGGTAATTCTGTAGCTCTGCCTACCCCACTGTGGGAATGAGGGTGTGAAGGTATGTATGTATGTAGATAAACCGTCCTTGAAAATGCTCGAGAATGTCCAAAGACGCGCCTACTCTTGAAAAATGTAATATGGAATCTCTTTGGTATCAGTATCACAATAAAAAAAATAATGAACTTATTAACGGTTTAACAGTACGTTATAGGTTAACATATCCAAGTTATGAAATGCTACAAGCCTAGAAATTCGAATTCTTGTGCAATAGCAAAAACTAATCTCAAACGGAAGTCCCCGGCAGGTTTGCGTGTTGACATGCTATTGCAACTTTGTGCAGTGCTTATGGCATATTTTAAATGTCACAAAGAAATCTCTATTCACAAGCGACACGCCCTCGCTTTTCTTCGGTTTATGTGAGATTTCTGTAACACCCATACATAAAAATACACAGTAACAGTACAGTTGAGGAGCTAGAAATATATGTATGATCATTCGGTCAGAAATATGTGAGCATTTAAAGAGTCAAAAAGGTCTAGACATTTACATGGTTAAAAATAAATGTACAATCTAAGTCAAATATATGTAGGCAAATAGGAGGCCATAAATATCTATATACGAAACTATCACATACATGAGAACAAAATACAAGCCAAAAATATCTGTAGTAAAGTCAAGGACATTAATATCTACAGGGTGCCTCTGACCTTGGGGCTTTAAATTCAACGATCGATTCTACTCGCTAAACTGAACTACTTTTGTTCTGCAACATTAAAAAATAAATTAAACTTAGATAACTAATTGATGTTAAAGTCTAATTGTAAAATCAGTGTATTACATTCTGGTCATTTAATCACTATCTCATGGTACGGGGGCGACATTACCTTGGTACGAGGGCTAAAGGAAAATGGAGAATTGGACCGCGTACATTGAAAATTAGATTTAACTTGTATGATAATAAATAAATTTAAAATGTACATATTTTTAACAACTTACAGAACAAAAGAAGTTTAGTTTCAGGAGTAGAAATGATCTATGCATTTAAAGCCCCAAGGTCAGAGGCATCCTGTATAATGATGAAAGTTTTTTTTCTAATAATAAAATATGTAGTTTTTAGTAACCCGTTACCCTTGACTGTTTTCTATGTATTGTTGAAACATAATCTAATAGTTACATTACATTTAATGCGTATATCACAAAGGCTTAATCGTAAGCAGTGGAGTCGACTGACACTAATTTATATATCACAGTATAATCGATTTCTATTCGAGTTATTCATTTATTTAAAGGTTAGGTTATAGGTTACAGGTTATAACGGGCTTTTTTCCGCAACCCGACGACTTTGCGTGCAAAGTTTATTGCATAATAAAAGAGCAGTAGAAATGGGGGGCTTAATGCCTTAAGTCATTCTCTACCAGTTAACCAACGTGCCAAACTAAAACCAGTCAAAGGTGGTGGTGGTGGTTATTTCCATATTCGTATTTTAATTTTAATTTCACCTTTGGTCTCTTTTATGGTACATTTACAGGGTGACTTTGATAGCAACTACCATTCTACATAAACATGTATTTTTTGAGGAGTTGGAATACGCCCCCATAATATTTTTTTCGCCACTGGTAGCGGCGATAGCTGCTCCTTCCGAAAGTTAAAGTAGTGCGCATGGTACTGCCTATTTTCATATAGAAAAAAATATGAACACTTAGCGTGCTTTTTGTCTTAATTTTTGAGGCAAAAAAACTTCATATGTTAAGCAAATCTAATTAGTGGTATCGGAAAAGAACAACATCTATTCTATATTTCTTTAGATTTTACGTGATTTTCAGCGGGTTTACTTGAGATATTCACTCAAATATTTAGTGTTTTCAAAGTAACCCATTCGTAGCTTAACTTTGATCATAGTGTTTTTATTTTGTTTACGGGTAACTAAAGGTCTCATTTTTTTTCTAATTAGTCAAGTCGACAAAACAAGAAAAACCGATTATTGAATATTTTTATTTTATTATTTTGTTTTTTAGTTTCTTTAAAAACTCGTGTTAAACTTTGAATTTGATCAAAGTAACCCCGATACACGGTATTATCATAATTTAGTTGAGTAATACGATTTAAAAATGCTAGCATATTCCCTGTTGTGATTATAACTTGTTTTTATTAATGTCATTAACATACGAAACTTCCACTGCCGCCCGTTTATGGTCAACCAAATAGGTATTACTGCAAATCGGTGCTTCGGTTAACCCCGCCATTATGCTGAGTGGCTATTTAAACTGTGTAGCATTGCATTGGATTATTTTAACACGATGCAATTAGAGGGGATATAAGTAGAGTTAGGACATTTGGTGGCAAATAGTGGTTTTAGAATCCATACATCTACCATATCCATCTATCTTATCCATTAACCTACCGCCAAGCAGCAGTGTTCGCATTGTTGTGTTCCGGTTTGGGGATAAGACAGCCGGTGAAATGACTAGCATAGAGGCATTCCATCTTAGTCTTCAGGGTTGGCAACGCAATTGCAGTCTTGTAAATGCGAATGTCTATGGGTCACAGTTTCCTCTTACCATCAGGTGGCCTGTGTGCTCGTTTGCCTTCCCATGCCATAAAAAAAAATAAAAAAAAATGTAGTCGCTATTTCTTACTTTTTATGATAAATACCATTTTGATTTTGACCTTTAATATTTAAATATTTGAAAATTCGTTTATTCATTAAACCACTAAACCAATTTCAATGCATTTCGGTATGAAGGATATCTCTTCTGTGAAAGCGTTACAAACAAGCCTAAAGTAGTAGGTATGGATTAACGAACTATAAATGTATTTTCATTTTAAAATATGACCATACTGAAGGTCAAAATCAAAGTCTCATGTATTATAATAATTAGGATAAAGCTACTCCATGGATTTTAGAACCACGATATCCCACCAAAATACCTAACACTATGTATAAGTTTAACGTGTATGTCTGAGGCAACCTAGCTCCAAAACTCATGAAGCATTTTTAGGGTTTCGTACCCCTATTACTAAGACTCCACTGTCCGTTTATCTATCACCTCATATCTCATGAACCGTGATTGAAATTTTCAAAGATAATGTATACAACGTGTTACAAAATACCCCGTAAAAAATATAATAAATTATAGAAGCCAAAAATATTGTCAAACCTAGTAAGCTGTCATGTCAGGGAACCGGAGTTAGCATAGATTATTTAACAGAGAGGCCACCTACCAATTTTAATAATTGTCAACTTTAATGGATTTTCAGTTTTTCATCCACTAAGGTTCATTGTCATTATGCTTAAAGTACTGGCTTCAAAAAACATCAAGACGGAAAAAAAAAGGTTTTCAATTTCAAATCTTCTTATCGGTATTCTATAATTGTTCCCTGTTTTTCCATATTTTTTTCCAAAATGACGATTTTTTTATTTTTTTTTATAGCATGGGAAGGCATACGAGCGCTCAGGCCACCTGATGGTAAGTGGAAACTGTGACCCATAGACATTCGCATTCACAACAACCCTGAGGACTAAGATGGAATGCCTCTATGCTAGTCATTTCCCCGGCTGTCTTATCCCCAAACCGGAACACAACAATGCGAGCACTGCTGCTTGGCGGTAGGTTAATGGATAAGATGCTGGTACCAACCCGGACGGACCCTGCACAAGGTCCTCCCACAAGTTCGAACTTAGAATATTACGATATGATGTTATGCGTAGGCCATGAAGATAGCAATTTAAGTCGTGCTCGCGAACTGTATCGGAAGTTGTGCATTGATATGAGCAAGGCGGAGCTCACTTTAAGCCGTTCCTGTAAACTTAACGTTCATTACGAAAAAGTAAGTGTTAGTTTAGGTTTCTTCGTTTAAAATCTACCAAAACTCGACTTGTAATATGTATCAAATCGAATTCGGTTCATTATGTTTATCTCTTTACCGTTTCGCGAATTAGGTAAAAATGTACATAAACATTCTGCGTAGTTTTATTTTTATTTTTACTGAAATAGGGTTTGCACATCAATGAAAAAAATAATGTTTTTTTTTTTGGCGGCAAGTCATACAGTGATAGTACGGTTCTCAAATATTGTAAATGGACTTGTTATAAGGCAGCATTTAACCCCCTTTCGGCTTTACGGATATTTTTGTAACACCCTGTATATGTTGCTGCTATAGCAACAAATGCTAAAAAAAATCCTCCGGGCTCCCATAAATAAACAATGATATTTTGCCGTTTTTTGCTCGGTATTAATAACGACGACTGATACGGCAATGTTACATAAATAATGGTACGGAACTCTTCGTGCGCAAATCCGACTCGCACTTGGCCGTTTTTTTTTAAAGCGGTGCTAGTTTAACTGTGAGGTAAAAAAGCGGTGCCAAAAAAAAAAAAACACCGATAGGAATATTTTATTTTCCTACCTTCGCTTAGCGCAGCTCTTCTATTGGTGGAATGTTTCCTCGAAAACCTCTTTGCTATCTTGCATAGCTTTGGTGGATACTCGGCCTAATTATTGTGTTGTTTTAGCTAATTTTTATGAAAATCGGTAAAACCGTTTAAAAATATCAGTTAAAAATTGGGGTGGTCCTACGGAAAAAAGGCACATCTACTATAATAATTGTATTGCAATTCCATCCTTATTGTAACCTCTGAGAGTTCAATATACTTCTTTGAATTAATTGCACATGTGACTTTTCTCCGTAGTAGGGCAGAACCAGTCTCTTTGTGTTAAGTGTATCCCCTTGTCCCAATATTGTATCCGGGAAAAAGTTGTCACGTTTCTTTTGGTAAGTACTTTTATAAGATAGAATATCAGCTGCGAATGTTGCAATAATCATCTATGGATGTAGTTACATTCATGTGATTATTGCATCACCCCAGTTTCCCAAAAAAAAACCTCGTCAATTCCCTTAGTTTTTTAGTAACAAATAATTTACTGAAAAATGGGGTTCTATTCTGTAACTCCCGCATTTAATCATAAAATAAAGTACTAAGATTGTTATATTGGCGACTACTTATTTGGAGTAAATTCAAGCAACTAGAGGTAGACTACAGTAGACGGCTTTGTAGAAACAATAATTCGTGGTTAAAAATGTCGTTTCCTTTAATGGTACTACTTTGATTATCCCTGTGTTTATATCACAATATCAAAGTCACCCCTGAAGCATGTCAAAATTTGTGATATTTTGTTTTCAGTCTGAAAATACTTCAACTATTAAGGTTTTGCGCTGGCATATAAAGCATATGAAAGTAATATCGCAAAAGAGATAAATAATAACTCAGACATTGCACAAAAATCTTGATTAAAAAAAATATCAAAGTCGCTTCGCGATTCTAACTTCACCCCATTTTACCGTAAAATGTGTTTTCTTTGCTCCCCCACGGGTAATTATGCTCCATCGTTATATTGAGGTAATCAGTATTGTAAATCATTCTATTGCTTTCATTCCCTGTGCGAGATGTATACATCGATTCTTTTTACAAATTTTGTCATCGACCTTGACATATAAGTAACAAACGAAATAGTCACTATGGAGCATAGTTACCCATAGGGGAGCAAAGTAGCCACATTTTACTGTACTTTAAAAAAAAAAGAACACGGTAAACTTATATTTTATTTTCCATTAAAATAAATAAATAAATATCAGGGGACAATGTCACACCAATTGACCCAGTCCCAATTTAAGCTCTAGGCTTGTATTATGGGTACTAGACAACGATATAAATACTTATATAGAGAAATATATACTTAAATACATAGTAAACATCCGTGACTCAGGAACAAATATTCGCGCTCATCACACAAATATCTGCCCTTACCGGGATTTGAACCCAGGACCGCTAGCTTCGTAGGCAGGGTCCCTACCAACTAGGCCAGCGCATCGTCTTTCCATTGGTTTTCTGATAAAAAAGTCGTAAGTAATATCTTGTTTTGCAAAACTAAAATGGCCGTACAACTATTTGCATAAACACACGAAACTAGGTTATCAGGCAATTGATCCAATAGCGCATAATTCCGTCCTTGTCATCCTGTAGTGGCTGCTCTTCTTAGCCAAAAACACAACTGCAATTTCATAGGTAACGAAAATTAGAATCTCCCGTACCAATAATACGGTTTAGTTTAATAGAGAACGTAACTGGCGATACGTCGTTTTGGCTCAGATTGTTAGTTATTGTACGTTACTTACCGCATAATTTGTGTACGTAGCATGTTATTCAGCGTCCAAGTAATCTACATACCGTTGTAGGTACTTACCTGTAACAAAAACATTAATTAAATACATGATTCATGTAATTCTTTTAGTATGCGTCCTTTAAATTTACAAGTATAATAGTAAAGTCTATCATGCAAGGTATTAAAATGGGAAAACGTTTCTCTTCCCTGAAACCAACCCCGAATTCACGATTTTTGAATATGTTGTAGATATTATGAATATGTTTTTTTCACTTGTGGGAGGACCTTGTGCAGGGTCCGTCCGGGTTGATACCACCATATTATCCATTAACCTACCGCCAAACAGCAGTGTTCGCATTGTTGTGTTCCGGTTTGGGGATAAGACAGCCGCTGAAATGACTAGCATAGAGGCATTCCATCTTAGTCCTCAGGGTTGGCAGTGCATTTGCAGTCTTAGGATTGCTGTCTTGTGAATGCGAATGTCTATGGGTCACAGATTCACTCACCATCTACATGGTCTGTGTGCTCGTTTGCCATCTCTATGACATAAAAAAAAAAATGAAAACCAAGGGTTTCCTACCATTATCTACATACCTGGGCTAACTCGGGGCATCTGTACGAAAGTGATGTAGCAAAATATTTTATCGACATAAAATATATCGATGTTACTGCCAACATCTAAATGTTATTCGACATAAATAAATATTAGTTATTTTCTCCTCATTTTTAGATTCAAAATAAACAAATTAACACGTATATTTATAAGTTTATTTTACAATGGTTTAAATAATATACAATCAATATTTTTTCCATATTTGTCGGTATTAATGATTGCCGTCTAGATGAAAATATCCACTTTAAACTGCTAAACGTACGAATATGATTGGTACTGACAGTAAATTGTCATTTTGATTGAAGTGAAATCCGCATACTTTTATTATCTTATGACATCAAACCTCTTTACAGTAATCGAGAATGATCAATGTGCACATGCATTAATTTAATTATATCGACATCTTTTTTATCGATATCAAATCCCTAGAACTTGCCCCGAGTTATCCCAGGTATGATTATCTATAAAAAATCACGTTTGTTGCATAGGAATAAAATATTAATTTTGTTCTGTTTTCAGTAATCGTTGTTATAACGGAAACAGAAAATTTCAACTGTCTTCGTGAGATACAGCCTAGTGACAGACAGACAGATGGACAGACGGACTGACGGACAGCAGCGTCTTAGTAATAGGGTCTCGTTTTTCCCTTTGGGTATGGAACCCTAAAAGACTAGATCTGCACGTTTTCCTTTCCAAGGTATTATATCATAGAAACAAATGAAAAAGAAGGAAAAAAGAACAACATATTCGAAAATCGTGGAAATCAGATTTGATTGGGCTGAGAATCTTTATTTCAGCCTCGCTTCATAATCCTCTTAAGATATTTCGGAGCTCCTTATTATATCCGTTTACGAACTATAATCACCAATATAAATTAGATACCACAGAGCACTTAATCGTCACCGCGCGCCTCTACTAGAGACGGCAGTGAAGACAATATTCGTGCCTCGCAGTTGCGCTGAGCGCAATTGATGGAGGTAAAGGCCGTCAGTGTCTATTTGGACGTTGTAGAGTGCACATGATTAAAAAAGCGATATTATGCCTCATTGTCAGTGATGGGAAATAGGTGAGCTAAAATACCTATTCTTTGCGAGAGTACATAATATGGAGTGGTTACAACCGGATAAAAGTATATATTTTTTGGATTCCGGTTATTTGATATTTATCCGGGCACTGCGAATACTAGCCGTAATGTTGAACATACATTATTTTCCTTATAGAATGTTTGTAAAGTTTGTAGTAAAAATGGTAACATTCCTGCCATAAAGTTAAAATTATAAGTAATCCGAAAATGTGAACGCCCATTTGCAAGTAATAAACAAACAATGCGTGGGAAAACCCACATTAGTCCTGCTACTACTTTTTAGAAATCTTGTACATTCCTTCTTTTCTCTAGCCCTTTTTACTAAAAACTAACATTAAACATGCCGTACTTTAAAAAAAAAAAAAAAAAAACATGCAAACGATAACTACCCGAATAAATATCGAATACCCGGAACAGAAAAAAATAAAAATTATATCCGGTTGTAACCACTCTATATTATGTCCTCTCGCGAAGAATAGGTATTTTAGCTCACCTATTTCCCATCAATGCTCATTGTGCTTTGATATGGTGTAATACCCAAAGTAAAAACGTGAATAAACAAAATTCTGGCGTATCATATCACAATTAGGTATTTAAAATCAATTTTTGGTTATTTAAAAATTGCGATTTGAGGTTATCTTGGAACACCAAACCTCCTCTTTTTCTTCTTCTTAACACAAAACCTCCACCGCGCCGTAAGCAGTCTCACCAGCCAGTGACGCCAGTAAATGCGTTAGTGAAGTGTAGCGGTGTATGGCGTCATATCGATAGAGTGCATCGATGTCCATAAAGTATCAATGCATTTTTATTCCATTTAAAATTGTTAATTTAATATTAATTATCCTTTACTGAGAGACTAAGTGTTCCTTTTAGGTTTCCTAATGATGCTTACTTTAAAAATAAATGGATATTAGCGACGGGAAAGTTAAACTGGTTTCCTCAGAAACATGGTACGATTTGCTCAGACCATTTCGAAGCTGGAAGTACCACGAAAAGGAGTACCAGAACATAGCTATCTAATGATGCTATTCCAACAATGAAACTCCATCCTGTTTTTAAAGAGGTAAAACTTTCACAACCTGATTCATTTCATAAACATATAATTTGGTAAACTGCTTTTTCCGGAACTGAAAATATTTCAGGACTATCGTGTCAAAACGCTTTAGGTTGGTTAGTTTCATAGAAATCCTGAAATATGTATAGTTTCGGAAAGAAAAGCGGTTTGCTAAATGATGTTTGTGAAATTAATCAGTTTATAAATATGTGGAAAAATATGTGGACATCAGACTGAACTACCTTACAAAAAAACGCAACTCCAATTTATTAATACGAAGTTATTGTAAAAAGTTTCAAGTTCAAGTTTTCAATTAATCTTGATTTTAATAAACAACCCCAATA
Organism: Acleris emargana; assembly: GCA_927399475.2. Classification (NCBI taxonomy): domain Eukaryota; kingdom Metazoa; phylum Arthropoda; class Insecta; order Lepidoptera; family Tortricidae; genus Acleris; species Acleris emargana. The sequence continues at coordinate 17,056,797 of OV656854.1, forward strand.
AAATGATTTCTATTATTTTGGCACATAGTTGGTAATGCATGCCTAAAGGTATTATGAATAATTTTGAATATTGCCGAAATATTGTTTTTAAAATAGTCATGTGTCCGATTTTGGCTCATTAAAATATCGATAAAAATATCGACCTCACACCGCAGCACTCTTAGGCACTTGTGACTTTCTTGTGGCGCACAGATGGTTGACATCTAAGACAATACGGATACATAATTTAAGTAGTGTGCGTGTACTAGTGTGAGTAAACGGTGACGCCCACTGACACGCTTGATTTGTATGGAAAGTTTGGAGCATACCGTCTCTAGTAGGGTCGCGGTTCTGTGCTCTGTGTTAGATACAAAGATTTCTTGTCCATCAGATAATATCAAGGAAAGAAAAGTATACTAAACATTGTTGCTTGTACGAATTTACGTCACCAAACAGACGCATAGTATAGGATTGCAGGAACGTGGTGGACCCGAGAAGCACAAGACCGGTCTGAGTGGAGAGCCTTGGGGGAGGCCTATCTCCAGCAGTGGACGTTTTTCGGCTGACATGATGATGATGTTGAATATTTATTTATTTATTAATTTAATTATTATTCAAAAAACATCTGACTAACAGCTTGATGGCAAAGCGTCAGACACGGAATTACACACAAAGAAGTACTTAAAAATATATAACACAATATTATTCAATGTTTACAAATCGCAAACAGAGACAACAACTATATTATAAAAAGGAACTTAAAAAGTAAAGAACACATCAGCATCTTGGACTGTACCAAGGTAGTGGTTTTGAAGGCCCAGACATAAACGCATTATTAAGCCGTCGAGTTAAAAAAATAGCCTACTAAAAGCTATGCACCAAAATGCCTAGTTTCAACATTTAAAAAAATATATTAATATAAAAAACTCGCTTATGTAGGACTGTTTTCAATAAGTAAGTAATTACAATCCAAAACTTTCTTAAAAATACCATGAAAGGTATACTTTGTGTTAAGTGATGATGAAAGTCAAGCTTGTCAAAAAATCGTTATGCGTATTTTCGTCGAGTCATTACGTTATTCGTACAGTTTTTAACATGTTTTTAGTCATTTAAGCTAACTTATGTAACCTTAAAATAACCCAGTGATATAGCCTTTTACATCTGACGATGATGGATGAGGGGCTTACGTGTCAAATTGATTTATGTGACAGAGATAGACGTTTTGAATGTTATCTCTCGTTAATTGATGCTGAATATATATTTTCTTGGGCAACTTACGTTTTAAAAGCTAAAATCCGTCTATTAAACATACGCACGACAGTTGGGTTACATATTTTTTACCATTAATATACTAATATTTAAATTATATTAGTTACTAAAACAGTTCTGACATTTTTAGTATAAAAGTTGGAATGCCAAACGAAACGCCATTATCTTGATGTCCATACTGAACATTACCATGGAAACCAAATAACAAATTGTTGGATATTAATCATCTTTCGTAACAATATAAATAGTAATGGTATATTTATTATTATAGAACAGTTATTACCATGGCAACGCTCGTTATAGGGTTGTTTTTACGCTTTATTTACTCTATAGGTGGTATTTCGATGCAATTAGCTATATCAATATATTACGGCTTACAGTACGTATAGTAGTATTTTATCATAATTGCAATTAAATACCATTCATTGCAATAAATAAAAACATAAACTACAAAATATAATGAAAACCTTCATATGTACTTGTATTCAAAATAGATTTTAAAATAATAGTAACTTTGATTACGTCTTATTAATACGAAGTAAATAAAGCCAAGAACATTTCAAACAAGCACACGAGCAAATTACGCTGACGGTCATATCCATAAATAAGGCGTCGTTCACACGCGCCGAGTGTTCAAAATGTAAATGAATTGCTCACGTGAATAACGGTCGATGTGATTACGGCTTTATAACGAACGGAATATTTTGCATTTCAAACTGATGCAAGAGCTATAAGTATAATATTTTATATTCAAAAGACAAATCTCTATTGGATAGGATTATACTTATGTAATAATATTGTTACGCATAATTGCTTTTCAGCGAAATAGCGATGTGCATAATCATCTTTACGCATATATTTTTACGCATAAATACAGAAAGCATAATCGTCATGAACACTAACGTCAAATAGTATAAATACAAAAAGCCATTATAATAATTTGGCATCATTACAAAATGCATAACTCATCACTACGAGAAAAGGTTAGTTTTGTGTTTATTTATTTATATATATATTTATATATATATATATACACATATATTTAGGAAATAAGGCGCGGGGCGCCTGGATATCATACTAATCTAACGTAACCTAATATTTTATTGGCAATTTTGTAGGTTCTAGAAAACTTTAATTATGATTAATGACAGATATAACAAATAATTAAAAGCGCAAGCAATAATACGCATAATGTGTATTAGTCTTATACAAATGAATCCAACTACAATTATTCTAATAGCATAATATATTATGTCAAAAAGTGGTAGGCTAAAGTATTACTATGCGACAGTATTATTTATCTAACACACATTAGGTATGCCAAATAAAATATGAGAAACAATAAGTCTAAAAAAAATATGCGATCGAAGGGGATCCCTCAAAAGATCCAGATTGACTTCAGAAGACATTAATAAATGGCGTTTTCACAGCAGTTTCAAAAGGTAGCATCGCTAATATAAATTATCAGTTAGAACAAAACTTCAACCCTCGACATGCACTACTAAAATTCAAAATATAATCGTAAAAATTCAAAGTTACGTCTTTTTATTATGAAATAAATAAAGCACCCGAGCGAGTTACGCCAAACGTCATATCCATAAATAAGGCGTCGTTCACATGCACCGAGTGTGCAAAATGTAAACGTGTTGCTCACGTGAATAACGGTCGATGTATATAAAAAAAACTTTATATCGTTGGGAATATTTTGCATTTAAAATGACAACACAGGAAGAGATGTCAAGCCGATTTTTTTATGGTCAGAGAACGTCAAACTCGCTCCAGATTTATCTCAAGAATGACAAAGACTGCAAATGCGTTGAAAACCCTGAGGACTAAAATGGAATGTCTCTATGCACCAGTACCTCTACCATGAGTTACAATTACCGTACTCGCTTGCGAGTCGAATTTTCTGTCCCTCGCGCTCTATTAGAATACTGCTAGGTCTGCGAGCGACAGAGCATTCGACTCGCTAGCGTATTAATTAAAGTAACTAAATTTTTCTTTATTTTTTTCTATATATTTTTTATGGGCTTCATAAGAAAGCTCAAGGTCACTCAGAGGGCTCTATGGAGAGGGCTATGCTCGGGGTTTCTCTGCGTGATAGAATCAGAAATGATGATATCCGCAGGACGACTAAGGTTACCGACATAGCCCGAAGAATACCTAAACTGAAGTGGTAGTGGGCGGGGCACATCGCACGCAGGACTGATGGCCGATGGGGTCAGAAGGTTCTTGAGTGGCGTCCGCGGACCTGGACATGACCTGTGGGTAGGCCTCCAACAAGATGGAGTGTCGTCACTCCATCTTGTTGGATGTTGTGGCAACCACACGGCAAATCATAATATCATAAGGTAACAAATGAATAACCCTTATCTTCAGTTACATATAAATCAAGTGTCCATCATTGGTCCTTATTCAATACTGTTTCGATGAGCCTAGGACATTTATGTATCGATAACTTGAAGATTGTTTTATTTTCTACTGACAGATGTTAGGAAATTAGACTAATCTGATTTTAATGTGCACCCTATGAGCCTATCTGTATTTTTTTTTCTCATTCGATATCTTCATTAGATAACAGTGACTTATATTTGATTCTACATTGCATATTTATATTTACTGACAAGAATAAGTTTAAGTACTACAATTAAAACTTAAAACTAAACTTATTTCAATGAAAATTAAATTAAGCTACTCAAATATTAAAGATGTAAATATTAATCACCACTATAAAAAAACACCCCCTCTAGCAGGTCCGCTCGCGGCATGGTCCCTATGACACTGGCTGCATTACCTCTCTGGATAGCTAGCCCATTCCTTTGGGAGAGGTAAGCACCAGCTCTAGGATCTCCGGAGGTGTCTATGAGCCGGGATGACAGAGCCTTCATAAAGTTTTTCATATCAGCTATTTTTCCTTTACGTGGATGACGTGAGGTGGCTTACAGTTTATAAACGTACAGTGTTTATAAACGAGCCATTATCAGAAACATCGGCCGTAGAGCGATAGCGGCGCGGCGCAGAGGCACATAAAGCGACAAATTCTGTGCTACAATTTTAAATTAATTAAAAGTAAAATCTTCATTTGAAACGTCCTTGCCGAAAAAGGTGCAAAAAATCAACGTCAGTTGCAATCTCCAATCCTCAACGGGATTCAAATCAAATAACCGGCTGGAGCGAGTTTAAACTAGTTCAAACCGGCTCAATCCGGTTGGCGCTAAAACGAGCGCTGTCTACAATTTCATTTCACTAAGCATTAGTTTCTTCGTGTCTGGGTTTTGTTAAACAATTGAAATCGCTTCGAATTTGAACAAAAGTTTATTGTTATTGTAATAGTCTTTAAATTATCATTGAGTAACGGTCAAGTTAGATTTTAATTTATTGAATAGTTTTATGTTTAGTTTATTTTTGCATCAATGTATGTATGTACATACATACATAAACTCACGCCTTCATTCCCAGAGTGGGGTAGGCAGAGCTAAAGAATTACCAACGAGTCTTAAAACTTCTTGATAATTCTGTAGCCACAATTTGCACAACAATTAGGCTAAGATGTTTAACAGTGTATATTAGTGACAGGTAGCAAGCCCATCGCCTAACAGTACTACAAGCCTTTATTCCCTTAGTCGCCTCTTACGACTTCCATATGAATGTATGTATGTACTGTATAATATTTCAAGTGTCCTTATGGCAGAAATTCTTTATCAAATTCTGACCGGCTTTTGACCAGTTCTTATTTTATTTTTATTTTTTTAAATCATCAAATCTGTAAGACGTGTTTTGTAAAAATATTTCACCATCAAAAATATCGTGTTATTGACATTAAAGCCGAATTTGTTATTAATAAGAAACAGTTGAGAAAATAAATAATTCCAGTATAATAAAACCCATAAAATTTCTATTTGAACAAATGCATGATACTTTTGTCAAATATTTTATGTCGTCATCACGCTGTTTGTACAGATTGTACAGCTGCGCAATAAAATGTTCATTACTATTCACCTGTATTTAAATGATGTTAAGGTTCAAAAATTACAAACATCTTTTACGACGACTATACGACTGAAAATGCAACTAAATATTCAGGTGGATTATGAAAACAGGTAAAAAAAGAAAATCCGAAACTATATGCATTATAAAAATTTGCTAAAGCGATTATGTTGAGGTAAAAGGTTAAAGGGGGAATATAAGGTTATAAAAAAGTTTTACAGCCCCTTGCGAAAAGAGCACGTGCTGAGGATACTGCATATTTCATATTTTTTTTGCAAAATAAAACAAGTGTCTTCGATCAGTGTGTATGGCCAGTAATGACGTATGGATGTGAGACATGGTCGCTCACAATAGGCCTCATAAGAAGGCTCAAGGTCACTCAAAGGGCGATGGAAATAACTATGCTGGGTGTCTCCTTACGAGATCAAATCAGGAATGAGGAGATCCGCAGAAGAACTAAAGTAACTGACATAGCTCACCGAATTGGGATAGCCAAAAAAAAAAACTTACGGTTTTTACATTCTTATTCGAAAGAATAGGTAATTTTAAGAGACCAATTTCATTTATTTTGTATTTGTCCCAATAGTTTCGTTTAAATAGCTTTATTTATATAGCAGACATTTTATGAATGGCATGATTATTTTAAATCTGGATTGGTATTTTCTAATAAATTACAACAATTAAATGATACCTAATGATAAAAAGTGATTTTCGCCTAACCCGTAAGATAAACCTAGGAGGGTTTCAAGTCAAAAACTAAAGTCAAACAAAGGTCGAATATACTTTTGCTGAAATTTCCGAAATAGATAAATATTACAAAAAGTTAAAAACGCAGAACGGCTTTAAAACCCTATTCCTCGAAATGGTCTGCTAATTAGAGTAATTTAAAAAATATGAACAATCCCAAATTGTGACGACCGCTAACCGGGAGACGAAGTGTCGGCGGGCCTTCCACAAGGTGGACTTCATCATCAGATCTAATAAAGGTCGCGGTAAACCGCTGGATGACAGCAGCAGAGGACCGGTCGTTGTGGAAAACCTTGGTGAAGGCCTTCATCGCGGCTGGCTAGAAGATGCGCACATGGTCATGTGGCAAACCAACGTTCTCCTATGGAGAAAAGGCGTATGTGCATTTAATTCATAGAAGCATATTAAACTCTCAAGGGTTATAATAAGGTTGGATTTTCAATACAATTCATATAGTAGATACGCCTTTTCTCCTTAGGAGGGCAGTATAATATCCAGCAGTGGATGTTTTTCGGCTGCCATGACAATGATACTGACTCAACGTAAACATACTCGTACAAGCATAAAATGTATGACACATTTTGTTATTTTCTTGTCTTGTTTATAAAGATAAGGTTAGGTACCTATACCTTCTATTTGCATTTTCCTCATGCTATATACAGGTTGTTTGGTTTTTCGATACGTTTTTTTTTAATGAGACATCGTAAAGCAAACTTGCAATAAAAACGTATGTAGGATGCCTTAAAGATAAAGATAAAGATAAAGACATTTATTCAGTAAGTAGGCCGCACGGGCACTTTTACATGTCAAGAATCTGCCAGCGCTTCACAAGAGGAGACCACTGCTGAGAAGAAACGCCGCAAGAAACTCAGCAGTCAGTAATTTTTTTTTATATATTTAATATTACAATGGTACTACTTAGTCAGTTACTTAGTTAGTTGTTAGGATATCAAGTAATTTAATGTTTAAAAAAGATAAGGATATTGCTAATTTTGAAGTATTAATACTATCTTTGTAGTCAATTGACGACGCGCTGGCCTTGTTGGTAGTGACCCTGCCTACGAAGCTAGCGGTCCTGGGTTCAAATCCCGGTAAGGGCAGATATTTTTGTGATGAGCGTGAATATTTGTTCCTAAGTCATGGATGTTTACTATGTATTTAAGTATATATTTCTCTATTATAGTATTTATATCGTTTTCTAGTACCCATAATACAAGCCTAGAGCTTAAATTGTAACTAACTAGGTCAATTGGTGTGATATTGTCTCCTGATATTTATTTATTTATTTATTTATAATAAATTGACAATAATAGCGGCAAATTTCCCTATTTTGTTTGTCAAAAAACTATATTTTCTTCCGTAAGCGGCAAGGTTTTTTTGACAATAGGTATTTTCAGTCAAGTTGCTGCATTATCTTTTTAACATGACATATGCAGGAAATTGTTAGTTTCGTTTACATGTTTTTTTGCTGTAAATCAACTCTACTATGCTACCTAACAAAACACAGAGGCAGATATTGCTTATAATCTTCACAGGCTTTTACTGCCTTTTTCTTTTAGACTGCAGTATACCCCTCTATAAGGAAATGTATCGAATAACCCACCCTGTATTTATAAGCAAATGGTGTTCACAATACTCTTATAATTATGAAAAATACTTACCTGCTATGTATATTTGTTCAACTTCTTTACAAATACGAGCTGTCGAATAAAAAAATATCAGTGTTACCGCCGCACGCGTGTAAGAGTATTTAAAAAAACTCCGTCGCTTTGAAATCAAAATGAAGTTTTACCTTGGTGAGTTTTGCTTTGTTTGTTGTTTTTGTAGTACTTCACTAAAAACTAAATTAAAGCGTCAAACTGAAATATTTCAAAACATCGTTCTTTTATCTTAGCCTATACGAGTGTCCCATAGCTGGACATAAGCTTCTCCCCTAGATCTCCATGAGCCCATGGGTGAAACAAATTTTAAAAAAAACATAGTCTCCATTTTTTTCAATATTTCAGAAATAATGTTTTTAGAAAAACGATATATTTGCTACGTGACTTACACAATACAATACAAATACTCTTTATTGAACACCAAAAAAAGCAAAACACGTAACAGTACATTTTAACTATAGGTATACAACAGGCGGTCTTACCGCTAAATAGTGATCTCTTCCAGACAACCTTGAACAGAGAAATAATAAAAGACAAATATTCATGGCAGGCGGTGTAAACTAATGTCTTCAGAACTCAAACTAAACTACAAGAACGCTTCTGTTATTGTAAAAACTACTTACACATAATTAAATTACATATGAATACACATTATACATAAAGTAAATGAGTTAATAAATATATACTAAATACACGCTAAATACATAATTATACATCTATGTATATAATATATACATACATAATTTTTAGAAATCAGCGAAACAAAGATAACACGAGGTCATAGGATGGTAAAAATAAAAGTAAAGGAAATCTTAGAAAAACTAAGGACACGTTTTATTAAATGAGACAAATAAGCTAATATTTCTAATTTATTCATTTAAAATGGTACAGTTTTGAATAATAATAATATAGTTTTTAAGAGGGAACTATGTTTTCTCCAGGTTTTGTATGATAAATGTGCATTTTCCGCCGAGTCACCAGGTTTTTTTCAAAGTTTAAAAAATATTTGAGGTGTTTATCGTTTGAGCTCTGTAAACTTGATGGTCTGATTTTAATATTCTTACATTATTATTAGCCATGGTAATTTAAGTATTACATTTTTGCCTTTGATACAGCAGTTTAGCCTAGTCGGTGGACCTTGCCTGCGAAGCTAGCGGTCCTGGGTTAAATTCTAGGTATGGCAAAAAATGCGTGTATATATTCCTGAGCCTTGGATGTTATCTTTGTAAGCATGTTTATCATTGTCTAGTTCAAACTTGACGTTTTACAAGATAGTTAAAGTAGGGTCACCGAGTGATGGCACTTGACGTTTGACTTGACGCATAGCCTAACAATAACATAGCCTTTTAATTTCATGCGTTATTTCTATCATAAGTAAACTTTTTAAAAATATACCACTCGCACTTGACAGAATTTTCACAGTTTCACAACACTATTGTCAGATGTGTCAAGTGTCATCACTCGGTGTCCCTACTTTAGTATAGATACTGATCATGGTGGCAAAAGATTCCATAGGGTCGAAGTATATCCGTAAGGACCCCACCAATAAGATAAGATAAGGTGAATATCAAGCTCTGTTTCAGGTTTTGTACTGATTCTGTTGTTGGCTGCGCTAGGGCACGCCATATCTGCTGGCTGCTTCTGTACCGCTGATTATACTCCTGTCTGCTCCAACAACGTCACCTATAGCAATGACTGTATGTAAGTAAACCCAGTAGCCAAGCGTTTTTCAATATGTAGTTCACGGCTGCTAGGGGAAGGGGTAGGGCATGCAGTACCGGGCCCGGTTCCGAGAATTCCATTTCCCGGTTTTAGGCAGGGACGGTACCGGGATTCCCGGCTTTCTCGGTTCTTTTTTTTACCCCAAATTACCGCCAATCGTGGACAAAATAAAACGATTATAAAACATCAGGAAACTTTGTTTTAAATAAATATGAAATCAAATCATGCATGTTTTCTTCAACAAAAACGTATCTTAATTAAGTAAAATACTTACTGGTTTGTTCTACCTTTGGTATTTTTTACTAATCTAGAGATCGATTATTGCAAATATGCCACAAAATATGATGGAGTTTGATGCGATGTGGCCGCTTGTGCCGGCGTCGATGCTCAGGTGTGAATTAGGATTCATGGAAGGAACCGGGAGAACCGGGATGTAATCTTCAGTACCGGTTCTTTAAGCACTATGCAATTCCCGGGATTTCCCGGGAATCACAGAACCAGGACGGGACCGGAACGGGAGGATGCCCTAGGGCGGGGGGAGGTAGCCCAGGTAAGGCTAGTAAGAATTCTAGGTTCTACACGGCTCCACAGACTACACTATGAACCGATTATCAATACGGACCTAGCATGGTCACCAGATTTGTGCTTTGTCACAATAACTGCTTTAACGTCCTATTTCAACTGCTGTACTTATCTGTTAAAGGCTTTAAAGTGACAAAGGTGCGGTGTTGAGAATTAATCTATGGGTCTTAGATCTCACTTATGGCCTGCGTGCACTTTAGCCTTCATCATGGCATACAAAACTTAATTGTGATTGGCATCGATCTAGAATGCTTAGAAGCAGGGGCCGGAATTTTCGTGGCACTTTTGGCCTGTCGTAGTGACTTCTCATTTATCGACTTTCAATCTATATATCGATATACTAAGCTTCTAAATAGATTGTTAGCAACTTATCGTGTCATGCGGGTGGCAAAATTCTGCTATTGCATGAGATTTGAATTATATTGCTCTTTGTTTTCAGGAGAAGCTGCGCAGGGGCACCTGAAGGCCGAAGTGGAACGTGCGACGGTTCTGGTTCTATTTAATGAACCAGATTTTTTGAATTCCTAAGATATTCAATCCCTAATTATCAATCCACATCGTTGCAATAAATAATGTTTTTGTTGACTTTTAAAAGTATCTAGGCACATTTTATGCGCTAGATCATAACATAATTATATTTACTAATAAAAAATACGTTTCATCAGTAGGTACTGTAACTGATTCAACCCTAAAGCTAATACCCGAGAAGGCAGCCAAGTGCATAAGTAAATAGTATTAAGCAATTTTGTTCAACACAGCTTTATGATTGGTTCTTTTTGACCGACCTTTTGTTTATGAGACGATTTTAACCGCCCTGTGCGTTCGTGAGCACTGAGACCTCATAGTGACGATTGTGAATACTGCCCTCCGAAGCTAATACGCAGTATGTCAGATAAAACTCCTGTAGCAATATCAATCTTACTACTAAGAGAAGTGAACTTAAACTGCTTTGGTTATTGATTTTGGGATACCGCTATTGGCTAAGGAGGGCAGAATACGGGTGTAAGAATTACTCCAAGATTGGTCTATTAAAATGGCGTTTTAAATCTAGGTGTTAGACAATACAATACAATACAAATACTCTTTACTGAATACAAAAAAAACATGGAACAGTACATTTTAACTAACGGTATATAACGGTCTTACCGCTAAATAGCGATCGTTTCCAGACAACCTTGGACAGAGAAATAATAAAAGACAAAAATAAACGGCAGGTGGTGTAAAATAATTTCTTCAGAACTCAAACTAAACTACAAGAAAAACTTCTGTTGTAGAATTTCACCTTATTACAGTTTGCTACCTGAATTCTCAATCCTCATCTTTATAATTAATAGTTATTTATAACTTTACTAAAAACCATCGAGGGACATTTTATGCACTAGTTCATAATTAAGGATATTACCAATATAATTACAAGTTGTAAGTGTTTATGTTCTTCATGTCATCATACTTATCTGAAAGACATCTAAGTATTGCATTGTAAATATTATTATTATATTTGTAAACCTCCACATTTTTCAAGTTTTCTTTTACAAACCGAACTTAAGAGCATTGTGAAGCGTCGCTAGTCACGTAGCTGTAAAAAAAAAACCATACAAATTTAGCTCCGGCCGTTAACGTTTCTCACCCCCTAAATCAAGTCCGATTTCCACGATTTTAGAGTACCTATGTTGTAGTTATTAAAAATAAGTAAGTCTGTGCGTTTCTCTTTTTTAATTTGTGTCATTCTTAGTAGTATTTTTGTGGAAAGGTACATATTCGTTAGGTTTAAACGTTTTCACATTTTGTATGGAAATTTTTAGCTTCACAATCCTTTTAATTATCGAGTCAAAATATAATACATTTAAATTTTAATATAACCACCTTGGCCATGTGAGTAAGTGGTATTTTGGTGTTATCATCACCACCATTGAAGGCATCAAGCTCAGCTCGCCGACGTCGCCTTGGTCTGTGACTCCGAATTCTATCCCGTGGGACCCACTTGGTTACACACTTTAGCCAACAATTCCTCCAGCATGCGATAGACATATACTTTAATCATCAAAACCATCATTACGGTAAAAAAAAACACTGCTGGACTCAGAAATCCTTCAAATATATTTGGCCACCGAACGCCTTTAATTGTTTACTCCTTACTGTCTTGACTCAGCTCTATTGGAACCCTGACGGAACCCAGTGGAACCCTGACCCATTATAGAACTGTGTCACAGTAACGTTATGATTCATGTCGAAAGAAGTGTCAACCAAATTATTCATAACGTCACTGTGACACCGTTCATTGTGGGTCAGGATTCCAATGGGCCAATGGTACTACACTCTCGGTCAAATAGTACGGGTCAGAGTGCGTTTTTCATACAAACGAGGCTATTTTGAAGCCTTGGTTCTAGGCCATTGGTTGTTTTGAGTGAGGTTTAATAGTGGATACTCTGAGGTTCAATAGAGGAGGTCAAAAGTGCTTAAGATACCTAACTGATCGCACAATCAGGTAACACCACAGCGAGAGAGTTTGGCTCAGCATTCGGATTTCTTTACATTATATTGCCATTTTAGATGTTTTTCTGAACATACACAATTCCGGCGTTAACCGCAGATTCAATCAGTTGGGTATCCTAGCTACTCTGAAAGTCTTGTATCGATGCTCGGGGTGTCCATTCCAATGGGCCGATGGTACGGTCACTGTCAAAATTGCATGGGCACCTATAAGGCGATAATCCTCTGAGCACTTGCGCCCACGTTCTCAAACATTAAACTAGATGGCGGTGTTGACTAAACGAGTTCATTTGTCTTTATTACCACTTCCTAAGATAGTAGTAATATAGTCGATATTTCGTTCATCCACTTAGACGAAGTAATGGCTCAGTGGGTTTCCGCCTGACTACAACTCCTTTGATCCATATAGATCGAAAGTTCGAATCCCATCAAGATTAACCTTTTTTCTTTTTGTATTTTTTCAGAACGATGTTATTACTATAAACAATGTTGATGGCCCTATGAAATAAATAAATAAATAACATAGCAAAAAGCATGCATGCTTTTAAAAACATTTATTAATTAAATAAAACCATTGTTTTTTTATTTAAATATTTATTCCTTCAATAAACTGAAATTAGATATACTCATTTGATAATAATATTACGTATACAAGAAACAATAAAACAACTCCTATTTACCATTTTATCGAGGCCAAAAGCTTAAGTTTCGTTTCCAGATTCGGAAAGAATATTGAAGCTCCACCACAATAAAAAACAAATATTAACTTCTAAAGACCGGGTTATTATAATTACAAAAACGTGTGTCTCTAGCTTTGTAGTCGCGGGGGTAGCTAATTTATAAATAGTGCAAGTTTGATTACCCACTTCAAACCAATTACAGTAGGCATAAGACAATTTGTGAGTAAACTTATGAAATAAAATTAAGTTTTTATTTGGTTTTGCACACTAGTGTAAGCTGTATCATAATTTTAGGAATATTTGATTATATTTTTCATAATTAAACCCCTGGTGTCAGAATCTAGAACTAACATTTCACATGTAAATCGTAAATACGTTTTGTATCATGTTATTCCACTAATAAAATAGTAAGTAGTATTGTTAAAAAGTCGTTCTAATTAATTAAGAATGTTAACATAGTGTAACAATAACTATTAGAATATAAGAATTGTGCTTGACTTGGAATCGGTTACTTCCGGCAAAAATGGCGCCAATGTATAAGTGGTAAGACGGAGGTATCTGAACTTTCTTGTAGCCGATACCAAGTCCAGACATTCATTCCAGTTCCTGCCTCTAAAGTGTTCGGTCGTAATGTTAAACTAAAAGTAATAAGTGTTATTTAACTGAAATATATACGAATTAAGTTCTACAAGTGGTGGTTTTATTGGTTTATCACTAGCTATCTTGATTTTGGTTTACAAAGTCAGAAGTGGGATCGAAAAGACATAAGGTACGTGGCTTCTTTTCTCGTTTATACTTTTTTTTATTTTTTTTCTACTGGGTATTGAGAAATCCGTTATTCAGTATGTTAAAAAGAAAAAAAAAAAAAAAAAAAAAAACTATTTAAACCATACCGTGCCTTCGGTGGAACATGGCCACAATTTACTATATGATTATAGGGGAAGTTGTGCCCTTGTCCTACCGAAGGTGCGATACGTACGTTTGGCATACTGGTATGAATATTTTCAATATTGAGGTAGTTTAAGGTGATTCATGAACTGGCGACTGTGGCATATGGTCAGGGCTGCACTTTCACTGTGCCTTATTGTCGCCGGTTTGTCGAATTACCTTCAATGTTTTAAATCGAAATGCAAAATAATATGTTCGAGCTGTTAACGAATTTATTAATGGGACACGGCTAAGGCTACTCTTTGGCTGCACCATTATTAGATTCGATACAAATCATATTGCCAGGGCTACTCCTTGGGTATGTTTTGTGGTTTACATTATGTGTTATTGTGCCTGTTAACGAATTTATTAATGGGACACGGCTAAGGCTACTCTTTGGCTGCACCATTATTAGATTCGATACAAATCATATTGCCAGGGCTACTCCTTGGGTATGTTTTGTGGTTTACATTATGTGTTATTGTGCCTGTTAACGAATTTATTAATGGGACACGGCTAAGGCTACTCTTTGGCTGCACCATTATTAGATTCGATACAAATCATATTGCCAGGGCTACTCCTTGGGTATGTTTTGTGGTTTACATTATGTGTTATTGTGCCTGTTAACGAATTTATTAATGGGACACGGCTAAGGCTACTCTTTGGCTGCACCATTATTAGATTCGATACAAATCATATTGCCAGGGCTACTCCTTGGGTATGTTTTGTGGTTTACATTATGTGTTATTGTGCCTGTTAACGAATTTATTAATGGGACACGGCTAAGGCTACTCTTTGGCTGCACCATTATTAGATTCGATACAAATCATATTGCCAGGGCTACTCCTTGGGTATGTTTTGTGGTTTACATTATGTGTTATTGTGCCTGTTAACGAATTTATTAATGGGACACGGCTAAGGCTACTCTTTGGCTGCACCATTATTAGATTCGATACAAATCATATTGCCAGGGCTACTCCTTGGGTATGTTTTGTGGTTTACATTATGTGTTATTGTGCCTGTTAACGAATTTATTAATGGGACACGGCTAAGGCTACTCTTTGGCTGCACCATTATTAGATTCGATACAAATCATATTGCCAGGGCTACTCCTTGGGTATGTTTTGTGGTTTATGTGTGTTAATGTGCTTACTAACTAATTTATTAATGGGACACGGTCAGAGCCACTCTTTGGCTGCTCCATTATTAAGTTGGATTCAGAACATTGCCAGGGCTACTCCTTGAATATGTTTTGTGTTAGTTAAGTTACCTATATTTTGAACATTTCATGTCGGTGTATGTGTTTTTCAGATCAAAGAATGGATAACGAAAATGGGGCATCACTGCCAGCAGAAGGTGAAGCAATAAACAATGCTTTGAACTCAAATCGTGGTCGCACTAAGACACGGACGCCGCGAACACGTGTTCTACGTAGCCCCTCCCTGCGCAGGGCACTACGACAGCGATCACCAACAACCATATCACGTTCTCGTGTGCGTAGGAGCATTGCAAGAAGTCGCAGTCGTTCCTATGTTAATGAAACCAGGGACTGCTATAGTGACAAGCGCCCCTCTCGGCGTCACAGCAGATCCAGGGAACCGTCGCGGCGCTACGACAGGTCCAGGGAACCGTCGCGGCGCTACGACAGGTCCAGGGAACCGTCGCGGCGCTACGACAAGTCCAGGGAACCATCGCGGCGCTACGACAGGTCCAGGGAACCATCGCGGCGCTACGACTCGTTCAGGGAACCATCGCAGCGCTACGGCAGGTCCAGGGAACCATCGCCGCGCTACGACAGGTCCAGAGGCTACGACGCGAATTCAAATAGACTACAGCGATCTTCTAAACCAGAAGACACTTCGCGTGAGTTATTCTCTCATTTTACGAAGCTTTTGGATAATTTTGGATCCTCTCGTAGGAATAATAAGGACACTTTCTCTAATACAAACGTAGTACCTGAGTTTAATCCCTCATCGAAAAATCAGACTATAACAAATTGGCTTACTAAAGTTAATGAATGCGCTGTACTCTATGAATGGTCTGAGCGTCAAATTGTACATTATGCTTTACCAAAATTAGTAGGCGTTGCGAAAAAGTGGTACGAAGGATTGCCGACACTTCTGTTTTCTTGGGCCGAATGGCAAGCTAAACTTAGATCAGCTTTCCCTTCAGAAGAAAACTACGGTCAAATGATAACTGATATGTTAGCAAAGCGAGCTAGGTTTGGAGAGTCACTCGAAGAATATTATTACGAAAAAGTTTCTTTATTAAACCGTTGCGATATAGTAGGGAGAAGGGCAGTAGAATGTATTATTTTTGGTATAGATGACAGATCAGTGCGTCTTGGGGCTGAGGCAGCACAATTTACAAATGCTGATAAACTTTTGGCATATCTACGCAACGTGAAAACGGGACCAATTAGGAACTTAACTAATGTAAATAAACGAGCTCGGGAATTTAAGCCTAATACCTTCGTAGGTGCTCCAAACAAACTTAACACCAACATACGTTGTTATAATTGCAAACAAGATGGGCACCCATTGTCGAAGTGTACTAAACCTATTAAAAAGTGCACTAAGTGCTCTCTAATTGGTCACGTTGATACAGAATGCTTTCGGTCAAAAAGCGAAAACAACCCTGATGATAAAAAGGACAGGTCTGTACTGTTAATTAACAAATCACTAGAAGACAAAAGGTCTGATAAGTATGTTCAACGAGTATTAGTAAACGGGCAGGATACAACGTGCTTAGTCGATCCTGGTAGTGATTTAACTCTGATTCGTGAATGTGATGCTAAAAAAATATTTTGCGAAATAGATAATAGTGTTAGTCGACCCATGATAGGATTTGGAGGTGCGGTTGTTAATTCTTTGGGTTCATGTATGGCCGAGTTACAGATTCAAAATGTAAGTGCCAACGTCACTTGTGTCGTTGTACCAGATCAATATCTTAAACATCCATTACTAATCGGCCAGACGTTTACCGAACAATCTCACATTCAAATAATCAAGACTGAAAAGGAATTGATATTTAGAACCAATCATGATGTAGATAGGGTAGTCGAAAGACTTTTGCAGTTAAGAGTCGCTAATGACGTTACGATAAAGGGAGTAGATTTGTTAGAGGTGGAATGTGATTCTAATTTAGACTGCGATATATACGTTCATAGCAGTTACAGATGTCAGCCTGGTAAAGAATATCAAATCGAAGAAGGTATTTATCCTATTAAAAATGGGGTAGGTCATGTTCTTGTTACTCCTTTGAGCGAAAGACCAATAACATTCAATAAGAACGATTTGGTGTCCAGAGTAGAAATGGTTTTAGAGTCTTTTGGGTTCTGTGAAGTTAATAGGATTGAGAGGAATGAGCCGCTTGAACCATTTACTTTGCAGCAACTAAATGTTGGTGATATTTCTGATGCACAAAAATTACTCCTTTTGAACTTAGTTAACTCTTACCGTGATTGTTTTGCAACATCATTGAACGAATTAGGGTGTACAGACTTAGAAAAAATGAAAATTGATTTAAGTGATGATCAACCGGTCGTATACAGACCGTATAGGCTTTCGCAGAAGGAAAGGGAGGAAGTACAGGGTATGATAGATGAGTTGAGTGCCACTGGAATGATAAGAGAGTCTAACTCTACGTATGCTAGCCCGATCATATTAGTCAGAAAAAAAACAGGTGACAAACGTCTCTGCGTGGATTATCGGGCGCTTAATCGAAAGACTATTAAACAGCATTATCCTCTTCCGTGCATGGAGGATCAAATGAATAGATTGTCAGGATATTGCTATTTCTCTACCTTGGATTTAGCTAGTGGCTATTATCAGATCGAGTTATCAGAGGAAGCGAAACCAAAGACCGCGTTTATAACTCCAGACGGTCAGTGGGAGTTCAATAGAATGCCGTTCGGTTTGGCAAACGCGCCGGCCGTGTTTCAAAGGACTGTAAATAAGGCTTTGGGTTCGCTTCGGTTTAGCACAGCTGTGGCTTACATGGATGATGTCTTGGTGCCCTCGAAATCGTTCGAGGAAGGGTTGGATAAATTGGAATCGATTTTTAAAAGGCTAAGGGAATTTAATTTAACGTTGAAACCTAGTAAATGCTTCTTCTTTCAAACATCGGTCGACTTTCTTGGATTTCAAGTTACTGCTGATGGTATTAAGCCAGGTTACAAGAAAATTGAAGCAGTACAATCTTTTCCAACCCCCAAGACCGTTCATAACGTCCGTCAATTTCTTGGATTGGCAAGTTTTTTTAGGAAATTTATTAAAAACTTTGCCGTCATAGCTAGGCCCCTCACGGGTTTGCTTAAAAATAATGTACCTTGGGTGTGGGGTAGTGAACAAGAACAAGCGTTTAGTGAACTAAAGGAGCGACTAGTCTCCCGACCTGTCTTAGCTCTGTACAATCCCTTACTGACGACGGAATTGCATACTGATGCAAGTAAGTGGGGCGTAGGCGGTATCTTACTTCAGAAGCAAGATAACGGCGATTTGAAACCTGTGGCCTATTATAGCCGGCAAACCTCACCTATTGAACAACATTTTTCGTCATATGAATTGGAGACTTTGGCTGTCGTTTCGTCTTTAGTAAAGTTCAGACCTTATTTACTAGGTATGCCATTCACTATCGTGACAGATTGTAACTCTCTACGAGCCACCTTCATGAAAAGGGACATGATACCGAGGGTGGCTCGCTGGTGGAGCTTGATACAGGAGTTTGATTGCGAGGTTAGATACAAAGCTGGTCAAGGAATGTGTCACGTAGACGCTTTGAGCCGGAATCCGATTTTTACTGACAGCGGTGATGATTTTGATCTGCCGACAGTCTTCACTATTTCGGATAACTGGCTTAAGACTGTTCAGTCTGCTGACAGCGAAATAGAGCGTATAAAAAATATATTGTTAGACCCTAATAGTAAAAATGTAATAGATGTAAAACAAAAATTTTGCATTAAAAATAATTGCGTGTATAGGGTTACTGATAATGGGCACAAGTGGTTGGTTCCTAAGGGTGTGCGGTGGCATATTTTAAAAGCATGTCATGATGAAATTGGGCACTTTTCGGTTGAGAAGACGCTTGATAAAATAAAAGAAACCTACTGGTTTCCAAAAATGAGTAAATTTACAAAAAAATATGTCCAATCCTGCTTGGAATGTGCACATAGTAAAACCCCGTCCGGTAAGAAATCCGGTTATCTGCACCCAATACCTAAAATTTCTAGACCCTTCCATACCCTTCACGCTGACCATCTGGGCCCATTTAATACAAGCAAACGTAAAAACAAATATTTACTGGTAATAATAGACTCTTACAGTAAATTTATTATTTTAAAAGCGGTTAAAAATACAAAATCTTTTACAACGATTAAAGTTTTCGAGGAATACTTTTCCATTTTTGGATGCCCTATTAGGTTAATAACTGACAGGTACTCTTCTTTCACGGGTAAAAAGTTCAAAACATTCTTGAAAAATTTAGGGATTAAACACGTGATGAACGCGGTTGCCACTCCTCGAGCAAACGGGCAGGTGGAACGATACAATCGTTCCATTTTAGATGCTTTGACCGCAATGAATCATGGTCGCGATGAATCTGCCTGGGATAGCAAGGTTTTAAGTGTTCAGTGGGGACTAAACAACACTACAAATAAAGGTATAGGACGCACACCAGCGCAGGTATTATTTGGATTTGATCTGACAAGCATGGCTGAAGGAAAATTACGTTCGACAATAAATAGTGACGAGCATGGTGACTTAACACTAAAGTTAAGGAGAATTAGGGCTGAAGTAGACAGGCATATAGAAATTACACAGCAAAAACAAAAAAAACGATTTGATAAAGTTAGGTGTGATCCGCGAAAATTTAATGTAGGGGATTTGGTTAGAGTGGAGAGGTCTATCTTGTGCCCGGGCAAGAGCAAGAAATTAATTTCTAAATGCTTAGGGCCCTATAAGGTTATTGAGGTGATGAGTAATGACAGGTACAAAGTAGAAGATACTCAAATAACTAAGCATAAGGGAAAGGCTATTTACAAGGGTGTATATCCAGTAGAGAAGATACATCCTTGGTTAAACTTTAAAAGGTCTGAAGATGATACAAGTTCCGAGGAAATGGATGAAGATAATATTAGCAGTAGCGATGACATGGGGATAGAAGATAGGATGATTGTAGATAAGTAATGAAATGAGGATCCAAAATGTTTCAGGCTAAAGTAAAATTATAAAGGATGGAAGGATGACTATACTTAAAGGATAAAGGATTGGATTGAAGGATGACTATACTTAAAGGATATATGATGGAAGGATGATTATCGTATTTGATATCAAATGGTTATTGGAAGGATGTTAATTAATTTTTTTTTCAGATGGATATAAATCATTTGTTGGATAGTCTGTAATTTGGTAATTGGTTAACTAAAAGGAAGGATGATAATAAAATATTTCAATGTTTAATTAACAAAAATGCTTACTGTTAATAATATGACAAGGTTGATGATGTGATTATAGTATGTGCATACTTACTTGATTTATTATGTTAAATGTTACTTAATATTTTTCCGCTAATTTAACATATGAATGAAAGCTGCAATTCTATTTAACAAATTTGAAATGTATATACGACAATAAGTAAAACATCTGAATACAAAACCGTTTTAGAGTATTAGAGATTAATATTACAAAAAAAATGTAGAGCACTGTCACGAGGTCGTGTCAGTAGTAGTCAGGATGGACGAATCTGTAAGCTGTATCATAATTTTAGGAATATTTGATTATATTTTTCATAATTAAACCCCTGGTGTCAGAATCTAGAACTAACATTTCACATGTAAATCGTAAATACGTTTTGTATCATGTTATTCCACTAATAAAATAGTAAGTAGTATTGTTAAAAAGTCGTTCTAATTAATTAAGAATGTTAACATAGTGTAACAATAACTATTAGAATATAAGAATTGTGCTTGACTTGGAATCGGTTACTTCCGGCAAAAATGGCGCCAATGTATGTGGTAAGACGGAGGTATCTGAACTTTCTTGTAGCCGATACCAAGTCCAGACATTCATTCCAGTTCCTGCCTCTAAAGTGTTCGGTCGTAATGTTAAACTAAAAGTAATAAGTGTTATTTAACTGAAATATATACGAATTAAGTTCTACAAGTGGTGGTTTTATTGGTTTATCACTAGCTATCTTGATTTTGGTTTACACTAGAAATAAAACAGTTATATTTATTTATAACGTTATGCTTGCGTTCACTTTATAGTCATTTGTCAAATAGATTTAAGTAAATAACCCGGTCTCAACCAAATAATATTATCTACCTACCTACTTAATAGGTATACCTTAATAGCTAGTATAGCCCCCATTCTGTTCGATAACAGCCAGCATACGAGAACGCATTGAATCAATAAGATTCCTGCACAAGCTCGAGCCACGAATGCTTTCCCAAACTTGCAAACAATGAGCCTCTAATGCTTCTGGGGTTCGCTCATTCTGGTTATCCCACCGTTGAACCATCACACCCCATACATTTTCAATGGGATTTAGGTGTGGTGACCTAGCCGGCCAAGAATTACCGCTATATCATTGTGATGACCGAACCACTCCCGCACACCACGCGAACGGTGTGTAGGGCAGTTATCTTGCACGAATGATATAACCGGTAATTCATCTTCCGGATAAACATTGCGAACAGTGGGTAGCATGGTGTCCTCCAACACGTCCACATAATTAACACCGGTCGCTCGGCTTGGCATTCGCACTAGTTCCCCCGGGTCGGCTGCACTCATCCAGCCCCACATATTCACACTTATCCGACCAGACTCCATGTTGGGCACAACGTGATTACTATCATAGCGGGTATTATTCCGCCGCCATAAACTAGGTCGTCCGTGTTGGCTGGATTTAAAAGTTTTTTCGTCAGTAAAGACGACATTACTCCAGTCGGAATCCAGATGCTCCAAGGTGAACGCTAACCTGGCTCCTTTGTGAGCTTCAGTAAGCAAGGCTTTGACGGCATGCCGGCGGTGATGCAAGCCCTCGCTGCGAAGAGCACGTCGCACAGTGCGCATGCTGGTGTCGAATAAACTGGCGTAGTGACTTGTCGGGATAAGTCCATTTTCCTCATAATCCCTCACCATGATTTGACGCTACTGTGTGGTTATAAGTGGAGCTCTGCCAGTTCTTTGCCGATGTAATAAAGAACCTTCCTCTTCAAATCGTCGGACCCATAAAACAACGGTTTTTCGCTATAACAAAACATCACATATTTAAATTATCTTTAAAATATGTATTTAAAAATAATAACCTATTAAAAATAGTAATTTAAATTATACTTATATACAAAAACTACTTACGTTAACACCGGCTTCTCTAGCAATTTCAGACAAATTTTTGCCTTAATTATACAAAGCAATTATTTGCGATCTTTTCACCAAGTCGATATTGCAACGAGAACTCATAATTAAAAATTATCAACAGTAAGTATTAATCGAGAACAAAGGCAATCTAACAGGGAGCAACGAACGAGCGGGCGTAAGTAAATCTTTAGTAAAACCATGGCCTCCCAACTCGAACAACGTATAATTATTACTTTAATAAACTCATAGATGGCGCCACAGGTATCGAGCGAAACATTTGAATCAGTAATCGTGAAGATTGAATGATTTTTGCACCTTAATAAATTCAACGTACCTTAATTACATCAAAAACATCCTTCTCTACATAAATTAGGGTATATTTTATAAGTTTAATAAATGCAATAAATTTTATATTAACTCCATCTAACTCATAAAAAACTTATAAGCTTTCAAGCTTGCTACGCCTTATTAGGTACTGTCACTAGATGGTGCCATCACGGATCGCGAAACTACTATCACAGTATATAAATAAACCAGTAGTAGTAAAGAAGCTACGAACAAACGCTCGAAACGACGCACTCACACAGACGCACGCCTCTACGAGACCGCTAAGAGGATTTGGCGGTGCTGTCAGTCGCGTCGCGTGTGTCGCGTCGAGACGAATGGGCTCCTTCGCATTTTACGCTTGTTCTTGAGAAAGATGCCACAAAAGTATTGCGTGGTATACGGTTGTTTGAATTCGGCTTCTTCAAACCCGGAACTATCATTTTTTAAACTCCCTGCTGGTGTTGAAAGGTAAGAATAAATAAAATATTTTTAAATAAAGAGCTTTTTATAATACGATGACGTGTTGCAAAAGTAAAAATTAAAAAATTGTTTGCAAAATCGATATCTGGGGATGTGTATGGTCTTCGACAACTAATCTGTTGGCAGAATGAGAAAAAGTAGCCGCCATCTTGAACTCTTTAGTTATTCAACCGATTGCTTCCAAAATCGATATCTGAGGATGTGTATGGTCTCCGACAACTAATCTGTTGGCAGAATGAGAAAAAGTAGCCGCCATCTTGAACTCTTTAGTTATTTAACCGATTGCTTCCAAAATCGATATCTGGGGATGTGTATGGTCTCCGACCACTAATCTGTTGGCAGAATGAGAAAAAGTAGCCGCCATCTTGAACTCTTTAGTTATTCAACCGATTGCTTCCAAAATCAATATCTGGGGATTTTTTACACAATAAAATTAAACAATAAAGCGTTCCGAACATGTCGTAGCAGACGAAAGTATTTTTCAGTGAGTAATTTGTAATAAAGGTTAAAAGCAGCCAATAAATAAATTAGGTTTGTTTTCTTCAGTTTTATTTGATATTGTGGTAGTGCAGTCGCTAGTTAATCTTGAAATGCTAAAGTTATGTTTATTACCTACCCAATTTTATCTGCAGGGGCTACTTTTACTGATTATGTTAACGGATTCGTTATCGGACATCACACAGATCTCCAGATATCGATTTTGGAAGCAGCCTGTCGAATAATAAAAAAGTTCAAGATGGCGGCTACTTTTTCTCATTCTGCCAAGAAATTCGTTGTCGGAAACAACGCACATCCCTAGATATCGATTTTGGAAGCAATCGGTTGAATAACTAAAAAATTAAAGATAGCGGCTACTTTTTCTCAATCTGCAACGGATTTGTTGTCGCAGGTCACACGTATCGATTTTGCACTAACTAGCTGAGATACAATAAACAAGATTTTTTTTCAATTTTACAAAATGTTAGTGGACAACCCTTACGCTCAATTGGAGCGTAGGTATTTATCTTGAAAAGTAGGCCTAGTTTCTTTACTGGTTTATTTATATACTGTGGTTTCGGTGTATTAAAATGTTAGTACAAACACGGAACGAACAACGTGCTATCTTTAACCACAGTTTGTGTACAAACATTTAAACTACACTCGGCGTAAAAACTGAATGGAATATTATAAACCGAGAAACGGGAAAATCTAAAACTCGTGATAATCAGGTCACCCTAATAGTTTAAAAAAGACTGAGGATTTGTAGGGCACATCAGTTAGTGTACTTTTTCATATCATAGATGTAATTGCACCCCATCTAGCATTAATTTACAATAATTCCATTTCAGAAGGGATATTTCCAGATCTCATGAAATATAGTAAAGTCATACCTCTTTTTAAGTCATTTAAACAGAAAAAAGTCGTACCTACGATAAATAAAATTGAGAAATTGTAATAATCTAGTACTTCGTAGGTACTCCTCGTACTAGTTACGGAAAAAAAATCTGTATGAAGGTGCAAACTTATATAATAAATAAGCTTCCTGAAAGCATAAAAGATGCTAAGACCATGCAAAATTTCAAAAGATTACTTAAATTCTATGTAACTGAGCAAGTGCGCTCTGATATCCGCAACGCGCTTTAAGCCACATCCATTCAACCTTAATCTGTGTCCACCTTATCGCTGCAACTACGCGGGCGCTCAGCCTCGACTTTGTCTACCTACTAATTTAAGTCTTCCCACCTACCACGTAAAAACATAATACATATTGTCTTAGTAGTAAATTAAAATTAAAATCTTATATGTTAAAATGTATGTAATTAATTTAAGGTACCTACTAACTAATTTTCTTTTTTCTTTTCTATTTGTTTTGCGTGAATGTAAATACTCACGCTTAAATACGCTCACCAAACTATTTTTAACTTATTCTTAATTCTCATGTAAGTGAATTGTAAAATTCTTATGAAAAAATAAATTCTTTAAACCTAATAAACCAGTTATTTTTACCTATTGCTTTTATTTATTGTCAGCGAAAAACATGTCATTAACCCTTAATTTGGCAGTGTATGCCACAGTCAACATACTATAATGTTCACTTTTAATTGGGGGCTGGAGTTACTCACGTCCGTAGGATTTACCACCTTTTCCTAGGCCCACCCTACACGTGTCCCCCGGGTGGTGCTAAACGAGTAACAATGCCGAGTGTCAGGCGGCAGTAAATAACCAGACCAGTCTAGACCTAACAAGTCTAAGTAATGCAAGTAGGAAATGACTTGCATAACCCGTTACCTCGTGGTCATGTTTCGCGAGACCGGCGGGCTTGGCTTCATCGCCTGGCCCAAGAGGAAGACAACCTCACTAACACAATCACCCCGAATCCTAAGGTGGGCTACGTGCCGAAAGGACGCATGACTGATGGGATGTTCAGTCTCTAGCGCCAACTTCAGTGGACCCGGCTAACACTGAATTAATTGTGCCTTCATACGGGAATGGGCGTTACCCCGTATGTGACCTAAATATCGACCCTAATCGTGGGAATAATAATGAAAGAATCACCTTTAAATTTAAATAATAAAATTACTCAGAACACTATCGCAGCCGGTGGGGAATCCCTACCGAATCTCAGTCCATTAGCACATAGCTCAAACGGAGCCTCAAACGCTGGAAACATCAAATCTGCAAAAACTACTCAGAATACAAATGACCCTAAACCTAACTTTGCCCAGCAAATATTTCACAAAGGAATGTTCCTTAATAGACCTAGGTCCAACTCATATAGTGAGCCCTCTACCTCAAATAAAGGCCTTCCAACACACGAACCTGCTGAGTCAGGCGACTCATACACCCCTGAAAATATTGACAAGGACAACCAAAATGAAATTCAAAACTGGCAAGAAGTGAACCACCGTAAACGAATGAGAAGTAGCCCAGAGTCAACATCACGCAACCAGAAACAGACTAAACTTAGCTACTGGTTGGCGGCTCCGATACCGCTTTCAAACAGTTTTGCCGCATTTGGAGATGATAACCAACCAAATACCACCCAAATGGAAACAAAAAAGGAAGCGAGACCTCCCCCACTTTTCATTGACAAAGTTAGCAACATTCAACCCTTAACAAAAATGCTAGAAAATGTAGTAAAAGGAGACTACGAAATCAAAATCCTTCAAAACGAACGAGTTAAGATCCAGGCAAAGTCCTCTGACTCTTATTCTACTATATACAAAGAACTTAAAAGCAAAAATACCGAGTTTTTTACTTATCAACCAAAACAGGAAAGAAGCTTCAGAGTAGTGTTAAAAGACATGCATCCATCCACTGAAACTGACGAGTTGAAACATGCCCTAGAAGAACTACAACATAAACCCACGAACATTTGGAATATCAAAGACAGAAAAACCAAACGACCTCTGCCAATGTTCTTCATCGACCTGAAACCAAGTTCTAATAACAAGGAAGTTTTCAACATCAGAGCGCTGCTTAATTGCCGAATAAAGATTGAACCACCGAAACCCAAGCGTGAAATCCCTCAATGTTCTAACTGTCAAGACTACGGACATACGCAAAAGTTTTGTCACAGACACCCTAGATGTGTTAAATGTGCAGAACCCCACCACACAATAAACTGCCCAAGAAAAGAACGCTCAGATAGTGTCAAATGCATACTCTGCGAAGGGAACCACCCAGCCAACTACAAGGGTTGCTTGGTATACAAAGAGCTACAGAAAATTAAATACCCCCTCCCTGCGCCCAACAAACAAAGGACCTTCAGACCAGAACACACAAGGAACCAACCAAATAACATAGAACAACCTCACCCAGTAAACTCATTTGCATCAGCGGTGAAAATGGACCCAAAACCCCCAGTCAACCAAAGCCAGGCAACAAACAACAAACAATACGGGCAGGATACTCTTATTGCACTAAATGAATCGATGCAGGCCCTCATGAACCAAATGATGAAAATAACCCAAATGCTTATAGAACTCATGTCCAGATTGTCATTGCATTCAATTCCCTAAAAATATGTGTATGGAATGCAAATGGCCTGTCAAACCACTCAGATGAGTTAAAAGTATTCCTTAAGATAAACAAAGTTGATATTATGCTTATCTCCGAAACACACTTCACATCTAGGAGTTTTTTCAAGTTACCTGGCTACATATTATACCATACCATGCACCCAAGTGGAAAAGCACACGGAGGCTCAGCTGTTTTAATAAAAAACAACATTAATCATCATCAATCACAATCATACTGCAAGGACTACATCCAAGCGACTAATGTAGTTGTTAGCGATTGGACCAGTAATATCACAATTTCTGCTATCTATTGCCCACCAAAGCACACTATCAAAGAACCACAATTTGATGATTACTTTAAGACGTTAGGAAGCCGCTTCATAGCCGCTGGCGACTATAACGCCAAACACACATTCTGGGGTTCTAGGCTCATCCTGTCTAGGGGTCGAGAACTTCTCAAATGTGTCCAAGCAAGATCTCTAAATATAATCTCAACAGGTCAACCCACATACTGGCCTACCGACAAAGGAAAGAAACCGGATCTCATTGATTTTTGCATCTTCAGAGGCATAGCCAAAACCAATTTAAAGTGTTATAGCAGCTGGGAATTATCATCAGACCACTCCCCAATCCTAGTGGAAATCAGTACTAAGGTTAAGGAAACTGTAAAAAAATGCACATTGCATAATAAAAATACGGACTGGCCACTCTTTCGAGATTTTATTGAAGAAGCATTCAGCAAACCAATTTGTCTCCAAACGGAAAATGACATCATAAATGCTATAGAATTTTTTAATACTAATATTCAAAACGCTTCATGGAACTCAACTCCAATAAACAAGCCTAAGTGTACCAATAAACTTGTACCCCATAACATACTGGATAAAATCAACGAAAAAAGAAAAATCCGTAAGTTATGGCAACAAAATAGATGTCCTGATACAAAAAAATGCCTAAACCAAAAAATCAGAGAACTTAAGAAAATTCTTGATAACAATAGAAACACAGGCTTCCAGGCATACCTTCGAAGTCTAAACTCTAATGCCTCGACAGACTACTCTCTTTGGAAGGCAACTAGAAGAATCAAACGACCCATAGTAACCTCACCACCTCTGAGGAGGATGGACAACAGTTGGGCGCGCACCGATACAGAAAAAGCTAACACATTTTCACAGCATTTGGCAAACGTTTTTAGGCCCCATCCTTACGAAGGACCACCAGAACACGAAAAATATGTTGCGCAATTCTTAAAGATACAAGAACCCAATGGAAAGACAACTACTCCAAAGAACTTCTCAAAACAGGAGGTCAGAGCAATAATAAAAAAGGCTAACTCTAAGAAATCCCCAGGATATGATTTAATTACCAACAAAATTTTGCAGGAATTACCAGAATGTGGAATGACGCTACTAACAGCTATTTATAACTCTATTACAAGGCTAAAATTTATCCCTCCTCAATGGAAGATCGCGCAAATAATAATGATATTAAAACCAGATAAACAGCCCGAGGACCCAAAATCATACAGACCTATAAGCTTATTACCCATTCCGTCGAAAATATATGAATCCTTATTGCTAACGCGGATAATGCCTATTATAGAACAGAACAAGCTGATTCCTGACCACCAATTTGGGTTTCGTTGTAAACATGCCACTATTGACCAAGGTTAATGAATGAAATAAACAATGCATTTGAGAGCAAAAAGTACTGTGCAAGTGCATTTCTGGATATATCTCAAGCATTTGACCGAGTTTGGCACGAAGGATTATTATTTAAAATTAAGTCCTTGCTACCTGACTATATTTACCAAATCCTTAAATCATTTGTAGAGAACAGATATTTTCTTGTCCAAAACGGTGAGGCACTCTCAGGACTTTGTTCAATCAAAGCAGGAGTCCCACAGGGCAGCGTGCTGGGACCGATACTCTATTTACTATTCACATCTGATCTGCCAACCTCAAAACACATAATAACCGGAACCTTCGCTGACGACACTGCGATCTTAGCTTCTCATCAAGACCCAGCAGAAGCCAGTAAAAATCTACAAAACGGCCTAGACGAGATATCACTCTGGCTAAAGAAGTGGAGGATCAAAGCAAATGAATCTAAATCTGTCAACGTCACCTTTTCATTAAGAAAAGGCATCTGTCCGCCTGTAAAACTTAACAACCTAGAAGTCCCTCAAGCTGACCTCGTAAGATATCTCGGTCTATACTTGGACAAGCGGCTCACCTGGCAAAAACATATATTTACAAAACGTAAACAGCTAAGCCTACAACTCCGGAAACTCTACTGGATGATTGGCCGTGGATCCCAAATGTCACTCAGCAGCAAGCTCCTACTATACAAGGCGATACTAATACCAATCTGGAGCTATGGAATCCAACTTTGGGGAACAGCGTCCCACTCTAATGTCGAAATTATCCAAAGATTCCAGAACAACATTTTAAGGATAATAACCAACGCCCCCTGGTTCGTCACAAATGAACAACTGCATCATGACTTGAAAACAGCTACAGTCCAACAAGAAATACTTCGGCATACCAAGGCCTACAAAAAAAGAATTTTAAGCCACCCAAATACCTTGGCAAAAGCCCTGATGGACGCAAATGAAACAAGTCGGAGACTGAAACGGAAAATGCCCCAAGACACACTGAAATAGTTGTTGGAAAAATAAGGGTGCGACACAGGTTGCACACCTAGCAAGTCTTTTAAACAAACCCCAATATACTGTTTAATGTCGCAGAAAGGTGACAGATTGCAGTACAAGAGAGAGAAAAAAAAAAAAAAAAAAAACTTTTAATGTTTGGAATGTTTTTTTATTTTTTTGCTGATTCAAAATCAAAAAGGGTTTGAATTCCCGAGTTTTTGTATTTTTGCCAAATTAAGGGTTAAAACATTCCTATTTTACATCATTAATCAGGGCAGATGTTCCTATGAATGAATAAAACGCTACCACAATGTCACCGGTAGGATTATAGCCATTACATATTAATTTTAAATCAACAATTTTCTTGACGTCTCATTCTTAAAGTCAATGCCATCTGGTGATACGTTACTAAAACTATTAGGTAGGCTGCCAGCATCCAGTGGTGGCTCAGATACGGCATCTACTGGTGTAACTACGGGACTAAAATTGCCTACCGAATTGCCTACATTAGGACGGCACGCTTTTGCTCTATGAGATTGGGTATCTGTACTTGTATTCTGTTATCTGTGGTAAAACCGATCCGGTGTTCAGACATTGTCAGCTTACCCTCGCAAATTTTAATACTAACCGTATTCGTTAGAAGATAATCTAAACGTAAAATAACGTGATACACAATTTCGCCGGACCAAATAAATGTGATTATGGTCAAACGGCACGGAAGGGTGCTTTCCATCCAAAATGGTACGAGTTTGAATCCATGCAAAAGTTTAGTGTTTTTGGAAGTTTCAATTTTAATTGTGTTGGGAGTTTTATATTATAAGTTTAAGACAATAAATAATAAAGGAACATGTCATACGGTTTCGGCAGAAAAGTAAAGATGCCGAAGAATGTATTTTTCACAGTATGTGGTGATACAGCGCCATCTAGCATGATGACATTGAAATGAGAAGCCCAAAAACGCCCATTGAAACGAGCACAAAAATGGCGTCGATTTCACTTCATAGGATTTTGTTTGACAGCTATCCATGCAAATATAGCCTCGACTGTACATACTACCCTGGTTCAAAGACCAATGGTGGTATTCTCTTAAGAGCTATCTGTTGAACGGTAGATCGTGTGAGCGAAGTCATTCGAGCGGGCTCACTCGACGGGTAAAGCGGCCAAGCTGAGAATGCATGACCCAAAAAGTATAATATTTCGCTGTGACGGAACAACTTCCATTCGCCGGTTAATAA
Organism: Acleris emargana; assembly: GCA_927399475.2. Lineage (NCBI taxonomy): Eukaryota > Metazoa > Arthropoda > Insecta > Lepidoptera > Tortricidae > Acleris > Acleris emargana. Next base: position 17,087,897 of record OV656854.1, read on the forward strand.
TTGGTCCGTTGAGTTCAAGAACGAGTGGTTTAATGAACAAACGAAATCCAGACAGGTAATGCAGCTAGTGTCATAGGGACCATGCCGCGAGCGGTCCTGCTAGAGGGGGTGTTTTTTTATTGTGGTGATTATTATTTACATCTTTGATATTTGAGTAGCTTAGTAATATTTTAATTTAAATAAGTTTAGTTTTAACTTTTAATTGTTAACATCAAAAGTATACCATCTAGGTATACTTTATAAAATAAAGTGTTTACATATTATCATACATACATACATAAACTCACGCCTTCATTCCCAGAGTGGGGTAGGCAGAGCTACAGAATTACCAACCACTCTAAAATACTTTGATATAATTATATAATAATTGATAATTCTGTAACTACATTTTGCACAATTAGGCTAAGATGTTTACCAGTGTATTAGTGACAGGTTGCAAGTCCATCGTCTAACAGTACTGCAAGCCTTATATTCCCTTAGTCGCCTCTTACGACATCCACGGGAAGACATGGAGTGGTACTATTCTAACCCGGCTACCACACTATGAATAAACTACCAGACTACTGTATTTTGTTTTAAATATCTTAAAGATTTAAAATGGGGTAAATACAACGATATTTTCAGTATATTAACGAGGACGTTATTATTATTTAGCTCTCTCGCTCGTTAATTAAACTGCCATTCGTGAATACAACGTTGTACGATATTAATATCGTTAAATATTTATGGCGTGCTTTATTTTAAAATATAGGGTGACCTTTCGAAAAATTTTGCTTATATTATTTTTTCACTCTTTTATTCTACTTTATTTTTGAGTTACTATCGGGCAATAAAAATGTCGGGAGACGAGCTCTGCTGTAGATAGGCCTCCAACAAGATGGAGTGACGACCTTGTAAGGATCGCGGGAACGCCGTGGATGCGAAAAGCATAAGACCGGTCTGAGTGGAGCGACTTGGGGGAGGCCTATGTCCAGCAGTGAACGTCTTTCAGCTGACGTGATTGATTGATTGAATAAAAATGTTAAGCGTGTTTTACTCCATCATTTAAAAAAAAAAAAACTTAAAAACATCTATAATTTTCGTGGGAATAGCGTTTTTAATGTTATTTTCTTTAAATAAGTTCTACGTTAACGCAGTTGTGGATAAATTTAACTAGAGTACATCAATAATTTTCCTTAGAGTTTAAATGCAGTAAGTACATGTAAAATTTAATACTACACAAAAATTACATGAAAATTCTAAAATAACAGATAGTTTTTTAACACGCTGTGTATGAATACGCTAGTTGTTTTTTAAATTAATATAGAGCTATGACTTAAGGCGTCTCCTTGACCTTTGGTCTTTTAATCTATATTCCTACATGGTGATCCAAATCACACACAATTACGTCATTTTGCTAAAGTCCTCGTATAATAGCAAAAACGAAAACAGCGTAACCGACAAACGCGCTACAGCTTGATTTAAATGGTTTACTTACATCTTTAGAATCCTTTTTCATGGAGCCTCCATGTCCTCCGGTACTCTGCACGGTATTCATATCGACACTTTACACAAGCACTTCAATTTAAAAAAAAATCTAACAGGTATTTTACCTTTGAACACTTCCTACCGATTCATAAGTCTACATCAACGACACTTCAAATACAGGGTGCGTTCAAAAACATCAACATTTAAATTTAACAATGTCAAAATCAATACAAATCACTCACTTTTTTTTTCTAGTAAATAATTCAATTCGAATAACTACTCTATCTACTTTAAAACGCTGTCACTTTCTATTTTAAATGGACAAGTCACTACGTTAGGCACTGCTTTAAGGTAAGACGTCACAGCACTTTTTTCAACAATGTTTTTTTCTGAAAATAAGTTCATTGGATTCGTGTTTTTGGGTATTATTCACCTGAATAAGTCAGATAAGTAACAACGTGATTCTATTAAATTTATTGTTATATTTCTTATTGCTGTCAGGCACGAAAACGTCAAGTGCGAGTCGTTTCTCTGATTTGCTAGGTTTGTAATACTTTGTAATTTGTAATGAAATAATAGTATGTAATAGTATGTGTGGTGTGAAACTGATTGATAGAGTAAGAAATGAAAAAGTCAGAGAGAAATGTGGAATAAAAGAAGACTACGATTGAAAAGAGCATGCTTCGATGGTTCGGTCATTTGGAAAGGATGGATGAAAGAAAAGCTACAACTAAACTTATTTAAATAAAAATAAAACTAAGCTACTCAGATATTAAAGATGTAAATAAAAAAGAGAAATACTGAAATAGGGCCGAAACCGACGTGCGAATGTGGAAGAACCGAAAGAAATTTGTCAAGATAGTAGCAAATGGAAAGAAGTGGTCTGTCTACCCCTCTGGGAAACAGGCGTGATTTAATGTATGTATGTATGCAATACTTTGCTTAAAGCCAGAATGTATCACTTAAATTCATAATGCAAACATTAAACAAAACACTGGTATTATTCTTCAAAGATGAATCGCTAGATCACTTTTTAACGGAAAGACCGCCTGTTATACTACATAAAATAAATAAATAAATAAATATCAGGGGACAATGTCACACCAATTGACCTAGTCCCAAACTAAGGTCTAGGCTTGTGCTATGGGTACTAGACAACGATATAAATACTTATATAGAGAAATATATACTTAAATACATAGTAAACATCCATGACTCAGGAACAAATATTCGCGCTCATCACACAAATATCTGCCCTTACCGGGATTTAAACCCAGGACGCGGACCATAAAACAAAGTCCCCGCCGCATCTGTCTGTCCGTATATAATTATTTGCGATGATCTCAATGGTTACTCAACAGATTTAGTGTTTCCTTATTATAGATAATTTTACACGGATTTTTTTTATGGATAAATTCCAAATGCAAAGCTAAGCGAGGCAGCGCTAGTACCGTTTTTAAAGCACTCAATAAAGAGTATTAGTATTGTATTGGTTGATTCAAAGTATGTGTGTATGTAAACTCTTTATTGCACAAAAATATAAATATTACAATAAAGTAGAGTTGGGCTTTTAGAATGGCATCTTATCTAGTTACCCTGTTGTCAAGCAGCAGTGTTCACACTGTTGTGCTTCAATGTAACGTGAAACCACGTGCAGTTTTGGACTTGTCAGATAGTCTTATGCTTGTTATAGTAAAAATAAAGTTTAAGAAAATAAGTGTTAATTGTTACACTATGGTAGATTTTCTTTAACTTTGAGAAATAATATTACAACTTTTAAATCTCAAGATAAGTTTGAATGTAAAATCACAATTTGCACGGAACCCCGGTATCTCGGGACTTATGCCCCGCTCCCCGCAGATTTATATTTGCATTAGCATAAACCAATTTGCGACTGGTCACGCTACGAAGAGCAATACGCTGCTCGCTTCACTCGTCGTACTAGTTACATTATTGTACGTAACATGGAATATTGCTTGTTTCTATGTATTTCTTCATTTAAATATATTGTTTTAGTAAATAGTACCCTTAATAAGAGCTTAGAGCTTAGTTTGGGAGTCGGACAATTTTTGCTTCATAAGATCCCCTCAAATTGGGAACAGAATTAATATAATATATGATAAAAGAAAAAATACTTTTCGATTCTTGCCCCGTTTGGTACTCGTAGGTAGAGGTTTTGCAACTGTCAATGTACGAATATATTTCCTGACAGTTGATTGATTTAACGGTACTTCAATTTGACTTTTAATAAATCTATCGCTCTTGTATTAACAATATTGGCAGCTACACATTTTATTGTAAAAAAACAATTATGAACAACCAAAGTCTTAAAATTTCGCAGATCATTTGCAACATGCGGCGGCGTTTCTTCTGACCAGTGGTCTCTTACGAAGCGCTGGGAGATTACTGAATAAACATCTTTTATCTTTTTTATCTTTCATCTTTTAGTACCCTTTATGTTGAATTACACTAACAAATTAAAACCTTTTCTATGTATATTAATTGTTTGTCACCTCTCTGATTATTGAAACCGTATTGGTTTTTTACAATACAATGACATGTGTAGCCGCCTTTATTGTTAATACAAGCATTTGTTTATTCATGAACATTCTAGATGATCAGTAATCCTCGCATAATAAATCACGTCCAGTAAGAAGAAGTAAATAAAATTGTATCAACATTTTGTTAGTTTTTTTAATGGCATAGGAAGGCAAACGAGCACACAGGCCATCTGATGGTAAGTGGAAACTGTGACCCATAGACATTCGCATTCACAAGACTGCAAATGCACTGCCAACCCTGAGGACTAAGATGCAATGCCTCTATGCTAGTCATTTCACCGGCTGTCTTATCCCCAAACCGGAACACAACAATGCAAACACTGCTGCTTGACCAACCCGGACGGACCCTGCACAAGGTCCTCCCACAAGTAGTTGGTGACCATACTAAAAATCGACCAAAATGCAGGGATCCCGTGGCATTTAAGATATTAAATAGATCTTTAAAACCCATGAATAAATTAACAACCCGCATGTATACTCCACTCAGTGGTGTGTTCAGTACAAATATTTGAGGAGGTTATACGGTTATTACTATAACCCCGTACTGTAAGCAAACAACCCAAATCAACAGGATGATCCATGTTGCGGCAAGTTTCACATCGATTTAATTATAAAACTACTTACTTACAGATGTAGCGAATAAACGTACGACGTAGTTTTGGTCGGACAAAAACTAATTTATCTTGCTTCTCAGTCAGTTTATAAGTTAATTGAGATAGAAAGATGAATATGGATTTATCCGACAGTATACGAAGTCGTATGTTTATGCAATGGATGTGCGAGTGTTACTCAGAATTTTCTTTTCAACGAATGGCATTTCCCGCGGCGTGGGTTTTTTAATTTATATTCTTAAAACTTCATGGCAGCAGATAGAAATACCGTTCGATGAAATGACGTCATCGTGTCATTTCAGTGAAATTCTATAAAATAATTGGTTACCTTAAGCACTACATTTGAAGATAATGATAGCATTTTAACAACACCCTGTCTGTATTTATCTTTAGTAATTATAATATAAATGTATTAGTTTGTTTTATTTTCACTGTTCAAAGCCTAAACCAATCGTCATAAAAACTTAAAGAGGTCTACATAGCCAGGACAAGGACATATGAAAATTTATCAGATTCCAAGCGATAACGGGCTTCTAAATAGATGGAGACGCGGGCATAACCTAACTTAGCATCTTAAAAAAAATACACATTTTTAGTTGCACCCTCCTATTAAATTAAGGGATCCCTTTGAACCGCGTTATTTTTTTACGCATAATGTATCTTTTTGCATAATATCATTTAAGTCGACATTTCAGAATTATAAACGTCTAATTGTGTAGATTAGGTTAGGTTAGGAAAGGTTAGTTTTTTATAATAATTAAAATAAAACCATTTCTATTGTACAAAAACCGTTTTCGGCCAAACGAATTTATGCGTAAAGAATCATTCTGCGTAAAAAAAAAATGCGATCCAATAGAGAACCTTATAAGGACTGAGAAACTGAAAATTTCAATACAAAATGCGACAATGTCTCTCTCCCCTTTAATCTAGTCCAATTTTTACGATTTTTGAATATGTGGCACATTTTATCAAAGCTTGGTCTGTATGTTTTCATTTATTCATCATAACCACAACATATTCAATAATCAGACCTGATTTAGGGAATGAGAAACGTTATCGCCCAGAGCTACATTAATATGGAAAAATAAGTCCCAGCTATTTAGGGTGCAGTCACATCCCTCAGCACAGATTCGCATTTTGTCTTTATAAAATAGTTACTTTGTATCTAGATGCGTAAGCATCAATTCTCCTTCTGCGTACGTATCTTCATACAAAACTGCCATTTAACAAACAAAATGCATATTGGTGCTAATATGATCACAATTTTCGTATTACCTTCGTAAAACTAGGAACCGTCTATATAACACCAGAGCTGGCGCTGTGCCGGCCATTTTACAACTCTTTGTTTGCAAAACCTCTTCTGTATTTTTTTTCGTTTTTTTTTTTTTTTTTACGACATTCTCTTCTTCACCGTTGTTTTAGTAAGAAAGACCCTGTGGAGTAACACTATAAGTTTTATTTTTCCCTAATTATTAAATAATAAAGTACGTAACCTAATCTGTCCATACCCTTGTCGCTCCAGTTAATCCAGCAACATGAGGGTAGTTCATAAACCAACTCGAAGTTATCGCAAAAAGCTAGGGAGAGCTTTTATGAAAGTTGTAGTGTGGGACAATTTAGATTGCTGCAGTTTTTAGGGGTCCTTAACCAAAGGGGGAGGGATGGGGTAACGGGATTCTATTATAAAGCATCCGCTATCTGTCCGTCCGTTTTTCTGATAGCAGGCTGTGTATCATAAATTAGGGCTTGGGAACAGTTACAAAATCAAAGGTTAATTATGTTTCTTAATCAGGTTTTTCGTAAGCGGTATCGATTCACGAGCGTTATGATTGCTGAGTTTAACCTGTTATTTTTAGTTTTTGATTCTTCCTGCAATTGGGATAGAGTAAAAAAAATAACTCACGGTTTTTACATTCTTATTCGAAAGAAAAGGTAATTTTTAAATGCCAATTTCATTAATTTTGCATTTGACCCAATTCTTTTGTTTGAATATCTTTATTTATTTAGCAGACATTTTATGGATGACATGATTATTTTAAGTTTGGGTTGGCATTTTCTAATAAATTACAACAATCAAATGATATGTAATGATAGAAAGTGGTTGTAATAATGTATTAAAAAATACTAATTCAAGCGGTGTTCGCCTAACGCAATATACACCTAGGAGGGCTTCAAAATGAAAACGAAAGTCAAACAAAGGTTAAATATACTTTTGTCAAAATATCTGAAATAGATAATATTTCAAAAAGTTTATAATGCAGAATGATTTTAAAACCCTATTCCTCGAAATAGTTTTAACGAAATAGAGTTATTATAAAAATATGAACAAACCCGATTGGATGACGTCTTCAAGCTGAGCAAGTGAAAATGCAACTAAAGAGCTAGCTAATACGGTGGGAAATACTGGAAAGCGGTAGGCGCGGCGGTGCGAACATATTAGCGAGCGGAATTAACCTTTATTTCGAGCAGGAACAGTTTTATTTTGATCTTTGATCAGAATCAAAATAATATCGATTCTGTTGGATCGGAATCAAATCGAAACTGCTCTATTTGAAATGGGTACACTACATAATTATTATTATTTATGTATTTTATACATTTTAGTATTAAGTAGGTATTTAATTCATTTTCAACACTGTTTACACCATGTATTCTCTGTTAGCCATGAGGTTGACTGGTAGAGAATGCCTTTAGGCATTAAGTCCGCCATTTGTACTTTTTACATATGTATTGTGCAATAAAGTTTAAATAAATAAATAATTCCGAATTGATCAAAATTCCGAATGTTCATTATTCAAATATACATATTAGTCACGTCAACAAAGGGGAAAAATAACACACATACATACATTAAATCCCGCCTGTTTCCCAAAGGGGTAGGCAGAGACCACTTCTTTCCACTTGCTACGATCTTCACAAATTTCTTTCGCTTCTTCAACATTCATACATCGAGTCATGCGCGCACGTCGGTTTCGGGTACTTAATTCGGTTCTTTTCCAGTATAAAAATAAAAACTTAAAATAATATTTTTTTTGTACTCCTACGCTCTTCTACGCTTAACGTGGGGATTTATTTTTTCTCGTCTACCTCATTGTCTTTCGAAAATATTGCGGGTTTTGTAAACAATTTTTATTGGATCGATTAAGGGATCTGTTTATGAAAATATGAAGCTTCAAAGCGCAAATTTTTGGTATAGTCAAGTGTCCCCGCGTGTACTACGAAGGCTTGAGTCGTTCTTGAGTTACACACGGTTTAAATGTTTATACCTATCGAAAACTTATTTGCAGTGTTGTTTATCTAACCGCGACCTATGTTGATGTATGGGGATAACAGTTTTCCAACGGCAAAGTTAAGTTTCTCGCGAGGTTTTTGTTTGTAGTAACGGCTTCGGAACCCTACACTGAGCATGGTCCGACATGCTCTTGCCCAGTTTTTAATACTGTAGTAGTAGTAGTAGTAGTAGTCATTTATTTCATACTGGAAATTACATTATTATATGTCGCATATTTATAATAAATTCACAATAAGATCGTCAGTGTACAAAAAAAGTAATAATATAAAAAAGTAAAAATCAAATAATGTCAATGTGTACAAAAGTAATAATAATAATGAATCAAAATAAAAACAGTAATAAAACAAAGAAATATAGCTCAAATGCTACAGTCATAAAATGTCAATAATAGTGTAAAAAATAAAAATAAAAATAAAACCATAATCTAATCGTCACTATATTCTTTAACGGAATATAGTGATTTCGTTAATAACAGACTTTTAAGTCGGTGACCAAATTTTTTATCCGAAGATTCATTTCTTATGTCCGCGGGTAGACGCTCATAGAAAGCGGGCCCTATTACGCGCGGGTTTTTGTCGAGCAGCGCCAGCCGCCGCGGCACACGTTGGAGGCGGCCCGTTTGCCGGGTGACCCTGCCGGGCATATTCACACGTTTAAATTTATTAATGTTGTGATGAGTGTACATTATAATGTCAAAAACATACTGTGAATAGTGCGTCATTATTCCATATTTTTTAAATAGTTCCCTACACGAATGTCTCGGTTTGACACCTGCCAGTGTACGGATAGCTCTCTTCTGCAAGGTAAGAACGTGTTTAGAGTCCGTAGAATTACCCCATAGAATTATACCATATGACAAAATTGAATGAAAATAGGCAAAATATACTTTAAGCAGTGCATCATCAGAAACTATTGGTTTGAGCTTGCGTAGTGCAAATACTGCACTACCAAGTTTTCCGCACAGATTAGACACGTGGTTTTTCCAATTTAGCTTAGCATCTAATGTAAACCCGAGAAGAGTACATGACGCGCAATGTGGTAGTGGGCTTTGGAACGACGGGATGGCTTTGGTGTTTCCGGCTGTGAACAGCATCACGCTGGACTTCGTAACGTTGACGACGAGGCCATTCGCAGAGAACCAACTGTGAAGGTGCGCGCACACGCTAGCTATTCTCTGTTCGAGCTGCTCGTACGTGCACGCGCTCACGACCACCGTGGTGTCATCGGCGAACAGCACCGTCAGACCTTCTGCGACCGATGATGGGAGGTCATTAATAAACATTGAAAATAGGGTATTCCCTAGCGCCGATCCCTGCGGAATGCCAACTTCTACGTTCCCTGCTATCGATTTCAAGTTTTTCCCGTCTATTTTAACCTGAACGGTCTGCCTTCTGCCTCTTAAGAATGATTTAAATAATTTATAGCATTCGTTTCTAATACCGTATTTTTGAATTTTCTCTAGGAGCAAATCGTTATTAATAATGTCAAATGCTTTTGACAAGTCGCAAAAGATCCCTGCCACCTTGTACTTGTCATCTAGAGCTGTAGCAATACAGTCGTAGATTTCACGGGCTGCCGCAGTAGTGGACCTATTGCGTCTGTAGGCATATTGGTTGTCAGACAGTAAGTCATTTGTTTCAAGATGTCGCATTAAACGGTTTGACAAAATCGATTCAATAATTTTTGAAATATTGGGCACTATCGTTATGGGTCTATAATTATCCACAGAACACTTTTCTCCCTTTCCCTTATAAACTGGACATACCCGTGTGCTTTTCAGTACGTCGGGATACACGCCGGTTTTGAACATGGAGTTTATAAGTTCGACCAATAACCCCGACATGACTGGCCAGACACACATGAGTAAGTCCAAGGACATGTCGTACACGTCAAGCGTGGCGCGCGCACTCATCATGGAGCGCAGCGCGCGGTCCAAGTCCGCGAGCGAAACCGCGGGCAGCTCGAAGTCAGGAACATCGGCGTCCTGTAGGAAACTTTCGAGGTAACGCATACTGCTACGTTTATCCGTTTGCACCACAATCTTCGACGCGACCGTAAGAAAATGCTGGTTGAGGTGTTCAGGGACTTTGCTATGTGGTATTTGGTTACCAATTGTATCATTTAGAGATATAATATGATTCCTTGGCTTTGTGGATACCTCCTCGCTGACTACACGCCACATTTCCTTGGATGGGTTTGTGCTGTCGATAATACGCCGCTCGGTATAGTTCTGACGTGCAGTTATCGTTTCCGATTTAATAAGCGAACAATAGCGAGAAATGGAGTCCGTTAATACAGAATTGTCAGGGTATTGACGTTTCATATCTGTTAAATCATTATAATTGATAATACATTTTGATAGGGTATTTGTCATCCACGGTAGATGTTTTTTCTTTTTTAATAATATATTTTTAATTGGAAAATGTATGTCAATGTAATAAGTCAGTATATTAAATAATTTGGTAAATCTATCATTAATGTCAATTGAGTTATTATAAATAAAATTCCAATCATAATTATTAATGTCAGTATGAAATGCAAATATAAATTCATCTTTAAATAATCTCTTTTGAATGAAAGAGTTTTGTTTGGCACGGCTCAGTGGCTGCATAGCTAACGTAAACAGCTGAGCGTTGTGGTCGCTCACGACGGTGTCCAGGGGCGCCGCCGTGACGTCACCGCGGCCGCAGGGAACAACTCCGCAGTCTATGGAGCTCGAGCTGTGCGCGGACACACGAGTCGGAAAATTAATACAATTTATACAGTAAAAACTTTTTAAAATTTCGTTAACCCGTCGTCGTGAACTATTTTCGGAGAGAAAATCTACATTTTGGTCACCGACTAAAATAAATCTTTTGTTTTCATCTGTAAGCTTACCTAACAGTATTTCAAGATTTTTTAAATAAATGTCAAAATCACCATTCCCGGTTCGATACATAACAATAATAATTAAATTACATTGACTTATTTCAATGGCAGAAAATTCAAAATGAAATTGAACGGCCAGGCTTTGCAAGTCGTTTCGCTGGCGATATTGAATATCGGCCCGTGTGAATAGCGCGACGCCGCCGTGCGCGATGCGCGTGCGGCAGTAGCTATTCGCCAGCTCGTACCCACATAACCTAACTCGCTCAATCTGTGGTGGTTGCAGATAAAGTAAAATCGTGTTGGACGTAATGGACGCTATGGAAGATAAATTCTGATTTATGTGACAGCAACGGAACAGCGATATTAATGCCTGAATCATTTTAAATTGTTGAAAAGTTGATTCAGACCCCGTGTGGTTGCCGGGTTAGAATAGTGCCACTCCATGTCTTCCCGTGGATGTCGTACGAGGCGACTAAGGGACTACCCTTGTCGCTCTAGTTAATCAAGCTAGTGACAGCTTTTATGAAAGTTGTAGTGTGGGAGATCTTAGATTGCTGCAGTTTTTAGGGGTCCTTAACCAAAAGACGGGGGAGGGTGGGGGGTGGTCACGGGATTCTATTATAAAGCCATAAGTTTTCCCCGTAAGTACCCGTGTGGTTGCCGGGTAAGAATAGTGCCACTCCATGTCTTCCCGTGGATGTCGTACGAGGCGACTAAGGGACTACCCTTGTCGCTCTAGTTAATCAAGCTAGTGACAGCTTTTATGAAAGTTGTAGTGTGGGAGATCTTAGATTGCTGCAGTTTTTAGGGGTCCTTAACCAAAAGACGGGAGAGGGTGGGGGGTGGTCACGGGATTCTATTATAAAGCCATAAGTTTTCCCCGTAAGTACCCGTGTGGTTGCCGGGTAAGAATAGTGCCACTCCATGTCTTCCCGTGGATGTCGTACGAGGCGACTAAGGGAATATAGGCTTGTAGTACTGTTAGGCGATGGGCTTGCAACCTGTCACTAAGTAATATGCTGGTAAACATCTTAGCCTATTTGTGCAAATTGTGGTTACTGAATTATCAACCACTTTTTAAAGTTGTAATTCTGTAGCTCTGCCTAGCCCACTCTGGGATTACAGGCGTGAAGATATGTTGATTCAGATATGTCCGTTTCTAGATCAACATGTTTTATGGGAATTTCGAAAGTTCAGATCGCGTGATAGTATGACTGTTTGCTCTGTATTTTATTTAACTTTAATAATTAAGTACATGGGTGAACTTATCCCGTATGGGATCTCTTCCAGCTAACTTTGTAGTAAAATAATAGTGACAGGACATTGCAAGAGGATAGTATTAACTATAATATTATTAGTTAGTCTCTAACCTCCACCACCATCTTATCCATTAACCTACCGTTGAGCAGTAATGTTTGCATTGTTGTGTTCCGGTTTGGGGATAAGACAGCCGGTGAAATGACGAGCATAGAGGCATTGCATCTTAGTCCTCAGGGTTGGCAGTGCATTTGCAGTCTTGTGAATGCGAAAGTCTATGGTTCACAGTTTCCACTTAACATCAGGTGGCCTGTGTGCTCGTTTGCCTTCCTATGCCATAAAAAAAGAGATATAGAATTTACTTTATCGATAAGTTCCGTAAAAGTGGGTAGGTGCAGGGTGTTGTTTGTTATACGAATGTTTTAACTCGGTTTTGTTGTTATTTTGATGTCATATTTTTTTCTCGAAAACTAACATTTGTTCTGTTGTGTGATTGTTGTTATGAAATGTCATGTACACAAGCATGACGACTGCGCTGGCCTAGTTGGTAGTGACCCTGCCTACGAAGCTAGCGGTCCTGGGTTCAAATTCCGTTAAGGGCAGATATTTGTGTGATGAGCTCGAATATTTGTTCCTGAGTCATGGATGTTCACTATGTATTTAAGTATATATTTCTCTATATAAGTATTTATATCCATAATACAAGCCTAGAGCTTAAATTGGGACTAGGTCAATTGGTGTGACATTGTCCCCTTATATTTATATCTAAACATACCCAGCCATTCGTAAGCTCTATGCTTGCTCATTTTGAAATGATGGATGTTGCATAAGCTCCTGGCAGCTTTCAAGAGCTTCCTCACAAAAGCACGAGATATAGACAAAGCATGTTTTGATCCCGGTTTGTATGGCAAGGTTATTAGGATATTAAGTGGCTGTGTATGAAAAGCTGTACAGTGTTATAAAGGTCGGGGTACCATGTACGTCAACTGCTTTGGAATATAGGGCTTAGTTTTAGGAATTACTTATTTTGTGCTGTTATTTTATGTATGCTCGTACTCTACCTGTATATGTGTAGATGTGTAGGGTGTTTTAAAAATTATGATTCTCAGAATTGACAAGTTTTTTTTTCTAAGGCTATAATTTTATTAGTTTTCTTTATACTATCAAATTGTGCAAATTGTGGTTACAGAGTTATCAACAAGTTTTTATAGTTGTTGGTAATTCTGTAGCTCTGCCTACCCCACTCTGGGAATGAAGGCGTGAAGGTATGTATGTATACTGTCCGAAAGAAGGAAGACAACAATAGTTTTATTTTTTGTCTAGGATTAATAGTTAATTTGATATTCATTTATGAAGATTTATTCTAAAAGGACGTAACTCTAATTCTACGACACAATAGACAACATTAAGTTAGTCATCCATTTAAAAAAGTAAAGTAATGACATCTAACGTCTGACGTTGTCAAAATTATGTCGTGCGACTTCTGCTCGTGGTATGCTTATCGTCGGCGATACTGCAAAAACACGTAACTAACAAATATATGATAGTGCAAAATAAACCTTAACGACTTATTAAAAAGGTGCATTTTGATCCTTATTTACAATGTTACTTACGCGGTTTTGCAGTCTCACCGACGTTATGCGGTTTGGTTCTCTTAATATCTAAAATATTGGATTTCTATAATGATTTTGGCAATAATAACGGATACTGATACTTGACTGGATATACTCGTATATAGGATAATTTATCCATCTGTCACTACATACTTTCACGCCTGTAATCCCAGAGTGGGGTAGGCAGAGCTACAGAATTACCTACAACTTTAAAAACTTGTTGATAATTCTGTAACCACATTCTGCACAAAAAGGCTAAGGTGTTTACCAGCGTATTAGTGACAGGTAGCAAGTCCATCGCCTAACAGTACTACAAGCCTTTATTCCCTTAGTCGCCTCTTACGACATCCACGGGAAGACATGGAGTGGCACTATTCTATCCCGGCAACCACACGGTATTTTTTTATAATAAATACATTTAAATATATATTTTGCCGTGTTCAGGAGGCAAAATTATTTCGATTCCTTTAGTAATTTGCAGGTGTCACGAAAATGAAATGTTGTCAATTGATTTTAAATCATTTTTGATTTGGATTTAAACCATTTCATTTAATTTCAACACACTTTTCCCTGCTTTTTTTTTCGCTTGATTTCCGTACTGATCTTGAAAACACTTTTTAATTTAATAAACGATCGCACTTGACATTACTTAAGCACTAATATTTCAGACAAACCTTTTTTTAACTCGTAGATATTATGTTTTAAACAATTACTAACCAATTATAATTAATAAATAATATCACCACTTAGTAAATTTAGGCCACGCTTACTAAGCCTCATAAATTTTATTTTTTTCTAACTACAACAACGCACCATAAAAATTCACTAAAATTAAAAAAAATCACAAACTAGCATCAACGCAAATGAGTCCTTGCTCCACACGAATACAACCCAAATTTGACATAATGCGTATTTTATTGAATTCTGAACGCGACCGCGTGCCCGACCGGCCCACCTGTAGATTCCAAATTCGAAAATTTTATCGCCATTTTTTTTGTAATTGACCGTTTTTTGTTTCTTTATTTTCTAGATGATTCTATTTTGAATTTGGAATGTTTTTTTTGGGGAGGGAAGCAGCGACCGGTCTGGTCTCGCTCTCGGTGTCAACTGAAGTTGGCCTGGCAACTGGAATCCGCAAAGGATGTTCAGACGGTTCACCCAATTTGTTGGACAACTGATCGGGCGTTAGTACTCGATTGAACTGGATTCGAGGTTTGAGGACTTTTTTGACGTATCCTTGTCGCAATTTCGTACGCATTTTTAAGGATTTCGCCTAGAGCGTTATTTGGATTAAAGCATTTTTTGCTTGTTTGCGTCTCACATTATATGAATTTATTAAATTCGTTTTGAGATATCCGATAGTATATAACCGTTTATCAAAAACAACGCCTTTTCATACATTTTGACCACAAGAGGTTTGTAACCCACGTAGCTATTGGTAATTGTATTGCTCATGTAAGATTAAATTTTAAAAAACCCTGTTATAAAATTAAAAACGAGCTAAGAACTACTATTTCATTGATTTATTATAATAAAGGTACTACAATTAAAAGTTAAAACTAAACTTAATTAAATTAAAATTAAACTAAGCTACTCAAATATTAAAGATGTAAATAATAATCACCACTATAAAAAGAACACCCCCTCCGGCAGGTCCGCTCGCGGCACGGTCCCTATGACACTAGCTGCATTACCTCTCACTGCTTCCAAAACAACAGTCAATACCTTCAAGTGAAAAATACACATTCGTACACTACTAGCTATTACTAACAAAATTACCAACTAATTAAGTACTTACTGTAATTAATACGATGATTAAAAGTTACATTGTTTTATAAATCTTTCGTCACAAATCACCATTTTTCATTTAATTTTAAAACATGCTGTGTTTTAATTCAGGGTACAACCGAACTTGCCAAGAAATTAACATTTCCCTCCCGCACTAGATTTCTCTATGAAAATTCATGGCCTGTTGAAATTTAAACAAGCTTAACCATTAAGCTTTAAAGCCCTGTAACTTGAAGCTTTTACATCTGCTACGCATAACCGTGTTAAAAACTTTGCAAAATAATACAGCATGTATTTTTTTTTATTTGAAGGGAGGGGACAAAGGGGTCAGTGGAAGGACTTTTCTGTATCGCTGAATGAACTATACGCAACAGTTATTATAAATATATAAAATATCAGGGGATAATTGCACACAAATTGACCTAGTCCCAAACTAAGCTCTAGGCTTGTACTATGGGTTTTAGACAGGGGTATACATAATTATATACTTAAATATATACTCAAATACCAATAATAAATCCAAGACTCCGTTACAAAGTACTCGCGCTCATCACACAAATATACCCATACTGCAAATCGAACCCAGGACTGCCAGATTCGTAGGCAGAGTCACTACCAACTCGGCAATACGTGGCGTATTTTTTTTTACCCTTGACGCAAAAATAGGGGATTTTTAAATTTTAAATTTGTATGTGTGAATATCCGCGTGTATATAAAGAACCCAACGTAAATGTTAAGCACTTTAGTGCGTTGTCATAGTAAACTTCAAACAGAACATCATTTTTTTTATTGGGTGACTGTACATGTTTGTACGTCTATGTGACATAGTATAACTCCTACCTGAATAAACCAATTCAGGTGCGGTTTTTTTTAATTAAGCTAATTTAATCAAGCTAGTTCTTAGTTAGCTCACTTGAAAATCAGCTGTTTAAAATGTATCACCTCTGTAAGTCAACGTATTATATTGGGCCTTTTATTTAATTTAATTTAATTATTTATCAAGATATAAGGTTACAGGCTACTATATCACTATGCGTGTTAAGGTCAGACCCGTCTCATCTATCTTCTACATTACGTTTAGTACACGCGAGCGAGAAGCAAGATTCGTTTGTTCTATGCCAACAGCTTACTCAGGTCATGGCCAAGTTGTAGCTAATATTTTTAATAACTCAAGGAATTTACGACGAAAGTCTCCAGTGTAAAAATACGAAAATTATAATAATTTATCCCTTCTAAAAGATCCCTTACATTAATAATTTTGACTTTGGACATCCTTGCTATATTTTTCTCTATATTATAATTGTTATCTCTTTTGTTTGTGATAGATGTAATATACCTTTATTCGTCTAATACACGAAAAAGGAGTAACTCGCTTTTTTTTCAACACTAAATTCTCTAGTAGATTAAATAGCCAGGTGTTAATTAACCTGTCATTGCAGGCATTATAGACACCTGCGTGGCTTCTTCAGCCTTGAGATCTAATCCAGACTAAGCTGCCCTAAGTACGCTATTAGCCCGATCTACCCTAATAAAGTCATAGATATCTGAATCATCCTGTATTTTATCGGTTATTTCAGCTATCTAGGCCTTTTATCTGAATTTAACTGCTGAATCTAATACTAGGGTCCGTCTTTTTGTAATTACGTTATTAATTACTTTCAGGGCAGTTTTAGGGTTCTAGGGTTGTGACTTCGGTGTTTGTCAGTCTGTCTGTCTATATATCACAGCAGTTTTTCTCTGAAACTAAAACTTGGGCATAACTGGCTTGCCCGCGGCATCTGTTTTTTTGTAAAAACAATAAGAAATTATTTTGTTGAATATTTAAAGGGCTTGAGAAGGGGGGTTGAAAGATGAAAAGTGCTTGTGCGTGTGAGTGTGTGTGTGTGTGTGTGCTGAACGGTATTGGACGAAATTTGGAGTAGAGACAGCTTATACCCTGGATGAGCACATTGGCTACATTTCATTCCTAGGGAATACCGATAGTTGAAATCTATTCAGACGAAGTCGCGGGCAGAAGCTAGTAGGTAATAAGTATTATAAAGACGAGAAGCTAGTAGGTAAGAGTTTATTTGTTTGCATTGAATAGGCTCCGAAAGTTCTTGCACCATTCGAGTGCTATTATTATCCCAGAGTACATAGGCTATGTCTTATTTCTCTGGGCGCACGGAATCGTGGGCTACGGCTTGTAAAAAAAAATGTGAATTTGAGTTTCACTTTGATTTCAAGTCAAAACCGTTACCGTTATGTGAGCTTTCTGTAAGATCCGTACATAAACCAGAATTTATTATACATTAAAACCTTTTTGAAA
The DNA here is from genome assembly GCA_927399475.2 of Acleris emargana. Classification (NCBI taxonomy): domain Eukaryota; kingdom Metazoa; phylum Arthropoda; class Insecta; order Lepidoptera; family Tortricidae; genus Acleris; species Acleris emargana. Next base: position 17,105,662 of record OV656854.1, read on the forward strand.
CATTCTACCTATTGAAGGAATCGGCATAAAAATCCGTTGAACAGTTCAGAAGATCTAAGAGCATAGACGGCGGAAGTGAATTTGATTTATACTATCTAAAGCTAGTATAAATCAAATTCACTTCCGCCGTCTAATAGTACCACTCCATGTCTTCCCGTGGATGTCGTAAGAGGCGACTAAGGGAATAAAGGCTTGCAGTACTGTTAGGCGATGGGCTTGCCACCTGTCACTAATACACTGGGAAACATCTTAGCCTACTTGTGCAAAGTGTGGTTACAGAATTATCAAGAAGTTTTAAGACTTGTTGGTAATTCTTTAGCTCTGCCTACTCCACTCTGGGAATGAAGGCGTGAGTTTATGTATGTATGTATGTATGTATCTAAAGCTATTTATCGTCTGTGATACCGCCGAACCGCCAAACTAACAAAGAATGATGGGCAAATTTGCCCATACAACCAATACAAATCTCATGTATACCACGTGAAAACTAGTAACTAGGACATGCTCCCGGGAATTCCCGGTACTGAAAGGACCGGGAAATCCCGGGAATTATCATTTCAACTGGTACCGGTACTGGCGAAAAAAAAATCCCGGTTCTTCGGTTCCTTCGTCCTTCGGTACTTAGTTTGTGACTAGACTAATTGTCATTTTCTCTTTTCAAAACTACGTGGTGGCCTGGTGACGCTTTCCCCCGGCCGATTCGCACCAGCTCGGTTTTATTCGGATGCGATATGATACCCCAGTCGCCCCACCCTTCGACCCGACGCCTCGACCCAGTCCAAGGCCAACCGGTCGGGCCGACTGACAGGTAGTATGGTAGTCAGAAAGATAGCTGTTCCGATTTGGTAAACTCGTGTTCTGGATTAAATAATTAATAATTATTACTTAACTTGTGTCTAAAACCATTAAACAAAAAAAAAGTAGAAATAATTTACTCAGTACCGAAAAGTACCGAAATCCCGGGAATTCCCGGTTCCGACTCAGTACCGGAAATCTTAGTCCCGGTTCCGGGAATGGTACCGGTACCGCATGCCCTACTAGTAACATAAGCTTCATTTTCTAATACGAGGACAAACTTCAAAAACCCCGGAGAATAGAGTTATCAGCCTTCAAATATTCACAGACACACAGCGTTTATTACTGCACTAGCTGTGCCCCGCATGCGTTACAATGCTATTTACCGTATATCCGACTCACGCTTTACCAGATTTTTTTAGACTCAACTATTTCTCATGAAACTGGCTATCATATATCTGGCTAACCCGTTTAAACAAACACACAAACAAAAAATTCTTCTGCTTTATTATATTAGTATAGAATCGATTTATTCTTAAAAATAAATACAATAGTACTAATTAAATAGTTGCAAATCAAATCTTCAGCCATGGAACAGAGTTACGAGCCTTATGGAAAACGAGACCAGGCCATCATAATTGCTGAATGTGAGGGTTCTTCCTTAACACATCCCCATAGAGTTGAAAGTTACCCACTTTGTCATTCCGGGTCTGTACGAACTGAAATATTTCAGCATAAAACATCTCGATTCTTCCAGCCTTTACAGTCTAGTCGTCCTAATAACAATTACAGCAAATAGTGGGATCAGTAAGCCTACATACGTTATAATACTATTGGTGTTTGGGCTGGGTTCCATACATTTTTGCCCATCATTATTTATGATAAAGCAAAATAAAACTTACTATCTTATTAAAAAAGTGCATTTTGCTCCTTATTGAGTGCATTTTACTTACGCGGTTTTGCAGTTTCATCGGCGTTATATGTAGGTACTCTCAGCCCAATGGAACTCTGACCTACCATATCACTCTGTCACAGTGACGTTATGATTCAAGTCGTAAGAAATGTCACACAATTTTGTTTGTAACGTCACTGTGACACCGTTCTATGGTGGGTCAGGGTTCCAGTGGGCTGATAGTTCCTTAGCAAATCCAGCTCTGCGCTAGTTCCGGCGGAAATACGTCATTACCGTGCGATGACTCCACAGTTCCGCCGCTAAGTGAATGGGGTTTGCTTACCTATACAAAAAAAAACGCATCTATTTGGTCCCTGAATGTATTTATTATTAAAGCCAGATCGCTATAGCCTTTCGTTTGTTTACATATGTGTGTTTACATGTAGAAATTAATGATGCATGTAGAACTATGCACGTACACAGTACACATTTTAGCCACGCACGTATTACAGGCTAGGTGCTCCGGACGCAGTTCTGCAAATAGGAACCGACCCACACTTGACAGTAATGGAGGGTGACGACGTTTTTTTTTTTTTTTTCCTGTGAAGGCAAACGAGCAAACAGGCCGCCTGGTGGTAAGTGGAAACTGTGACCCATAGACATTCGCATTCACAAGACTGCAAATGCGTTGCCAACCCTGAGGACTAAGATGGAATGCCTCTATGCTAGTCATTTCACCGGCTGTCTTATGCCCAAACCGGAACACAACAACGCAAACACTGCTGCTTGGCGGTATGTTAATGGATAAGATGGTGGTACCAACCCGGACATACCTATTACCTTATACCTTAACAAATTAACTTCGATATTGTTATTACCGCCTAGAATACAGGCCCGGATAAGATGCGCGGATCTACTAGTTTAGCTACGTGTGTCAACATTTTCATTCATGTGCTGCAATTAAATGGGTTAAATACCCACGCCACGCGCACCACGGTTCTATTTTTCTTGTTTTTTTTTTGCCTTTCACTTGTTGTCGTATTGTCACGTTATCATATTTCTTATTTACGCGTTTGCCTAGTTAGTCGTGACCCTGCCTACGAAACTAGCGGGCCTGGGTTCAAATTAGTCAATCAGGGAGATATAATTGTGTGATGAGAGTGAATATTTATTCCCGAGTCATGGTGTTTTCTATGTATTTAAGTATAATCTATATAAGTGTGTTTATCGTTGTCTAGTACCCATAGTACAAGCCTAGAGCTTAAGTTGGCACTACGTCAATTGGTGTGACATAGTCCCCAGATTTTTTCGTTTTTTTTACAACAATGGCAGGCAAGTTAAAAATACGATAACATGTCAAAGCAACACACTCATTTCATTACACAACAATGAAGTTTCTGAATAATGCTGATATTACCATCACACGCAATACATTAGTTTTGCATTATTTAACTGTGGCAACATTATCAATATTCAGACACTTCTTGGTTGTGCAATGTGTCACAATTAACTTCTCATCTGTATTTTACTATAGTATTCGTTATACTATCGCGTGTACATATCGCTGATCTAAAACATTTTCAAAAATGTTAAACAAATACTACCTCCACTGTTCCTATTCCTGGAGATTGTTTGCCTCAAACAGACAGACGGACAATTCGTGTCAACAGATGTAAATAGTTGGAAGGATATTGGACGCAGCCGGGTGTATAACTGATGTATAACCGGGCTAGGGTCCTATTCTCTGCGATTTCACTGCTTTTGTCGAGTGAAAATTTTAGACATTTTAAAAATAGAGTGTAGAGAGTTCGTTAAAGTATTAAAAGTTAAGACGAGAATCGAGTTAAATATATTATGTCTAATTGTAATTGTAAAAAAAAAAATTACAATATTTCGAAGTGTTTGAAATTGGACCTATTGTAATAGGTTTTCACTGAAACAAATATGTTTCCACACAACAGACTATTTAATAAAAAAAGATCTGGTGTCATTGGATGCGTTTTAGTGTCACAAATGATAATTATGGGCTCCGCTATAGATAGCATATTATTATCATTATTAATTGAACAATGCCATTTTAAAATTGTCTTAACAACCAATAATAATTTAAGAAGTTTTGAGAAAATAAATAGGTACGTCGTAGAGTCATCACACTCCAGCATTTAAAAAATACAAAGTAAAGCAAGAATGTGTGCATTCATAACAAATCATAACTTAAAAAAATAATCTATAACTATGGTTTCTATTTTATTGGGTCTTAAGGATAAGAAAGGTAGAGTCTGGCAAACGAAAGCGTGACCTGAGAAAACGCGGCAAATTCAAAAAATATACATGTGGTAATACTAATTATAGTAGCAAAAAAATGTGTTGATACTTGATTTTTTTGTATTTTTATGACAATCAATTTGTATAATAGTTGTTTGCGAGCTTAATTTCTTATTTGAGGAACACACTACATCTTTAGAAATATTAACCTGTGGTTAACACACACACTTCAAAAAGTCATTTGTTTTTAAAGGCTCCGTTTGGTGTGACCTAAGGTGTGAATATGAAGCCTTGACTGTCATGGAAATGAGTAAAAAAAACGAGTGTGTTGATTTATTTATTAGAATGTACCTACATAATATTTACTAACTTAAAATTTACTTTCTTCAACAATATGTTTAATCTAGTACAGGTTGATGATAATTAGATAAAGATAAGATAAAGATAAAGACAAAGATAAAGACAAAGATATAGATAAAGACATTTATTCAGTAAGTAGGCCGCCCGGACACTTTTACACGTCAAGAATCTACCAGCGCTTCACAAGAGGAGACCACTGCTGAGAAGAAACGCTGCTGCAATTTCACGTAAATACCGATGTCTCCAAGCAGCAATATCATAACGTTCGACAAGAACCGTTCGTTCATTTTTATTTTTCTTGAACTCGTATCTATTTGCTATTAATATTTTACGCAGAGTTTCTCTGCTTCCACTAAAACCAATGCTAGAACGCCATTCTTCTAATAATGTTCGTAATGTCAGTACCTTCATTCTTACAACATAAAACTCATTGATTTTATTTCTTATTGCATCAATATCCAAATTGTCTAAATCCGACACTGTGCTTTTGTGGAGTGGACCACATCCCATCGTTCACAGACCCTTTTTGTTTAATTTTTTTTAGTGTTGTGACACCAACCTCTGCAAAACAAAGTATAAAATTTATGTATAATGACGTCGTACCCAAACGGTTCAATGACATTAAAAAGGAAAAAAGAAAAACGAAATAGAAAATGGAAAAAAGTAAGTCTTTTTAGTTCGGTAAGAGTTTTTGAATTCGGTTTTTGAAACGCATAAAAATATTTCAAACCGATGCAGGTACATACCAGTTAGTGAAGATATTTCTTCTAAGAACTTAGTCTGAGTTTCTATTAAAGATTTTTTTTCCAAATTCCTTAACCTTTCAACAATATTTTTCATTTCGCAGATTCCTTGAATATCTTCAAGATTATCTGTAAACATAAGAAACGGTATCAACATTATCGTCAATATTATTATATCAAATAATCAGCCGACAAATTGGCCGACAAGGATTAATATTACATAGTCATACTAACCGAAAAAATCCGATATCGCATCCTAACATTGTTGTTTCTCTTTGAAAACAACTTCTTTCTCCTCTTGTTTTTGCTTGAACTTACTGAACATAGTATATAGCAGCTCTCGCACATTACTTTTTATTGTTTTACCCATATTACGGCAATTATAATTAAAAATGAATTGAGTTCACAAAGTACTGACAACTCTAACCAAAGACTTTGACGTGCCTTTTGACAGATTAATCATCTTTCATGGTCAGGTTAACTGGAAGAGATCCCTTAAAGGGATAAGTTCGCCATTGTACATGTTAATCTTATGTTTATGTACGAATTTACTTGTAATTGTTTTTTTATTTTTTGTGCAATAAAGAGTTTACATACATACATACATACATAATAATGTTGCCATATTAAAACTTTAAAAAAAGTCCAGGTCACGCTTTCGTTTGCCAGACTCTATTTAATTGCCTTATAATAATAATATCTTTTCGCTATTTTCTTTAAAACGATCTGGCTTGTTTTCAGACTATACCCCCTTGACTTGCATTTATTGGTTGTTCGGTGAAATTTCTGGCGTGAAGCTGGCGGACAGTTTGTCGCTTATTGTTTGATTTTGATTGTAAATGTTTTGTAAACTGGCTAGCGTTCAGCTGGCTGTGGTTTTTTTTTTTTTTTTTTTTTTTTTTATATCATAGGAAGGCAAACGAGCACACAGGCCACCTGATGGTAAGTGGAAACTGTGACCCATAGACATTCGCATTCATAAGACCGCAATCCTAAGACTGCAAATGCGTTGCCAACCCTGAGGCCGAAGATGGAATGCCTCTATGCTAGTCATTTCACCGGCTGTCTTATCCCCAAACCGGAACACAACAATGCGAACACTGCTGCTTGGCGGTAGGTTAATGGATAAGATGGTGGTACCAACCCGGACGGACCCTGCACAATGGTATGGTATAATAATAATGGTATGGTGGTAATGGTATGCGCTGGTAATGGTATGGTGCTGTATGTGTGGTTAGCGTGAGTTGAAATTAAATTTGATAGCATTTCAATTACAAGGATAACTTTTCAATACGACTTATATGTATAATGAAAAACGACATAATACTAAAAGTCTAAAGATATACAATAAACTAAAACATTAAAATCTAAGAATGGCCTGTGTGGCATTGTACCAAAGATGCTGGCAGCATTGCCTCCTTAAATGGCTAAACTTATGTTGAGAAAACTACTAGCTCTTCGGTCTCCAGTGACTTCAAAAAACCAGAGGCTGATTTTATAGCGATCTATAAAATATTTTTTTCAATGCTATAAAACCACAATCTCTGGCTTCCTGTCTTCAGGAAACACGTGAGTATAATGCTTTTCATTCCCAAAGAACTTCCCAAATACTCATATCGTATAGGGTTTTTCAATTGTGAAGCAATAAAAAGAATGAGCAGATCAGCAGACTTTTAATAAAGAGACAAAATCCCTGCTTCACCAGCAGAATGCTCTGCTGCAAGATTGGACCAACCATAAATATTATAGTTAAGTCTAATTGTATTGTATTTGTTCGCTCTTTATTAGATAAAGGTAGTTACAGCGTAGCGTAATGTTCCCTTGTAACTTGCTGAAATGTAGCCGAGAGCTAGGTGCAGGCTGAAAACCAGCGCTGTGCAGCTGACCCAGCTCGCAGCATCGATCCTGTTGTCACTAAAAAATGTATATGCCTACCGTAAAATGTTCACATTTAAACTGTGTTAATGTTTTCTTTTTTGTGACACTAAATCATTTTTTATTTTAATTTTAAAATAAATGATGTTAAATTAAGATGGCGTAAAAAAAAATGGTTATTTTGTAAAAGTTTAAAATTATATTTTTAAATAAATCATCTCGAACAGTCATTGACATGATCTCGCTTGTGTTCAGAATATTCCCCTTTGACTTGCATTTATTGGTTGTGTGACATGTCTAGCATGAAACCGAGCTGGCGCGCTATCGGCGAATTGGTTGATATAATTGTCTTTTTCATCGGGTGAGCGAAGCGAGGACTTTGTCAACTGAGCCAGCATTTGTATGTTGGTTAGATGTAACTTTAGCATTGTTGACGTGACTTTTATGAAATTAGGTAGGAAAATGGTTAAAAATACTAATTTTAAATTCGAAGATCAACATGACATGATTACTGATGTGCCAAAGGAAACTTTCCAAAATTGCGGAAAATTTCATGTAGGAAAATTTCGGAAACTTCTCACAATTTTGTATGGGGATTGAAACTTTCCGTTTCTTAAATTTAAATTTCCTATATTTATTGTGAAAGTTTCCGGAAATTTCCTGCAACTTTTCCAACTTTTTGGAAACTTTCCGCAACTTGCACATCAGTAGACATGATGATGAATCACTGTTTTGGAGTGACTAATATGTATATGCATGCCAAGTTACGGCTTTCTAGTACTAAAAGTCTCTGAGTTAGGCTGCGGACGGACGGACGGACTGACGGATGGATTTAAGTAGGTACAAACACTATAGTCACCTGTATCTAAGGAACCAATCAAGTCTACCTGTCGTTATAGTTTTTATTTATAATTCATTGTAATGTGCTTTCGGTTAAGATATTTTTCTGATTTTTAGTATTCGTAGTTTTGGCTGAAGGAGGCACTGTAACAAAAATTAGCACTTTAAATCAAAATATCACAATCAGTTAGTTAAAAGCAATTGTATGAGAAAAACGCAAACGTCTCTAATTTTATTATGTGACTAACTGACTGACATCCTAACCCTCAGCCCAAACCGCTGGGTCTAGAGATTCCACATTTGGCACGTAAGTTCCTTATGATCAGACATAGGAATATTTGGGGCAAAATTAAATGACAGCTAGGGATTGACTATATCGATAAACTAAATCATCGATGCTTTTCCCATATAGCTACTAGTGGTTGCTCCAAGTTTTGTTTGTATTTTTTTTTCATTAAACGTATGTAAATAAAACAAAATAGAAACCAAATTTTGGTTATATTTTATATTTTTAGTTATTAACTCATAATCATCATACTTTTTTCCTCATTGTGTATTTCAGAATTACTGTCCCATTGACTAATGTTAAAGTAAACAATCAGAATTTGTTCCAAATTTTCGAGCGTTAATTTTCTCCGTCTCGATTGATGAATCCATTTCAGGTAGCTAAAAGCCTTTTAAATGTCTGTGGAAGTTATATTATATTATATATTTTCAAAAAAACGGAATAAAAAATATTAAAAAAAAACTATCAACTTTAGCATAGGGGTCACTATGGCAAATGTGTTCCAATTGGACCCAAGTATTTCCCATTTTCGTTTGTCGAACCCGCTACCAAACACCCTGTATATGTATATTATTATGATGTATTTTAGTGTGTCCTGAATACATGATTTTCTTTCTTTCTTTCTTCGAAGACAAGGTCACGACCATCAAGGCTAGGTCGATCTACGTTGTAATCATTGATTCGCCATTGCCATTCGAGAACTCTTTCCCCCCAACAGCCATCCGCTTACCCAGCAGTGCTCATCAACATTTTATTAATAAAACCCGCAGAAATTCATAAATTTCATAATAAAAGTTAATATTTGACTGCTTTGACTTGGCAAATAGAATTAAAATTTAATTTGAAAGCTATCCGCGGGCGAATTAGAGTCGGTGTTAAACGAAAATGGTTAATTACCAGCGCGGGTTACTGGCCTAGGGCAGGAAATAGGCGATTATGACATCCATTCCATCATACAATCTATACTCAAATTATAAGTGAAAGTAATTACTTGTATTTGCGGGAGGACTTTGTGCAGGGTCCGTCCTGGTTGGTACCACCATCTTATCTATTAACCTACCGCCAAACAGCAGTGTTTGCATTGTTGTGTTCCAGTTTGGGGATAAGCCAGCCAGTGAAATGACTAGCATAGAGGCATTAGCCCTCAGGGTTGCCAGTCCATTAGCAGTCTTGTGAATGCGAATGTCTATGGGTCACAGTTTCCACTTACCATCAGGTGGCCTGCGTGCTCGTTTGCCTTCCTATGCCATAAAAAAAAACTTTGCCTTCTGTTGGTTACGCTTTCACGACTTAACCGTTAAACTGATAACTTGATCACCGAGGAAGAACATAGGGTTATTTTATTTTGCAAGTAGCAATAAACGACTTCTTCACGGACGGAATCGCAGGCAACATCTAGTCATATTATTTAAGAGACTCTTTAGTGTTGGGGTGGCCTATAGTTTGGTAATTATTTACAAAAAAAAAAAAATTGTACATCTGTGATTTGCAATAATTAGCCCAAAATAGCTAACAGCCTATTTAATCGTGTTAACTGCCAGTTAAAAAAATAGGTCTGGTGTCGTTGCTAGGTTTTTATTTTTTCTTGAAAAGTTAGGGAACAAAATAATATCTACATTTCTTTACGATTGTGTATAAAGTGCTAATAAGTAGCTTTAAAAATTACAAAGGAGGTCATTCATATTGGGCCTTTTTCGAAAGTGCCGGCCAAAAATAAATTTTGGTATAGGTCGCTACAAATAATTATATTGAGCAACTTTTATTATGGCATGACAGCTGTTGGGTCATTCCCTGACTTTTTACAGAGTTTCGAAAGATGGACTTTTCTATAGTATTAACAATTATTAAAAATGGTATATGGTAAAAAAATAATGCTATTCACTGTTAGAATAGGTTATATTGATCATTTTTTATTAGGACAGGATAAGATTCGACGATTAGGATTCTTCTTAAGTTACTATAACGTCCTCCAAATCTGCTGCTGTTGGGTTAATAAAGGGCTCATGCCGTGCGAAGCCCATATACCATGCAATGGTCATCGTGTGCGAACAGCAGCCTATTGTGCGTTTCCCAATAGGGCACGTGCAGTAATAATGTGCTATAGCTTGTCGTCCACCAACTGCTGGATCAACTGTCTGTGCTATGGAAAAGTCGATCTTTCGAACCTCTATAAAAAGTCAGGCAATGATACGACAGTTTTCGTGCCATAATAAAAGTTGTTCAACATAAATAATTCTAGCGATTTATACCAAATTTTTTTTTTGGCCGGCACTTTAAAAATAGGCCCAAAAATGTATGAAGGATGAATGTTCTCCTTTCAACTATGCTGACGAAATCCAAGTGTAGAAATGGCTAATCGCATTTTAAAAAATTACCAAAATAACTTTTTGTACATATTGTTTTATAAACAAAAGAATAATTAACCGTGAACCTAGGTCGCTCTTCTTTTACGAAAATATTTAAAAAATCGAAACCTTCAATCCTAGTTTTTCATAAAATTAATAATAATAATAATAACCTCTTTGGGGAAACCGAATGTTTTGCCTGTGCAATTGCTGACGAGGTCATAATGACGAACAATTACCGGAAATATATTCTGAGGGATGGCACGGTCGACATTTGTCGAGCGTGCCGTTGTCCCGGCGAATCCCTCAGACATATAATTTCCGGTTGTTCGCATTTGGCCAACGGCGAGTACTTGCACAGACATAACCTCGTAGCCAGGATCATTCATCAGCAGCTTGCTCTTCAATACGGTCTTGTTGAGTCTGAAGTGCCGTACTATAAGTACACACCGGCGCCAGTTCTCTAAAATGGTCGTGCTACGCTCTATTGGGATCGATCTGTTATCACAGACAGGACTATTGTCGCCAATAAACCTGACATCGTGTTGACAGACCGATCTCAACGCCGGGCAGTGCTCGTCGACGTCACCATCCCCCATGATGAGAACCTCGTGAAGGCCGAGAAGGATAAGCTCAGCAAGTACCTTGACTTGGCTCACGAGGTGACCACCATGTGGGATGTTGACTCGACGATCATTGTCCCGATAGTTGTTTCGGCAAACGGTCTTATAGCGAAGAGTCTCGACCAACAACTCAAGAGACTCTCGCTAGATGGCTGGATCAAGGGCCAGATACAGAAGGCAGTACTCCTCAACACGGCACGCATTGTGAGGAGGTTCCTCTCTCTGCAGCCCTAACCACCGGTAGCTTGAGCCCTGCCCCGCTGCTGGTGGCACCCGTAGATTAGGTTTTTTATAATGTTTATTTTTTGTATCGGTATTGTTATTTTACCTTTATATTTGAATATGTAAAAAACCTAATTTATAGAAAATTAAATGAATATCTCTATAATAATAATAATAATAATAAAGTCCAGAAGCACCTCTCCACCCTTAGCCCCTCTGGAACTGTTACCTCCCTGCTGCTATATATATGCCGCTATTTCGGGAGGCCCATTCCATTGAGTTGGCGAGTCACCGCCTGCCATTTCAACCAAAGTAATTAGCATTGGCCAGGAAGGCGCCGTAGTTTCTTCAATAGCCTAGTTCACCAATCCATATCAGTTCATACATAGAGCCCATTATTAATGTTTCCATCCTTCTTAAATAGTCCTACACTAACCATTGGTTGTCCGTGGGAGCATACTTCCATAGTTTGAACTCAGGGACAATCGCCGGTTGGTGTCCCATCACTTTAGTAAATTAAACTTGTCTAAAGGGCCTCTGCGTGTTGGCTTCGGCTCCATGTACGCCTTCCAAAAGTCCGGGACTCCCATAGTCCCGTGAATGGTAAAGACAAATAATAATAATATACGTTTATTCACAGATCTTGCTTACAACTAAATACATTATATTCTTCTGCCAAACCACAGAGTGGTTTGTTGGCAGACGAGGCTCCTTTACGCTTATGTAAGCCTGGTAGGTAGTAAAATAAAAATGCAACTTAAACTTATTTTAAACTTAAATCTACTTAACTTTTTTTTATTAGAACATTATATTAAGTAAAATGCCGTGTGGTTGCCGGCTTAGAATTGTGCCACTCCATGTCTTCCCGTGGAAGTCGTTAGAGGCAACTAAGGGAATAAAGGCTTGTAGTACTGTTAGGCGATGGGCTTGCTACCTGTCACTAATATACACTGTTAAACATCTTAGCCTAATTGTGCAAATTGTGGTTACAGAGTTTTCAACAAGTTTTTAGAGTTGTTGGTAATTCTGTAGCTCTGCCTACCCCACTCTAGGAATGAAGGCGTGAAGGTATGTATGTATGTATGTGTATTAAGTAAAATGTTGAAGTAGGATTTGATTTAGCTAACGATATCATTTTGACGTTAACGCGATTTAAGCGTAGCTTTACAAGCAATTTAAACCAAACGACGACGAGTGGCCTATTTGGTAGTGACCCTGCTTACGAAGCTAGCGGTCCTGGGTTCAAATCCCGGTAAGAGCAGATATTTGTGTGATGAGTGCGAATATTTGGTCCTGAGTCATGGATGTTTAGGTTTACTATGTATTTAAGTATATATTTCTCTATATAAGTATTTATATCGTTGTCTAGTACCCATAGTACAAGCCTAGTCTATAGCTTAGTTTGGGACTAGGTCCCCCTGATATTTATTTATTTATTTAAATCATTTCGGAAGGCTGGGACATATCTCTCGCGTATTTTGTAGCCCAACAATAATTTAACGACTCAATAGGATCTTGATTTACATAGAATGCCTCAGACAAGAAATGAGGTCATTTTAATTTAGCCGCATTGTCTGCTAACTTATTAATAAACATAAAATTTATTTCGTTACACTTTGAGGTTAAAAATCAAAATTGAATCACTTGTTACAAAGATAGCAATACAATAAAAGTTTTCAATTCGAATAAAAATAAAGTTTTACTACCTCACTCAGAGACGTCAATTAAATTTAATGCTGTCACTTTCTTTGCTATAGCAATAGAATAAGACAACACTTCACTAAACAAGCATTTAATTTGATTGACGTCTCTGATTACGGCAGCGAGGTATACAATAAGTACAGTCAGCGTCAAAAGTAACTGGTCACTTGAAGCTACTTTTGTACTTTATCGCATTTACACATTAGACAATCTTGTTTGACATTGCTTATGTGACAGTAAAGCGACAAGGTATTTAAGTGATCACTTTCTTTTGACGCTGACCGTACCATCAAATAATTTAAATGTTTTATAGTTAGACATGATACGTAAATTAGCCGTGTTAAAGATTCTCCGACGTGAAACGACTAAAGACCTTTGAAAAATATATAAACCGGCTAATTAATACAAGCTGACCCTGCTAAAAAACAAAAATATTCCATAGTACATCGTATCCTGCCAACCACATTCTAACTCCATCCTCAGATCAGCTATTAGACCCCGTATTATTTCCATTGGTTCAAAATTAACTAGTAAGTTGCGAACACAAATTTCAATGTTAATTTTCAGCTAATATTTATTAACATTTTTTTATTATTTTAACAAGCTATGGGTGGTTTAGCACGTTTATTCTAAAAGATTTATAAATAACATGAAGGTTGTATAATGGTGTCGTCATAAGTTATCGAAAATAAAAACGGAAGAGGCGGGCTTCGCTACATAAAACATCTATACCAACTTATGTTTGGACGATAAAGCTGGCGTTTTTTACGGACGGATTCACAGGTCCTAATATTGCATCACTCTCTGAAAAACATAAAGTCCCAATTCCACACTGCACACACATAAAGCATACGAGAGCTAAAAGCATAGTAACAGTATAAGCATTTTACAATTAATGTGGTTATTAATAGAGTATAGATTGCTTCGACTACTAAATTGCAGTTAGCTGCCTTCTTTAGTATGGCAGTAAAAACATGTATCAATTGTGGGTACTTATTAGATGTCGATTTTTATGTTGTTGAAAACTTTTCCACAAATATCATTTAACGTATTACTTGGGTACCATAATCATCAACATATGCCCTTTTATACATAACAAACTGTTCATCAAAAAATCCTCTCGAATTTGTCTCAAGACACAGCATAACATTATCGAATTTCATCATCATCACGTCAGCCGAAAGACGTCCACTGCTAAACATAGGCCTCCCCTAAGGCTCTCCACTCGACCGGTCTTGTGCTTTTCGCATCCCCCGCGTTCCCGCGATCTTCACAAGGTCGTCACTCCATCTTGTTGGAGGCCTACCCACAGCTCGTCTTTCGATCGAATTTACATTTCATAAAACAATTGGGATTGTTTACAATTACTCTAATTCTAAAACCATTTTTAATTTCGGGTTTTAAAGCCGTTCTGCATTATTAAATTTTTGAAATATTGATCTGTTTCAGATATTTCGACAAAAGTATATTTAACCTTTGTTTGACTTTCGTTTTCGGCTTGAAGCCCTCTTAGGTGTATGTTACGGGTTAGGCAAGAACCGCTTGAAATAGTATGTCTTAATACACTATTTCAATCACTTTGTATCATTAGATATCAATTATATGTTGTAATTTATTAGAAAACTGAAATTTAAAATAATCATGTCATCCATAAAATATCTGCTAAATACTTAAATTTTGTTTTTAAACAAAACTATTGGTTCAAAATACAAAATTAATGAAATTGGTCTCTTAAAATTACCCATTCTTTCAAACTAGAATGTCAAAACCGTGAGTTATTGTTTTTGGTCCATCTCAATGGTCGTCGTTTGCGAGGGATTGGCAAGAGTCTTAGGGACGAGTGGAGAAAAAAAGCGGAGGCCTTTGCCCAGCACAGCAACAATTATAGACGGAGATGGCGCGAAGATTTGAACGCATGGCAGAGGCATTAAATAGGGGTGTGTAATTTTTAGCATAAAAACAAATGGTCTAATGATACATACATACCTTCACGCCTGTAATCCCAGAGTGGGGTAGGCAGAGCTGCAGGATTACCTACAACTTTAAAAACGTTGATAATTCTGTAACCACATATTGCACAGAAAGGCTAAGATGTTTACCAGCGTATTAGTGACAGGTTGCAAGCCCATCGCCTAATAGTACTACAAGCCTTTATTCCCTTAGTCGCCTCTTACGACATCCACGGGATGACATGGAGTGGCACTATTCTAACCCGGCAACCACACGGGTTTCTAATGATCATTTTACATAACACGAATTGCATAATTTCGATATATAATAAACCATCGATATAATAGTCATGATGCATAAAATAAAATGCATAATTTCAAGAACTATAATGTTTATTAATAAAAAAAAATATTTTTATAAATATAATATTTCTAACGGCTTTCATTACTGTCCATGTGGTCACATTTCTATCCTAACCTAACCTAGTAGAGAAGAAATTGACTTAAAATGCATAATAACAACGAAATGATAGTTATACTAAATGAGTGTTATGTTATTCGATCGTATGCTAGATAAATTATACAATTCGTTTTTATGCTAAACGTTCATTATGCTTTTCGTGACTATATACTTAAATGAAATTACACAAAATGTTTTTATACTGATTGAAGTTCACCCAATAAATAGTGGCTCCTGGAGATCAAGGGGAGAGAGCTTTGCCTAGCAGTGGGGAAATTATACTAGAAAGTGGGCTAAAACAAAATAAAAGTATCAATTCACCGAAACAATTCCGAGAGTTAAAGTTTTATATTTTTTTAATTTCCACAATGTTTTATCGCAGTAACGTTCCATCAAACGATACATTTGTTATCAGGGCTTCTATTTATGGGGTAAAAACGATATCATTTTTGATCCTGTTATGGAATTGTTCTTTTTTTTTATGGCACAGGAAGGCAAACGAGCACACAGGCCACCTGATGGTAAGTGGAAACTGTGACCCATAGACATTCGCATTCGCAAGACCGCAATCCTAAGACTGCTAATGCGTTGCCAACCCTGAGGACTAAGATGGAATGCCTCTATGCTAGTCATTTCACCGGCTGTCTTATCCCCAAACCGGAACACAACAATGCGAACACTGCTGTTTGGCGGTAGGTTAATGGATAAGATGGTGGTACCAACCCGGACGGACCCTGCACAAGGTCCTCCCACAAGTAACTTAACTCTTAACTTGACTACCATTACTGTCAAGTAAATAAGAGCTACTAGGGAAAATGCTTATTTACTTAGGAGGGTAATATACATATAACTGCTATTAGGTCTGTCTTTTTGGCTAGCCGTAAAATGAACTGCATAGTTACGTCATAATAACTCCCCTGTTGTAGGAAAATCACCTCACGCACATTCCAGATCTCAACTCTTACATTCCAAAGATCTCACTTAAACATCAAACGTTTCCTTGGAAGTAATGACATTCATTAAAGTAAGGAATGTTTATTACTTCTAGGTTTTATACACGGAGTAATTTGTTCACGTGAAAATGCGATGTTACCCTCCCCTTAAAACTAAAGCTTGTCCCAGTAAAAAATGTCGCTTATAAACTTTAAAAAAATCCTTATTAAATATTAAAATTCACCAAATTTTCTGATACCGTTTTATTTGATATTCCTTAAAATATTATTATTTACGCATAAAGACCAGTTTAGGATTATTTCATCCAGAAACTTCTTAATTTTCCCTTGACCCCTGCCATCAAAGTTTGTACATCGTCATCGGTGATCAGTTTGGAAGCTTCATTCCACTTCCGCTTGAAGTCTTGAACTGAAGTGGCATTACTTTTATGTTTTAAAAGCTTCTGTTTCACACGAGCCCAATATTTTTCAATGGGTCGTAACTCCGGGCAGTTGGGAGGATTGAGAGTTTTTTCAACAAAATCGTCATTATTTGCTTTGTACCACTCTATTGCTTCCTTCGTGTAGTGACACGTGGCCAAATCAGGCTAAAACAGGGCAGGTGAAGTATGCCTCTTAATGAATGGCAACAATCGTTTTTTGAGGGACTCATTCGGGTATAATATCACCATTTATGGTTCCATTAGCAAAATATGGTGTACTGTGTTTGCCACATGAACAGATCGCCTGCCACACGAAAACTTTATTTGCAAATTTATCCATTTTGATAACCTTATACTCTTCACTTACTACTTTTCTGTCGGTCCCAGAATAATAATAGTGAAGTCATTTGAATTCAAGTTTGCAGTAAGTTTCGTCATCCATAACCTGTACAATATTTTTTTTTAGTCATTTTTGAATAAAGTTTTCTAGATCTCGTTTTAGACTCTTTTGACTGTTTTGCATTTCTGTTGGGCACTTTAGTTTGTTTAAACGTTGTTATAAATCAATTTTTCTTCACTCGTTGCACTGTAGATTTCGAGGTTTTAAACTTCTTGGCCAAGTCTCGTACCTACAGAGAGGGTAGTTCACTATAGTATAGTCCACTTTCAGGCCATCGCCGTATACCACCTGTCTCCCTGAACCGTTTTAAAACCCTTTGAACGGTTCTTGTAACGTTTTCAGCTCCAATGCCACTTTCTTCGCAGTGATGCCTTTATATTGAACATATTTGTACAAAATAAATTCGTGTAACTTTTCTTGCACCGACGACATCGTTGAACATCTAGTACTGACAACTTTTTTTTTTCTTATTTATACGGGTGCCTCTGACCTTGGGGCTTTAAATGCATAGATCATTTCTACTCCTGAAACTAAACTTCTTTTGTTCTGTAAGTTGTTAAAAATATGTTCAGTTTAAATTTATTTTTTATCATACAAGTTAAATCTAATTTTCAATGTACGCGATCCAATTCTCCATTTTCCTTTAGCCCCCGTACCAAGGTAAGGTCGCCCCCGTACCATGAGATAGTGATTACATGGCCAGTATGTAATACACTGATTTTACAATTAGACTTTAACATCAATTAGTTATCTAAATTTAAGTTATTTTTTCATGTTGCAGAACAAAAGTAGTTCAGTTTAGCGAGTAGAATCGATCGTTGAATTTAAAGCCCCAAGGTCAGAGACACACTGTACATTATAGAGCATCCTAACGGGAAACATAGTTTTCAAACCTCTTTAGATTTCATCCTGATACACAACCCCATCTAATAATGATCGATATTTTTTTCTGGGACAAGCTTTAGTCCGATTTTTGAATATTTTACATGGCAACCTACCTAAGTCTTTTGCGTTCTCCTTTCCAAGAACATATTTAGTAATTAAAAACGTTCAAAACTAGCATTTCATAGTTACTATAATGTATTCAAAATTCGTGGAAATCGAACTTGATTATTGGTAAGAAACGCTATCGCCCGGATCTATAATGTATGAAAAAAATTACAGCTACGCGATTCAGGCCTTCCTTTGCAATACCCTTGAGATGGTAACTGCTCCTGGTATAGATTTTAAACTCTATAACCAACTGACAAGGGCCTCTATTCCATACGGTATAAACCAAATTGACCTTTTATCGTATTGTCATCGTTTTGATAGCTCTTATTTACAATTTTTTTATACCAATAACAAACGGTTGGAGTCAAATCGGCAGTAATTAATAATGCGTAGTAAGTATTTAAAAAACTTTATTGTGGAAACAAATATATAAAAGTTAAATAGAGAGCACCAGATCGCCTCCACGGTTTTTAACTTATGACCATACCTGGGATAACTCAGGGCAAGTTCTAGGGATTTGATATCGATAAAAAAGATGTCGATATAATATTTATATATCTAACGTGACGCGTGACATTGTATTTTTTCTGGAGAAAACTGTCATTACATTTAGAGCAAAATAATTTTGACTCACGTAGTTGTATGTCAGGATATTCACTAATCCACGAGTTAATATAATTATCGCGTGGGCGTGGATGTTTCTTGGGCGGCATGATTATTTTGGACTTTGTAACAAACGTAGCGGAATATTACCTCGTATATTATTCTTACTCTAAGATATGAATGGCACTGACAGTAAATTGTCATTTTGATTGAAATTACATTCGCATACTTTTATTATCTTAAGAAGCTCGATATCAGATATGGCATCGAACCTCTTTACAGTAATCGAGAATGATCAATGTGCACATGTATTAATTTAATTATATCGACATCTTTTTTATCGATATCGAATCCCTAGAACTTGCCCCGAGTTATCCCAGGTATGCTTATGATTATATGATTCTATTATTTTTATTGTAACAACTGTAGGTACTTAAATAAAATTTCAATATGACGCCGCGAAACTAAAATGTAGGGAAGAATAAAACCAATATAAGTCTATTCCAAACATTAATGCATTATACAACGTTAATGCTACCTTTTACACAGGAAATTTAAAATAATTGCGTAAATCACTGAAAGTGTGAAATTAACCTTTTTTGTATTGTTATTAAATGGGCCGGGAATGTTTGTCGTATGCACCCACAAAGATGGGCCAATGCAGCAACTTAGTGGGTCCCCCAGGACGGCTACAGACGGCGAGGCAGACCCAATCGGAGAGGGCGGGATGACTTGGACGCTTTTCTGAAGGATTGGCCGATGATTGCTACAGTGCACTTTGCAGTGGGACACTATATTGGGCTAATTAATAATAATAAAAAATAAAATAAAAAAAGATACTTATACAAAAATACTCGATTGCAATGAAACTATAAAGGTAGGTATATAAAGATACTTACATGGACTCATAAGAGAAATAAACCCACGGATGTCACACGCGAGAACAGCTGTTCTATAACGGAGCATTTTCTCTTGTGGAATAAAACAAAAGCACATGGGGTAAGCTCCACGAGCTTCTGTCAAGTCCGCAACTTTCACTTGTTAGAATGATTTATACAAACGTCAAAAGCATTAGTTAGTAGGGATCACACCTCGTTTTGCCGCGTGATTTATTCCGCAAACAACCGAGGAGCGGCTCTGGCGGCATTAATCAGGTCGAACATTAATTAGGTTGTGTGAAAAATGTTATTTTATTTTTATCACACGGCATATCGTGTGCTTAGAATAGTAACCATGTGTTTTCTACTCAACTAAGAGAGTCAATCTTTGATAACGTATCTGATCTCGTACTATAAAAGCGTAGTAAAGTTATTTTATTTTATTTTATTTCCTATGAGTTGTACGTTTTACCAGAAAAGTTAAAAGATTTGAACTGAATCGATTATAGTGGTTAACATACATACATACATTAAATCACGCCTGTTTCCCAGAGGGGTAGGCAGAGACCACTTCTTTCCACTTGCTACGATCCTGACAAATTTCCTTCGCTTCTTCAACATTCATACATCGAGTCATGCACGCACGTCGGTTTCGGGTACTTAAGATTCGGCCCTTTTCCAGTATTTCTCCGATTTGATTCGAAAAAGTACGCCTAGGGCGGCCCCTTCCGACCCTTCCACACACTTTCGATCTGTATATCTCTTTCGTCAATCGTCCCTCATCCATCCTTTCCAAATGACCGAACCATCGAAGCATGCCCTTTTCAATCTTAGTCACTACATCTTCTTTTATTCCACACTTCTCTCTGATTTTTTCATTTCTAACTCTATCAATAAGTTTCACACCACACATACTACGCAAAGAGCGCATTTCAACTGCATTTACACGACTTACATGCTTGTCCTGCCATACCCAACATTCACTAGCATACATCAGGGTAGGGGCCAGCACTCCATTGTGAACAGCCAGCCGGGCTTTTTGTGAAACGCCCTGTCTGCTCACAAAGAAGTACAGGGCCCCATTAATTTGATTCCCCGCATTTACCCTCCTCTCGATATCCTTCTCACACTTACCATCTCTTGTAAACACACTTCCCAGGTATACAAATTCGCTCACTTGTTCTACTAATTCACCATTTATATTTATCACGCACTCAGTCATCTCTTCATCCTTCTCTATCACCATGATCTTGGTCTTGGCAACATTTACTTTCATCCCCTTTTGCTTAAATCCCTCATTCATCACTGTCACCATCTCCTGCAACTCAAGTACCGATGGGGCAAGTATAACTTGATCGTCGGCATATAAGAGGCATTTGATTAGCAACTCTTGCACACGCAAACCCTTATCATACTCTTTCAAATCCCACATACAACTGTCCATGAATAGATTGAACAGCCATGGTGAGGCAACACAGCCCTGTCTAACACCTTTAGAGATGTTAAACCAGGCCGAGTATGCCCCATTGATCCTGACACAGGCTCTGGAGCCCTCATAAAGGGACCTCAAAGCCTGCACCAGGTTGCTGCTCACTCCATACATAGACAGCACCGTCCACAACTCCTTTCTATCTACCCTATCATAGGCCTTTTCCAGGTCCACAAAAGCACAGAAAACCTTTTGGTTGACAGCCAAGAACTTTTCTGTGATGGACCGTAGTGAAAAGACCTGATCCGTACATCCCATTCCCTTTCGAAATCCCGCTTGTACATCCCAGATTTTGTCATTCGTAACATTCAATACCCTTTCAATTAAAATCTTCGCATATACTTTGCCGACAACACTAAGGAGGCTGATACCGCGGTAGTTTTTGCAGTCTTGCTGTGACCCCTTTCCTTTATACAGTGGGACGATAACGGCCTTGACCCAATCTTCCGGGACTCGGCCGCTACTCCAACATGCATTGAAAAGGCGGTACAACAGACTACCCACCAGGCCATCTCCTCTCCTCAGCATTTCTATCGACACTCTATCACAACCTGCTGATTTTCCCGCTTTCATACTTTTTAATGCTTTCATGATTTCACTCATACTAATTTCACTTTCATCTTCGCTACTTGCACCTTTACTCATGCTTTCTGGCTCACGAGAAATATCTTCGCATTCAAACAAGCTTTCAAAATAAGTTTTCCATCTATCAAGCATTTTTTCTTCCTCACATATTAAGTTTCCAGACTCATCCCTCACCGCGCTTAATTTAGTTTTCTCTGATTTCCCCCGAGCCGATTTAATCAAGCTCCAAAAGAGTTTAATATTCGACCGGAAGTTGTCAGAGAAACTCCTATCATACTTTTCATTCAGTAAATCTTTCTTTCTAGCTACAACGTCTTTCACTCTTTTCTTTGATCTATTATACTCTTTTTTCTTTCTGTCGCTTAGATCTTGTCCTGGATCTACAGCTACAAAATCCAACCAACACTTTTTCTTCTCTTTCACTACATCATCTACCTCTCTATCCCACCATTCCGGACGTTCATTCTTGCTTTTTCTTCTTTTATAGTGGTTAACACTTCTAAATTAAGCCACAGTTATGTTAACAGTTATGCTACCTTAAATTCAAATATAGTTTCATGTTTGACACTTAATATACTTCATTTAATTTAGAATGAGAAACCACAACAACATTATATTGCGGCTCGTGAACTGTAATCTCTTTACAATTTGTACTAGAGTAACAATTGACGACACGCAAATAAAGTGACATTAATAGTAGATTGTATAACTAGGGTCAAAAATAAGCCATAGTACCCCGAGATGGTTATTTTCCCGAGCAAAGCGAGGGAAAATTGTGCGAGGGGTACCTAATATGGCTTTTAGACCCGAGTTATACACTCTACTTTTCACTTCGATTGTGAGAAAATAAAAGAATTATACAAAAGTAAAAAATTAACAATGATTATCCATCCACAATGTATTCCGCGGCAAAATATTGTTTTAATTTGGCGGCGTGTTTTTTTTAAAACTACTTTGACACAGATACAAAATATAGACTAAACGGCGCTGACCGAGTGAGTATTTAGCGCTTTAAAGCGTAGCTCAAACGATTTATGATATTTTAGCAATTGTAAAATAGGTACTAAAAAACACCTAATGTTTTGAGAAATGAATTCTGTTACCTGATTGGTCGGTTTTAATATAGCTTTATTATGGTTGGTTGATATCAAATACATTTTTTTTTTTAATATTTGAATTAGTTAACGAGTGTACGTACCAAAAAGAACCTAACGTTCCGACTGACAGTCGATGTGTATTGTGATTGGTGGATTTAATTTGGTGAAGTATTTTGATTGGTCAAATTAAGATGTTTTGTAAATGTAAATCATTCTATTTTCAATTTCATATTTTCCCTAGTGAAAATATATACATTATATTTTCCCTCGGTTGTACATGTATCACTTGAGTCTCGCTTGATAAGTCTAATTTGACAAACTTTTTGAGCATGAGAAGTGAAAAACAATTTTATTTTGCGGCTCCCAGACTATTGTACTGCTCTATTTGCTAGGTAATAAATAGTTGACCAAACGCAATATAATGTTATTGTGGTTTCTCACCCTAAAATAAATGAACTATAGGGAATCATTAAAAAAAACGTGCAAAAACAACAGAATATATATCATATATTATTCTGTAGTGTATGTATGTGGTCGCTAAAACGCTTCTACCTTAATAAGGGTTAAGGCCTCAAGCGCCATCTATGTGAGTGGGTGAGAACTAAACCTAAGCGGAAAGCTAAAGCGGAAAATGACTGAAAGTGAAGGAGTGCAGGACATAAAGCTTACGTTACTAATTGACAGATGGAGCTGAAACATAGATGTATCTACTCGACGATAGATGGCGTCACGATCACGACACCGAGTTGAAAGTCGGTCTAGGTAACTGCATTTTTTTTGTAAAGTAGGAGGCACTAGAATTACTATTTGATACTTTCTGCACTGAAATCTAGTTTTACAAAAAAAACGAGGATATTAGACCGACGATAAGGTAAAGCTCAAAACAGGATTTTTCGCCTTTTTGTGAAGTTTAAGTCCACAACCACAAAAAACTTCACACGACTCAAAACTTGAATTCGATTTTAATATAACATTACACAATATATGATAACGCGCGCCTACGAAGCTAGTGGTCGTGGGTTCAAATCCCGGTAAGGGCAAATACATATTAGTGTGAGGAGCGCAATATTTGTTCCTGAGTCATGGATGTATTCTATTCATTTCAGTATATATTTTTCAATAACTATAAATATTTTATATCGTTATCTAGTATCTAGTACAAGCCCAGAGCTTCGTTCGGGACTCGGCCAATTGATGTGACATGGTCCCCTGATATTAATAATTAAAAAGAATAGTAGGTAGGTACCATATCTTTTTACCGTTAATATTGATTCAAATAATAATGGAGATTAAACACTGACTATTTTTAATTTTTGTAAAAAAAAATCTTAGATTTCCTAACACAAATAACTCTGCTGCTAAAAGCAAACAATTCTCAGAAAATTATGTTTCAAAAGAAATAAAATTCCGAACAAGAAACAAGCTACTTAAAAATTAACATTTCCAAGACTCGTAGAATTTAATCATCCTTGAACTTCGACATCAAAGCTTTAAAAGATAAGAAAGATAAAGAAGGATAAGATAAGACTAGACACTCCAGGCTTTACTTACGCATTTCCGGCCATTCGTCTTGGAGAGAAATTGAGTAAAGTAAAAAAATATCCTTGAAGCTTTTAGACCTAGGCACACAACAAGCGATGATAAGTGACGCGATAATTTTTCCTGGTTTCTTTTTTTCAAAAATGATTTCTGGTTTTTTTTTTTTTTTTTGCCGTGTGGTTGCCGGCTTAGAATTGTGCCACTCCATGTCTTCCAGTGGAAGTCGTAAGAGGCGACTAAGGGAATAAAGGCTTGTAGTACTGTTAGGCGATGGGCTTGCAACCTGTCACTAATACGCTGGTAAACATCTTAGCCTAATTGTGCAAATTGTGGTTACAGAGTTATCAACAAGTTTTTGGAGTTGTTGGTAATTCTGTAGCTCTGCCTACCCCACTCTGGGAATGAAGGCGTGAAGGTATGTATGTATGTATGTATTTTAATTCGGGAATTTGATATGTATCGAATAATCCATAGACATTTTTATTTTGGGTAGATACAGTCGAACAAGAAACTCCTTTGCCACTTTCCTTCTATTTATGACGATACAACAGTGAAAATGCTGTATTTTATTTTTTAATGTGTCACAAATGATTGTTAGTGACCCATTTACAAAAAAAAAATGGTTTGCAGCCGCCAATGTCATTAGAGATGCCAAATCATTTGTAAAAAGAGATAAAAAAGATAAAAGATGTTTATTCAGTAAGTAGGCCGCACGGGCACTTTTACACGTCAAAAATCTACCAGCGCTTCGGAAGAGACCACTGCTGAGAAGAAACGCCGCAAGAAACTCAACAGTAAGTCGTTTTTTAAATATTGCTAATGATATTATACAATAATAAACATAACCTAGCATTATATAAAACAATGAATCTCACATAACACCAAAAATGTATTCATGCGTAGTTGAGCAGGAAAACGTGTCAAAACTCAGAATTGTCACAAAACTAATAAGCAACAGTAATATAAAAAAAATATATATATAGAAAGTATACAAGTTATACTTACCTGTGACGGTGCAATACCACATGCATAAAAGTTTCGATACATTCTCTTACAGAAACCGTGTCCCCTAGACAATAATACAATATTTACATATTTTTTAAGACTAATTTAAATTATTAAATTATTTAGGTGTTGGCCAAGCATTTTTATCTGTTAGATAGTCTTCGACCCTATAGTAAGCTTTAGACATCAACGACTTTTTCAAGTAAGTTTTAAGTACTGGAAATGGTAACTTTAAAACAACGTCAGGTAATTTATTAAAGAAAAGGATGCATTGACCTACAAATGATTTATAAACCTTACGGACACGAAATTTTGTAACTTATAGGAATCTCTATTACTCTATAGGAACCTTATTGTTGTAGAATGTCAGATTGACTTTGGAACGATAAGACGATAAGACTTAAGTTAAGAGATAGAGCATATTTTGTAATTTTGTTTATTTGAAAAAATATTTTGCCAATTGAAAGGTCAATTCAAGGAGAAAAGCTAATTATATGTATGTATTGAGCGAAAGTGGGACGGGCCACTAGCATTTTTTTCCCTAAAATGTGTCAAAAGGCTTCGCTTTTATAAAAAAACTGTGACATCCTCTGTTATGTGTGGAGGCCTTTACCAAACCAAAATGTTATGATGGATCGTATAGCGACACCCCTGCCCTGCTAAGACAAATAGCGGTATCTCTGACAAAACTCCTGTAGCAGATGCAACCTTATTACTAATACGAGAGGGTTGTATCTGCTTTGGCTATTGAGTTTGAGATATCGCCTTTTGCCTTAAGAGGCTGTATTTAGTGAGGCAACAATGGTTTTCCTATACCAATATTTGGTGAGCCTTTTAAATGGGAGTATTAAATAACGTAGATATTAATAATATTAATATTTGTCCTTTATGCCTTTAAATTAAAACTATGGACTATAGTTATTATTAATAATTAGCACACAAAATTTATTCGAGCGTAATTTTCAAAACAAGAACATTATAAGTGAGAATAAAATAACAAACTGACGAATTGAGAACCACCTCCTTTTTTGAAGTCAATTTGAAAAAAATAGAAATGTCTGTATTGTTCACGTTTTTGACATTTGTTTGCATTATTTTGTTTGATATAAAAAAAAACAAATCTTTAACTTCAATAGTTCAGAACTTTGCAGAATGTTCACTGTTAACTCGTTTTATATTAATAATAGTATATTTTAGATTTGTTTCGATATCAGGGGTTTTAGGGTTGCGTACTCAAACTAGGAACCGTTATAGTTTAGCCATGTCCGTCCGTCTGTGTGTCCGCAGCCTAGCTCAGAGACTCTTATACCCGTATTAATAAACTCATCTTGGCTGAGATGCCCGTCACAAGTTACGTCAAAGTAAACGTCAAGCTATAGGGAACTGTCAATTTAGACGCATCTTGAGACGAGGATTACAGTCGAGATCAGTTTATTAATACGGGCCTTAGTACTAGGGAGCTGTAATTTGGCATAAATATGCATATTAATCACGCCACCTAAGTGGTAAAAAAATCTTTTTTTTTAGTGTACCTCCCCTACACGTAACTTCGGGATGTATTTTTTTACTGGTCTACCCCATCCATAGTGTGGGTTGTCGTTGAATAGGTCTTACAAAAATATTGCGGGTTTTTGAAGACAATTTTACGTTTAAGGTATCCATTTATGACACATTATGCTTTAAACTATCACTACTAAGTAGACTTCAGTGGTTCTTGAGTTACAAACGGTTTAAATGTGTATACCTACTTATTTGCGGTGTTGGTAAACTGACCGCGACCTGTCTATGTATGGGGATAACAGTTTTCCAACGGCAAAGTTAAGTTTATCGCGAGGTCTAATTTGTTTGTAGTAACGGCTTCGGAACCCTACACTGAGCATGGTTCGACATGCTCTTGCCCGATTTTATAGCGTTCATATTACAATTTAAATTTCATAATGGTAATCTTGTTTGTTTAATGTCCAAACCACAAAATAATTACTCTAAATTTGATGACAGACTTATTTATGATCAGACTTACTTAATTCTAGACAAAACAACAATTTCAAATCATCTTAATCAAATTAAGCATCTCATTATTCCAACAACTTTTAAGTTGTGCGGAGAATTCGTAATTCCCCAAATATCATTATCATTTATCATTAATGGATCTCAAAGTTAATTAAATAACCCTATAACGGCCATGAATATCCCAACTTTGAAAACAACCTTAATATTATTTATAATTGAGTTATCACGGAATTATCAATGAAAATAATAATACGAGTGTTCGATAAAATATTCCCATATTAATGACTTTATTTCTCGGCTTCATTAAAAGCTTATTCATATAAAGAACAACTGAAAGAAATGATTTATAAATCATTTCTTTCAGTTGTTCTTTATATGAATAAGCTTTTAATGAAGCCGAGAAATCTATAGAATAGCTATAAAAATAACCATGATATAAGATAACAAAGATTTGTTCCTATCTCCTTCTAGCGAAATAGAATTGAACATGGAGTTTATATGACCGACGTGTTACATGACGTCACAGTGCATATTGGATCTCTCTGTCTAATCGCTGCCTAATTAGCAGTTCACAATTTGTAACAACCTTATTTCTTGGCCGATTTTAATTTCACTTTTGGTGATTTCAAAAATCCACTCATATTACTGAGAGTTTCTGGTAAATAACTCTATATTAAAGATGTGTATGAATAACGCATGAAAAAAACAACGCAACCGATAAGATGACGATAAAATTATAGAAGTCATAAAAAGTTATTTATTTCCTACCATTTATAATAAGCAACAAACCAGAAACGGTAGTTTTCAATGTGATGTATTTGATATTCCTCTCACTTTTCCTCCACAATGTCGTGGCAAATGAAAACGCAACAATCAAGTCTGAAGATCAGTCTGTTAACGACATTGCTGGTCATTTAGTATCATTACTAGACGTAAATGAAACTAGCAATGAAAGACTAAACGAGCTAAAAGAAAAAATAAAGAAAATCAACGGTTATATTGTTGATAAAGAAAAATATGCTCAAGTATTGATAAATGAATCGATTGGTTATGGTTTAAATGAGACCCATTTCTACAAAGCTCTTATTGATGAAGATGAGTTTCAAATAATTTTAGACGAAGAACCGAAAAGTCTTTACGTGCAAATGAAAGATAAAATGAATAGAGATGATATTCTTAGTATCATCTCAGATAGAAATAAAACAGGTGATGTGGTGCAATCAGCGAGAAGAATGATGAATGATGATTCAACTGCACCGATGACTAAAACTGATAATGAAGAGGTTATTGATGAAGTGGTTGATAAATTCCTTGGTGAAGCTTCTTCTGATTATCACAATTTTACTACCAAAGATGTTAATAATATGTACTGGGGTAAGTCGAGCGAAGATTTTATGAGAACAAGTAAAATGAGACCTTCCCCAAGGTTTTCCACAACGATCGGTCCTCCGCTGCTGTCATCCAGAAAACCTTGGGAAGGTCTTTTTCCAGCAGTGGACGTCTTGCGGCTGATAATGATGATGATGATGAAGTAAATATGATGTGTTAGGGGTTTTTGTCTTCCTGAAATAGTATTTGGTTTACATGTTTCTGGCTATCGGATAGTTTAGTTTTATGAGTATCGTATAAAAATAAATCATTTCGGGATATAGAAATAAATTAAGAATTTTTATTTGGCTTATACCACAAAAATAAAGCGACAATGTTTATAAACAATACCGGAATAAACTTAGATATCGTTTCTTCATGCTCGTAATTCCGCACAATCTAATGTCCATACAATAATATTTCACCACATTTTCGCTACTCTGCACAATCGTTATTTGTGTAAAGAAGCAATTCTTCCTATTCGCTATTCTGCCCAATCTGACTTTTACACAATAGTACACACACATACATAAACTCACGCCGTCATTCCCAGAGTGGGGTAGGCAGAGCTAAAGAATTACCAACAAGTCTTAAAAGTTCTTGATAATTCTGTAACCACATTTTGCACAAGTAGGCTAAGATGTTTTCCAGTGTATTAGTGACAGGTGGCAAGCCCATCGCCTAACAGTACTGCAAGCCTTTATTCCCTTAGTCGCCTCTTACGACATCCACGGGAAGACATGGAGTGGCACTATTCTAACCCGGCAACCACACGGGTCCCACAACCCACGGCAACCACACAATAGTATTTCATGTAATAATGTAAGTCATTATTTGTGTACAGTAGCAATCCAATTATTTTTGTCCTGTAGGTACATTTGCGTCTTGCTGTTATGTGGGAAAACTTTTTCGTAATATAAATAATTTGAATTCTCCTGATTATCGCCAACCATAAAATTGGTTCGTTATTTTTCACAATGTTACATATAAACTTAACTATCAGCACTCTCTCCATTGTGTGTCTGCGGAGTACTGGCTCTGACCAAATGTTTATCTTCGCGAAGTTTACTAATTTGTACCGACGTATCTTGAGCAGTAACTCAATTTCGATTCTCAGGCGACGGAGTTGTGCCAACTTTATATTTTACTTTGAGCAAATTAACTACATTTCCTGCTTGTAAAATAAAATGTTGTGTTTATAGGTGAGCTCTTATAATGAGTTGCTGTCAGTATAATTAAGTTTTTTTTGTCAAGGGATTTTACTATCCATTATTCTATATTCTTCATGTTTTTTTTTATTGAATAGAGAAGGCAAACGAACACACAGGACTCCTGATGGTAAGTGGGATCTGTGTCCCATAAATACGAGTATTTGCATTATCAATACTACAACCTTAAGGAGCGACCACACTGCTGCTCAAAATACGGAGACGGTCCGGAATCGCAGTGACGTGCAGTAAGCGTCACGACATTACCGCATGCTCTCTTCTCACCGCTGCCGTGACGTTTATGGCACGTCACGGCGATTCCGTACCGTCACCGTATTTTGGCGTTATCCGGTTAAATTAATACTTAAGAAAAACAAAAAAAAATGCATACATACTGAGATACTCAAATTTCTCAAAGGTTAGCTGGAAGGGATAAATTACCATTTTTTTTTTTATCTTCATGTGTCAACTTGTGTTCAACACAAAAGTGTTGTATAATAGTGGTAACATACACACACATATCTTAAACTCCATATTAATCACCTGTACTCCAAAGTGCAGTTTTTCTAAGCATAATGATTGATGAAATGTCAAAATTTAATTCTTTCAGATCCTCAAAAGGAGTTAGAAGAGCTGAAAGAGTTCCACTCTGGCAGTGGGAGGCGCATCTACAACGGGATACGCACTACAATCCAGGATTACCCTTTTATGGTGACCATCCACGTCATGGGGCGGTTCTGGTGCGGAGGCTCCTTGTATAACTGGGAGCTGGTCATCACCTCAGCTGCGTGTCTTCAGTTGTGAGTCTAAAGTTTTCTCAATCAATCAACCAACAAGGAATATTCATGACTCTTTATGGATAACCATGAAAAGCCAACAAAATTTTGTTCCTATCTCTTTCTAGCAAAACAGAATGTAACATGGAGGTTATATATGGCCGACATGTTAGATGACGTCACAGTGCATATCGGATCTCGGAATCGCTGTCTAATTAGGTTTAAAACGTTTGTATCACCTTTTAACTTCACGTTTGGTGATAGCTTTTATGTTATTTTTGAAAATTGTGGGCATGCTTCGATGGTTCGGTCATTTGGAAAGGATGGATGAAAGAAGATTAACGAAAGAGGTACAGATCGAAAGTGTGTGGAAGGGTCGGAAGGGGCCGCTCTAGGGGTACTTTTTCGAATAAAATCGGAAAAATACTGGAAAAGGGCCGAATAAGTACCCGAAACCGACGTGCGTGCATGACTCGATGTATGAATGTTGAAGAAGCGAAAAAAAATTGTCAAGATCGTAGCAAGTGGAAAGAAGTGGTCTCTGCCTACCCCTCTGGGAAATAGACGTGATTTAATGTATTATATGAAAATTCTGCAAAGTGATACGTTCTATGAAATCAGTTCTATACGTTGGTTAAACAAGGGGACACCCATCATTTAGAGATACGTGTGCACGCACTGCTTTCTGTTAGCGAACTGGCGTCGCGCGGTTCAAAACCGCCAGGTCCGACCTCGATTACGAGCGCACGCTCGGCGACCAATGGGCGTCCGTAGTTCAAACGAAATTTTGCTGGAAACTACTGTCTACACGGTCGGTCTCAACCTAGGTTACGCTGTCGAAAAGTTTTGTTGGTTGTACTAGGTGCTTAAAGGGCCTGCTAGACAGTTTCCAACAAGCCCTTCTGACAGCGCGACTTTTGTTAAGACCGACGGCCTTGGCCACAGGCCTAGGACCAAGGTCGCTCCATTGGTTTATTGGCAGATTTATAGTAGGCGCTTAAGCTCTGATATCTGTGTGTATTATCTTCTAATATATAAAATTTCCATGTCACAATGTTAGTTACCGTACTTCTCCGAAACGGCTTGACCGATTCTTATGAAATTTTATATGCATATTCAGTAGATCTAAGAATCGGACAACATCTATTTTTCATCCCCCTAAATGTTAAGGGTGGTCTGCCCCTAAATTTTACATACATGGCAAAACAACGTTAGCCGGGTCAGCTAGTTATTGTATAATATCATTAGCAATATTTAAAAAACGACTGTCTGCTGAGTTTCTTGCGGCGTTTCTTCTCAGCAGTGGTCTCTTGCGAAGCGCTGGTAGATGTTTCACGTGTAAAAGTGGCCGTGCGGCCTACTTACTGAATAAACATCTTTTGTCTTTTATCTTGCCGTGCTCTTTTGGGCCGTGTGGTTGCCTGCTTAGAGTAGTGCCACTCTATGTCTTCCCGTGGATGTCGTAAGAGGCGACTAAGGGATTAAAGGCTTGCAGTACTGTTAGGCGATGGGCTTGCCACCTGTCACTAATACACTGGGAAACATCTTAGTCTACTTGTGCAAAATGTGGTTACAGAATTATCAAGAAGTTTTAAGACTTGTTGGTAATTATTTAGCTCTGCCTACCCCACTCTGGGAATGAAGGCGTGAGTTTATGTATGTATCTTTTATCTTTTTCTCTTTTTTTTTATCTTTTTCATCCAGGATGCATAACAACCGGTTTTTCCGAGAGAACCCCAGGGTACTGCAGGTGAGGGTCGGCAGCAACCACAGCAGAGTCAGCGGGCAAGTGCTGGACGCGCTTGAGGTATTTAAAAAAACCAGGATTGTTTCTAGTAGACCTAGTCCCAAACGGGTGGCGGTCTGGTCGCATAACAAATATTGTCATAATATCGATTGTCATAACACTTTACGCATAAAATTGATGCTCATAATTTTTTTTTGGCATAAATTATACTAGGCATAATTGTTCCTTGTCATAATTGTACGGAGTCATAATTGGTTTAATCATAATGTAGAAAGGCATACATTTATTAAGTCAAAATATTAATATAACATAAAGTTAGTGCCAAAACCGACTCGGATCGCGGATAGGTTAGGGTTATTTTTTTATAAAAGAGCGGAAGAAGTTTATTTATAAAGGCATACCATTATAAAGTATGGTTAAATAATTTTATGCGCATCAAATTTATGCGCGTTACACAATATGTTCTTAAACATTATGATTAAAAACTTTATGCGCATAAATGTATGACAATTTACAGTTATGCGCAATGATGAGTATGACGAATCCTTGTATGCCCATCAAAAATATGACTTTAAACTTTATGCAACCCGACCCCTACCCGTCCCAAACTTAACAATAAACTTACTTAAATAGAGAAATACATAGGAAAAGTCCTAGACGTACAAGTAAATACTTGTACTGATCACATAACGTTTCAGCGCTTCGAAGGCGAGGTAATACCAACGTAGCTAAAATATTCAAATAAATAACTAGTCGTATTTTTTTTTTAACTTTTCTCTTTTTTTTATTTTTTATTTGACGATGCAAATAGCAGAGCATGGTAGTGACCATTGAGTAGTGACCCTGCCTATAAAATTTACGGTCTGTGGTTCGATTCCTGATCAGGGCAATTTTTTGTGTGATGAACTTACGCAAGTATTTTTTCTGAGTCTTGTTTTTATTACAGTGGTATTTATTTCTTTGTAGGTACATAAGTTTATCGTTGCCTGGTAACCATAACTCATAGGATAACGTTAC
Organism: Acleris emargana; assembly: GCA_927399475.2. Lineage (NCBI taxonomy): Eukaryota > Metazoa > Arthropoda > Insecta > Lepidoptera > Tortricidae > Acleris > Acleris emargana. The sequence continues at coordinate 17,139,108 of OV656854.1, forward strand.
AAAAATCTGTAATAAAATAACATTTCAGTACAGATTTTACCTACTACCACAGACAAGTCAGTTCTCATAGTAAAATTGGTTGTAATAATGCTGGTCATTTCCTATAGGTTTTGAACGCATAGAAGAGGACTTATGATATGTGTGTAGATAATTTGTTACGTACTCCATTAATTGTATTTTTACGCTACAAGAAAGCATCGTCTCATTCCAAGGAGATTATGTAGTTAATTAGAAAATACATTCATAGTAATGAGGGAGCTACTGGACGCTCGACGTTTGCTCCGTGCAGTCTTAACATAAGATCTCACTCATCTTGGTAAACCCTCTCAGAAGTCTCCCCCCCTCAGGTGTATTTCCATCCGGCGTACAACCCGCGCACTCTTCGCAACAACATCGCGGTGATACGCCTGCGCAAGCGGTTGTATTTTGGCCCTCACCGCGTACCCAAAGCTATCGAGATCTCCCACACTGAGACCCCACCCGCCCCTACCTCTGAAGTCACCGTGATGGGGTGGGGCGTCACTAAGGTAATGTATAGGGTTAGGTCTTTTCGCGGCATATCGTGGTTCTAGAATCCATGGAGGCTATTCCCTAATTAGTTTTGTTTTTAGTTCGGATTTTCGGAGTTTCTTTGTTGGTATCGCTTTCACAGCGGATATTCAAAATAAAAAATAAATTCAAAATTATTTATTTCAGGCTTACCCTTACAATATTTAGTACAGTTCCTTATTGCATATTATTAGTAGACAAAATTTACTAATCATCTTTAATATTGATACGATATAACAATTTTATAATTTTGATGTCACAACTTATTAAAAGAAAATCAATAATAATAGTAACATAATTTAAATCTTACCATATATCTACTTGATCGTACCAATACCAATATTAACCCAGTGTTGTGTCATAGACTCCCGGCTTCAGTGAACATCCGGAAGATGCCGTTGTTACTGGCGCGCATGCGTTGCAGTAACGATGCCACTTTCTTACGCCTGCCCGTATAAAAGTCATATCATTATGACAACACTGAAGGCCAAAGTCAATCAAGGTGGTATGACCGTATTTTAATAATTTGGAAATAGGGACTCCATGGATTTTAGAACCACAATATGACACCAAAAGAGCTAACCCTAGAATAACTGGACAATAACCGCAATGCTTAGAGACATTTTAGAAACAATGAACACGTACCGTTTCGTAATAAGACAGCGATTAGACAGAGAGATCCGATATACATTGTGATGTCAACAAAAATGATTTCAGGTTTAATTGACAAACAAAACATTGTAAAACAAAGTCATAAAAATTCCCCATTGTCTTTGAAATGTCCCTGAGTACTCTTTTGCTGATAAGCGGAGCGTTGTGCGGAGCGACTCGCATAAAATTGAAACATATGCTGATGTATGCGAGCGTTCATTTAGAAGGGTTAGCGTTGTAGTAAATACAACACGCGAACGTAAACTACATAATTCAAAGTAAACTTTTAAAAACCTTTTTTTATGGTTCCGAAACCGAAGGGTACCAAATGGGACCCTAATAGCCTGTTCTGTCTACGGCCTATAAAAAGCTGTTTTATTTAAATCATCAATAGTCCGTTGCTTTGCAACTTGACTGTGTTTAGTAATTATGTTTGCAGATGTCACAACGACTGGCCTTTGAACCAATCTATCTGCAACGGAAAATGATACCAATTTATCCAAATAAATTCTGCCAGGAGATATACGGAGAGTAAGTACATCTTAGCCTGATTGTGCAAAGGTTACAGAATTATCAACAAGTTTTTAGAGTTGTTGGTAATTCTGAAGCTTTGCCTACCGCACTCTGGGAATGAAGGCGTAAGTTTATGTATGTATTAAGTGTACCGCCATATTTTTTTATATCATTTAGAAGGCAAACTTGCTCACAGTGGGATCTGAGGGCGTAACTATGCAGTTAAGTTTACGGTGAGTGTAAAGGACAGAGCTATAGAACTGCTATAGCTTTGTCCTTTGCACTCGCCGTAAAATGAAACAATTGCATTCTCAAGACTACATATAGACGGCAATCCTAAAACTGCAAATGCTTTACCAACCCCGATGACAAGGCTGGTATAGCTGTGTCTATATCATGTGTCAAATGTGGACAAAGCATCTGTCACTCTCGTACTTATTTACGTGTCAGAAAGTGACTGATGCCTTATACAAACTTTGTCACGCTTTGTCATCATAGACCGCTGAAAAGAGTACGTAAGACATAAATAAAAAAATATAACTACCGATATGTCGATAACACCGATATGCATGTTTGAGAAAAAAATATTATTTGATTGTTATCACGTTACTAGTATATGTATTACAAAAACATTCAGTCGTCCAAATAAATACCTGGTGGGAGGACCTTGTGCAGAGTCCATCCGGGTTGGTACCACCATCTTATCCATTAACCTACCGCCAAGCAGCAGTGTTTGCGTTGTTGTGTTCCGGTTTGGGGATAAGACAGCCGTTGAAATGACTAGCATAGAGGCATCCTATCTTAGTCCTAAGGGTTGGCAGTGCATTTGCAGTCTTGCGAATGCGAATGTCTATGGGTCACAGTTTCCACTTACCATCAGGTGGTCTGTGTGCTCGTTGCCTTCCTATGCCATAAAAAAAATGAACAAGAAAAAGTGTATAAATTAATGAACACTGTTTTTCATAGTAAACAGCAAATTTTTCAATTTATCGCTTTAATCATGGCGCGCGCAAACTATCTCCATCTCACGTTTACGGAAAAACAAACCTTTTTTTTAAGGGTTTTGTATGACTTTTCAGAAAGTTCGTAACTGGTTCGATGTTCTGTGCTGGCACCATGACTACAGGCGAAGGAGCGTGTGACGTGAGTAATTACTTAATAACCATAAGTCCATTATTGAATAATATAAATACCACCGTTAAAATGTGGAATAAAAATAGATGTAGTGACTAAGATTGAACAGGGCATGCGTCGATGGTTCGGTCACTTGGAAAGGATGGATGAAAGAAGATTGACGAAAGAGATATACAGATCGAAAGTGAGTGGATGGGTCGGGTTTTCGAATCAAATCGGAGAAATACTGGAAAAGGCCCGAATCTTAAGTATCCGAAACCGACGTGCGTACATGTCTCGATGTATGAATGCGGAAGAAGCGAAAGAAATTTGGCAAGTAGAAAGAAGTGATTTCTGCCTACCCCTCTGGGAAACAGGCGTGATTTAATGTATGTATGTAAGATAGTGATCCTATTTTCAGATCTGATATTTGGTTAAGAACCACGCTACTTAATAAAAACTTACTTTTAAAAAGTCGTCGGGAAAATCATTTTCTAATTTCTGGCGGGACGTTACTTATTTTGGTGGTCCTTTACAAATTTTGGTGGTCATTTGACAGGATAACGACATTGTGATGGTCAATATTTCGAGAAAAAATATTTTTATAAATGGGGATTACATTTGCGTTTATTTGTTTTATTCGGTTTACTTGATGATCAGTATTTGGGTATCAATTTGAATTAATTCTCATTTTATATTCCTAGACATCGTTTTTTAGGGAAAAGACCATATTGTATCTGGCGCAGCATATTCTAGTTTGATTTTCATTTTTAAAATCGTTGCAAAACGTGCCTAAGTTCTTATGTCTTATGAATGTTATTACAATTGGAACAGTCGAGTTCATAAATATGTCATGTATACACTTTAGTACCTTGTCACTTTAATCGCTGTGTCAATTCGTGGCAGTTTAAACATAAAAATAAATAGACAAGGTACTAAAGCGTACACTTCATTATAAACTCTACCTACACTTGGTACCGTAAAATGTGCCTACTTTGCTCCCCCATGGGTAACTATGCTCCATAGTGACTTTTTTGTATGTTACTTATAAGACAAGGCCGATGACAACTTTTCTAAAAATAATTGATGTATACATCCAGCTGCGCAGTGAATGAAGGCACTAGAATGATTTACAATACAGAATACCTCAATATAACGATGGAGCAAGATTACCCGTGGGGGAGCAAAGTAGGCACATTTTACGGTAACTGATATAAAAAGTGACAGCACATGACTGAAGACGTCATTATCTATCATCTATATATAAATAAAAATGAATTGCTGTTCGTTAGTCTCGCTAAACTCGAGAACGGCTGAACCGATTTGGCTGATTTCTTATTTGTTGTACTTGTCAATGTCAGGAAAAGGTTTTTATGAAAGGAAATAATCGAAAAATCCACTGGGAAAGTCAGTAATTTGCAGCGGGGCGAAGCCGCTGGCGGGCCGCTAGTATATCAATAAAAGTGAATCGCTAAATGTGTTGCTAAGCTCAAAATTCGAGAACGGCTGAACCGATTTGGCTGATTTTTTTTGTTGTGTTTGTCAATGTCAGGACAAGGTTTTCATGAAAGGAAATAATTGAAAAATCCACCGGGAAGTCAGGAATTTGCAGCGGGGCGAAGCCGCTGGCGGGCGAGTATTTAATAATTGTTTAATTTCAGCACGACGCAGGCGGCCCCGCCGTATTGTCCGGCTACCTCGTGGGCATCATTTCCTTCGGCCCCAGCGTGTGCGGGTACCCTAATGCACCGACAGTGTTCACCCTCGTCGGATATTTCTCGGACTGGATAGACACAGTCAATGACACGGTATGATAATAAGCCGGCCGGAATTATCGTGGCACTTTCATACGAACTCCTTATTTATCGACTTTTAATGTACAGTCACCCAATAAAAATGTTAAGCATACTTAGAACCTTGTCATTGTTACTGCCATTGTTATTGTCAACATTTTCGTTTGGGTACTGTACATATCGATATACTAAACTTCTAAATAGATTGATATCTACTTATCATATGGAAAAAATAGGATAATCTGTTTAGTTATGAAGAGAATCGAGAAGCACTTGTTAGCACTAGTAAGTATTTTGAACATGAAATACAAAATGCAGCAATTGATTAAGTATTGCTAGCTGTATTTAGGAACTGATTTAACACCTGGAAGAGATCGATCTTTAGCAATAAGACCGCATGTTATTTACCTGCACTTTTAATCTTCTTTTGAACAATCTGTTTTGTTAATTGTTTGTTGTTTGTTAATTGTATCGATATAATGTACATCTGCGAGCCTATTATGGACGTGTTTACAATGTAGGTAGTCGTGGATAAAACATCTGACGTGTGCTTTATCCACCACGATAAAGGCGACCATAATACGGACCCTAAAGTCGATAAATGAGATCTAACTAGCGTTATTGAAAAAAGTCAGGAAAATTCAAGACTCTGAATAATATAAGTCGATTTAACTCGATTTATCTATTTTTTCTTTAGAAACCCGAGCACTACAGTGGAAAGGCGAAAATAACATCAACGAAGCTTTACAACCCGACAGAAGTAATGATCCTGGCTGAGCAGCTGGCGATGACCACGCCAGCAATACACCAGTTCAACTTCGAAGACGGAAAGGAACCACCTGATATGGAATTGCGTGCAAAAGATTCAAAGGAAGACTCAGACGGGGAAACGGATGAAAAGGATGAAAAACATGTAACGAAAAAGAAGAAGAAAGAATAAAGATTTGATTGACCGATAAATTTTACTGTTCTTGTCCGTTTTACGTACATTTCGGCAACAATCGGTTTACTCCGTTAACTCTTGGACTGTCAAAGTGTATGGAACTGATATACCTAAACGCTTAACGCGACCATCTGCAGCTTCATCATCATCATCATCATGTCAGCCGAAAGACGTCCACTGCTGGACATAGGCCTCCCCCAAGGCTCTCTACTCAGACCGGTCTTGTGCTTATCGCATTCACCGCATTCCCGCGATCTTTACAAGGTCTGCAGCTTACGTCAATTATTTATATGTTCAATAAGCCCACTTTGCTATTCTCCTGGTGGCATGGATCAGCTGCGCCTGCCGCAGCGAGCTGGTTGAAACACTTGGACATCGACCTTCGATCCATGCAGGACGAGCGCCATGCGCAATGACCCGATTTTAGCGGGGAATGTACGGAAGCACTAAAGTGAGCTCAGTTATACCATTAGCATTCTTCATCTTCATCTTAGCTTGTCGACAAAGCGTGGTGAAAGGATTTGCCAGAGGCGATCTGGATCCACAGGCTGCCCGTGGTGCGCTGGACGCATTCTCGCAGAAATATCGCTTAAAATTATGCTGCTCGCTCCTTTCATGCATTAGCATTGTAAAGATAAGATAAAGATAAAGATAAAGATAAAGATAAAGGCATTTATTCAGTAAGTAGGCCGCACGGGCACTTTTACACGTCAAGAATCTACCAGCGCTTCACAAGAGGAGACCACTGCTGAGAAGAAGCGCCGCAAGAAACTCAGCAGTCAGTCATTTTTTTTAATATATTTAATATTACAATGGTACTACTTAGTCTAGCATTATATAAATCTATAAATAGCAAATTAAAAAATATTTCAAATATCCTGCGTAGTTTCCGCAGGAAAACACACCAAAATCTTAAGATAGAAAGAGAGAAAAGGAAAAAAAGAACTCCTACGTATGTGTATATAAGACGGTGCAAGATGACCACATAAGATTGATATGTTTTCCTACATCAACGGTGTCCCCCAGACAAGATAAAGATTTTGAATTTGAAAAAAAACAAATAAAAAATATATTATTGATTAAGTTTCGGGTTTAGGCCAAGCATGTTTGTCTATTAAATAGTCCTCGATCCTATAATACGCTTTAGACATTAACGACTTTTTCAAGTAATTTTTGAGTGCTGGAAAGGGTAACTTTAATACTACCTCAGGTAATTTATTATAGAAATGAATGCATTGACCAACAAATGATTTATGTACTTTACGGACGCGGAATTTTCGAATAGCTATTTTATTTTTATTTCTAGTATTTAAATTATGTATATCAGAATTTTTTGTGAAAGAATCCAAATTTTTTATAACAAATAATATTCTCATAAATAAATTGTGACGCTACAGTTAAGATATTAATTTCCTTAAAAAGATCTCTTAAGGAGTCACGAGAATTTAAGTTGTAAATAGAACGAATGGCCCTTTTTTGTAACACAAATATAGTTTGTATGTCAGCTGCCTTACCCCAAACCAGAATACCGTACGACATAACACTATGGAAATAATTATAATAAACTAAGCGAGCTGTCTCAACATTGGTTAGTTGTCTAATTTTCCTAACTGCGTAAGCTGCCGAACTTAGTTTACCTGCCAGTACAGCTATATGGGGACTCCATTGCAAATTTTTATCTATTGTTATGCCTAGGAAAACTTCCTTATCTACGATTTGCAAACACTCGTCATTTAGAATAATACTAGAATCTAACGGTTTAACATTAGGCAAAGCGAATCTAACACATTTAGTTTTCTTAGCATTTAGTAGCAAATTGTTGCTAGTAAACCAACTAAGTACTTTAACTAGTGTGGAGTTTATGCTACTGAAGTCTATGGATTTTCTGTCTACCTTGAAAATTAGTGAAAATTAGTGTAAAGGTAGTGTATATCCGAAGGCAGACTATTCTTTATTTGGTCACGTGATTAATGCAGCTCGCGCCTCCTTCGTTCTTCAGAAGTATGTCTACCTCTATTTATGGTGTAATTCTTTTCAAAAGCGTTTTCGAAGCGTGAAGAAGGCATTTTTTAACCGACTGCGTCAGATGAGGGTGATGTTCTTCGAGTGTATGTATTGTATGTCTCTGGAGTACTCTGCAGCCTAAACGGCTTGATGGATCTTAACATATTGTATGAAGCGTCGTTACGTTTGTCTTTTAAACTCTAATTTTAATAAAAGAAATGAGAGGGGGATTATTTTTTAGGGTTCTATAGTCAACAAGGAACCCTTATAGTTTCGCCATGTCAGTCTGTCCGTCCGTCCGCGACTAAACTCAGAGGCTCGGAGAATACTACAAAGCTGTAATTTGGCACAGTTTTACATTTAAATGACATTAACCCATCATTTTATCGACTTTCACTTCATCGAATGCTTATTTTTCTGAAACCATGACGTTTTAAGTAAGTATGACTCAAAAATCAATAACGTAGGTTATGTTAGGTTAGACTTGTGACTACCAAAAAAAAACACGAGGCGAGAAATGCCTTTCTATGAAATTACAATTCTATGTAATCGTACTTCCGTTGAACGGTACCTAGTTCGATAAATTACTTAATAGATACCCATAAATTACGTCCACTAAGTTGTATAGTAGAATAACTTTTATTTAATTATGACGTCGACCGCGGTATCATTGGATTGGATTGGCTCTTAAAAATTGTTGGTCTGTTAAGTCGGTTTAATTTTGTCATAATAAAACACACAAGTGGAACGCTTAGGCCAATCGTGCCTCTCTTTCGATTGATCTGCGCTCTCGCTTGCACGCTCGGTTTAGATGGAACGTGACAATGTGTCACGCTTTTTCGTGCGTGCAGCCGGCGTTCATCGATTTATAAGACGTTATCAGACGGAACGCCACAATGAGACGGAACGTGACAACGCGTCATGGTTTTTCGTGCATGCAGCCGGCGATATCACGTCAAAAATCATAATGTACATATTATAATTCTCAAATTTATTCGTTTTCTCTAGAGTTACGTCATACTTATAACTTAAAAGAAAAACGATCAATTCTACGATTCTAGCGCCATACAATTGGTTTATAACGCTTTAGTGAGAAGCAAGTTGGAAGCATCATCACTTGTATGGCATTAGCACGAAATAACCTACTCCTTACTTTTATGGAAGGTGCAAAAAGCCTTTCTAAGGTTTTTATATAAAAAAAAGTATGGGCACTATCCGTTTTTATATCCCACTAAATATCTCCTTGGGACTCTTGGATTTAATTCTCTCGAGGTGAGGCGCAATTACAGCTTGTTGGTTTCGGCTTGCCGCGTTTTACGCGGTGAATCGGATTGCCCTGGGATGGTGACCCAACTCATGAGGCTGCGTGTTCCAGATGTGCCCAGGATAGTCCTTAGGGCACGTCACACACGAGCTGTTTGCGGTGCCGCCGGCGCGCACCGTGTCGCGCAGGACATCGCCGCTCCCCCGCGCGCTTGCGCTGCGCAATGAGCTGTTAGCATCTGCGCCGGAGTGCGACCTGCTTGCAGGCCGATGGTCGGCTGTGTGTTATGAATGCATGAGATTTTGTGAGGTGAAGGATGCTAGGCAATCGAGTGTCCCAATATAGTCTTTAATTTTTACTTATATAGGTTAATTTTGTTAATTTGGTTTCATGGTGCATTAGTCTACCAACTGTAATACCATGTAAATACACTTATAAATAAATAAATAAAATAAATCACGACTAAGGCTAAGCGCGCGATTTTAATTTTTGCGACACGATTTTGGAATCGCCCTGTAAAATATCGTAACAAATTCCTTGCGCGCACTGCGATGAAAAAGTCGATGGATTGTTAATTCTCAACATGGATTTTGTACAAGTGCCTTGTCTTGCCCTCCTCCGGAGGAGTAGAAGGACGAAAAAAAGAAAATATAAATATTGGACACATCCTTTAACAGCTCAAAGATATATCAAAGTTTATTTTATCTGAAATACAATAATATTCGACTATATCCCAAGTTTTTTTTTCGCCCGGCGAGCGATTTTATAATCGCAGTGCACAACTCCGTATGATGCGATTCCCTTTTGCGATAATCGCGTCACGATTTTTTTTCGTATATGCGCGCATTGACATAAACCCATACGTTGCATTTCTGCGACAAAATTATCGCACGGCAAAAAACCGTGGTGCGCGCTTAGCCTAAGTAGACTTGATTGGTTCTTACTTAAACTCATTTAAGACAGCACCAATGTCGATGAGTGTCAAATGTGTCGATCGATACAACTACGGAGGGAAAAAATGTTAGTTGCTCTAGGGACAAAACAAATTATAGTATTTACCGTGTAAAAAAAGGGACAAGACAAATTATACTGTTTACCCTGTAACTCGAGTACAAAGTGCTCTCAGACAAGGGTAAACATCTTGGATGAGTTCAACCCTTTTCGAGGGCTTAGGCTGAGAGCTCCCAGTTAAATTATTGTTGATTGAAGTTTAATCGAACATAGTCTAGTGTTCTTGATTTTTTATAACTTAAAATAAAACCGAGTTTATTCACGCCACAGCTCCCGATCTTTAGCTCTCTCTCTCTCATTCAATCTACTCCGACCAATTTGCGCATAACATCGCGCCATCTTGCCCCAGGGCGTCTTGCACGATATTTGCCGAGATGCGGTCTCCTCTCAAGAACACGAAGGTTCCACGGTCGTCAGTTCTGCGGCAGATATAACCAGCTAACTAATGCTAATTGGGATAGACCAAAAAAAATAACTCACGGTTTTTACATTCTAATTCGAAAGAAAAGGTAATTGTAAGAGACCAATTTCATTAATTTTGTATTTGACCCAATAGTTTTGTTTTAATATCTTTATTTATTTAACAGACATTTTATGGATGATATGATTATTTTAAATTTGGGATGGCATTTTCTAATAAATTACAACAATTAAATAATATCCAATGATAAAAAGTGTTTGTAATAGTGTACATAAAACATACTACTTCAAGCGGTTTTCGCCTAACCCGTAAGATACACCTACTGGGGCTTCAAGCCGAATACAAAAGTCAAACAAAGGTCAAATATACTTTTGTCAAAATGTCCGAAATAGATAAATATTTAAAAAAAAATATTATGCAGAACGGCTTTAAAACCCTATTCCTCGAAATGGTTTTCAAACCCGAGTAATTTAAAAAAGATGAACCATCCACATTGCCACATAAGCTTGCCAATTCAGCGGGCTATTAACTTTGGCTCTCTGTCTGATCACATCATTTCTAAGTAACGCGATGCGATCTTTCAGTGAAACTCCAAGCCTTTCATAGCGCGCTGAGCGAAGAAACTGGTGGACCAGTCGAGCCGTGACTGTCCACATTTCGACCCCGTAGTTGATAACACGCGTTTGATTGTATAATTTGATTGATTTACATACATACATACATAATTTCACGCCTGTAATCCCAGAGTGGGGTAGTCAGAGCTACAGAATTACCTACAATTTTAAAAACTTGTTGATAATTCTTCAACCATATTTTGCACAAATAGGCTAAGATGTTTACCAGCGTATTAGTGACAGGTTGCAAGCCCATCGCCTAACAGTACTACAAGCCTAAATATATTCCCTTAGTCGCCTCTTACGACATGCACGGGAAGACATGGAGTGGCACTATTCTAACCGGCAACCACACACGGGAAATTGATTTTCATGGAAGAGCCACTTGCCGTTGTTGGTAATTTAGCCGTGTATTCAATAACGGATGTCAACGACTCGCTGACAGCTATACGATTTGTATTACATTGCCAAATTATAAACATGGGTAAGTGGCTCAACAATGCCGGTTCGCAACTGTACGTACTATAATACTACTATAATACTCGTACATACATGACATGACCTTTGTTTAGAGCCGATCATAAAAATGCCTGTAAAATTCTTGATAGTTCTGAGCTAGCTTTAAGTGGCCATAAGTATTTAAGAGTACTAACGTTTTAGCAATTACTGCGAGGGTCATGCCTTCTCGGAAGGATCGACAATAGGAAATGTATGTTTACTCACCAAACATTAACAGCTTTCCTCGTTACGTATTCATACCCTTTAGTTAACTGTTAGGCTTTGTTTACTTATGCTCAATCATTTTGGTGGTATTTAAAATATAAACGCTTCTGTCTGTTAAAGTTCGCAGTAAAACACCTAATCTGAATATGCGCTTACTGACGGATAGCATAGACAGATTAATAGGGTTCCATCGGGCTTCCTTAGGCTACGGAACCCTAACAAAAGGGTGCCATACAAGAACGGGACGGAAAATTTGGCTGTTATTTTAGCATCAGATTTATTTATTTATTTATTAGGTTTGCCAACAGATATAACACCATTCACTTAATTTTAATATTATATTAATTATGTATATAGGGTGTATACCCAATTACAGGCAAACTCAGCTTGCCTAAAACAATCGCATTTGTGCCGATGCGGCTCAATAACACACTAACACATTTAACAGGCTAAGTACTAGGCTAAAAAGGAACAATAAAGTCGCAAGTAACCATGCATAACATAACACAATTAACAAAATATGACAGTGATAAAAGCATAAACAGGCTTAAATTCGACCCGCTTGGATATTAAACTAGGTACAGTCAACGTCAAAAGTAAGTGATCAAAATTAACATTTCAAAACATGTTCAAGCATGACGCCCCTGATAAAACAGATTATAACAAAGTGTCATTTTTAACTGAATATTTAATTAGTCAAAAGAAAATGATCATAAAAGATGCCATAACTGTCTCTTTACAGAACATTTCAAAAAAAGTGTCAAGACTGTCAAGTGTCCAACAAAATAAAGTCAAAATTACAAAAACTCGAAATGAAAACTAGGGTAATCACGGCAGTAAAAAAGGATTTATTCTAAATGTTGCAAAAAAAAACAAAGCGAAGTAGTAGGAACTTATTTCAATCCTTGACGGAAATGAGAGGTGTTATAGTTGTTTCGCGTGTTTGTCTTACGAGTATAACCGACGTTAACCGAACGTCTGACTAGTATTCCGAAGTGGTCTTGAGAAGACATGAAGGCCCAAACATTCATATTCACTTACATGTGATACTTTGGTAGTATTACTGACTATTGCTATTTTTGAAAATCAGTTTAATTTGGAACACTCAGTAATGACTTTAACTGTTTGAATGGCATGTCACTTACTTATGACACATTACGAGCTAATTTACTTATGCTAAACTACAATAATCAGAGACATCTGTCTTAATTTATTGTATATACTATTTTGAGACCCTATTTCATCAGTTTCTTTTGCTGTTGACTGTACCTGTTAATAATATGGATTAATCCATCTACTCAGTTTAAGGCAAACAACAATATGAAACTAAAGTCACAAACAAGTGACCATGCATAACAAGATACAATACAGATTAATCTCATCATCATCATGTCAGCCGAAAGACGTCCATTGCTGGACATAGGCCTCCCCTAAGGCTCTCCACTCAGACCGGTCTTGTGCTTTTCGCATCCACCGCGTTCCCGCGATCCTTACAAGGTCGTCACTCCATCTTGTTGGAGGCCTACCTACAGCTTGTTTCCCGGTTCGCGGACGCCACTCAAGAACCTTCTGACCCCATCGGCCATCAGTCCTGCGTGCGATGTGCCCAGTGCACTTCAGTCTAGCTATTCTTCGGGCTATGTCGGTAACCTTAGTTCTACTGCGGATATCATCATTTCTGATTATATCACGCAGAGAAACCCCGAGCATGGCCCTCTCCATAGAACTCTGAGTGACCTTGAGCTTCCTTATGAGGCCCGTTGTTAGCGCCCACGTCTCAGATCCGTAGGTCATCACTGGCAATGCACAGTGGTCTTAATCTAATCTAGCCTTTATAAATAAAATCTCACGTACGCCACGTGCCACAAACGTTTTATGCCCGGGAGTGGAATGGCACATTAACCAGAGTGCAGTCGTCGATATTACTGAGGCTGCGTGTCACACCGACGCGTCTTTAAATATTACTAGCTTCTTCTGCCAGTGACTACGTCCTCGTAGAATTCGTATTTTTGTCATCCCACGGAAACCGTCTATTTTTTTGGGGTTGTTTTGTTACTTAGGGATAATGTGGCATTTTTGATGTTATTGCTTACAATATTTTTTTATTAATTCTTTTGTGCATCACACAAATGTATAAAGTACAAATGGCGGACTTAATACCTAAAGGCATTCTCTACCAGTCAACCACATCACATGGTTAACAAAGAGTAACTGGTGCAATAGGAGATCTAAATGGTGTTGAAAACTTCGTTAAATACAACATACTTCATACTAAAATTATATTTAATACATAAAAAATAATGTTAATATATAAAATACATACATGCATACATACATAAACTCACGCCTTTGTTCCCGGGGAGGGGTAGGCAGAGCTACAGAATTACCAACAACTCTAAAAACTTGTTGATAATTCTGTAACCACATATTGCACAATCAGGCTAAGATGTTTACCAGCGTATTAGTGGCAGGATGCAAGCCCATCGCCTAACAGTACTGCAAGCCTTTATTCCCTTAGTCGCCTCTTACGACATCCACGGGAAGACATGGAGTGGCACTATTCTAACCCGGCAACCACACAGGTAAATATCACACACACACAACACAGGAATAAAATACATGCATATAATACCGACAAAGTTACTTAAATACATACACAAATGACGTGTGATGAAGATGACACTTTACTCAAGTTCTTGTTTGTGTAGATGTTAGCGAAGCTTACGCTTAAACACGAATTTGCTGGACACTGGTCGTATTTCGAGAGGGAGCGCATTCCAGAGACGGTCCGGTCGGCCTGAAGGGCGAATGAATTAGATTGGGGTTAGGGATTAGGTACTTGAAATTCAAGCAAAGGAGTACGCGCAACGAAGAAGGAGTACGTGAAACTACAACGTAAGTAACATTTTAAATGAGGAGCAAAATGCACCTTTTTGATAAGACTGTAACGTTTATTTTTATTTATCATAAATTTGTTAGTTACGCGGTTTTGCAGTGTCACCGACGTTATGCTCTAATCTTATGTTTTTTTGTGCCGTGTCCGTTGTGTTGTAGTTTGAGTTTAATGTAATATATTATTATGACACCTATTAAATTGTAATTAAATTCTTGACATCATTTAATTCAGCAAAATATTTGCACGCATGCGGGCTGAATACAATGTAAACATTTATTCATTTATTTATAAACACATAACTATCCTTACAGGCTAGACCACTTTTATTGTAATCTAGCTTCAGAGGAATTGTGGGCTAAAGTGTGTACCAAATGGGTTCCACGGGATAGAAATCTGCGTCGTTGGCCAACCAAGGCGACGTTGGCGAGATGAGCTTTATGCCTTCAATTAAGACTGGTGGGAGACTGCCAAAGGGACACTTTTTTCAGCAGAGGGACATTATAGGCTGTTAAATAAATAAATAATAATCAACCTCGTAGACGTCTTTTAAAGTTATTTCCATGCGTTTTCTGGACTAAAAAGTATTCTGTGTTGATTCCAGGATATACAATTCATTTGTGGTCAAATGCATCTAATTTGGCTGAGCTATTAACTGTAACAGACAGTATCAAAATATATTTACAAACATCCACTTATTTGTCCTTTAACGCAGCAAAGAAATGGATCGAGGTTTAGTTTTACATACGGATAGAGATTTAGCGAGGGCTTAAGAATGTGAAACCCCATTTTTAGTTTCAATTAGAAATAAAATAATCGTAGCAAGTGGAAAGAAGTGGTCTCTGTCTATCCCTCTGGGAAACAGGCGTGATTTAATGTATGTATGTATGTATGTAATAATCTTAAAAATGTATTTAAATACGTATTATGACTTCATAACTCAAGTTGAATAGAAATACCCTTGACGGACGAACGACTTGGTTTAGGTTGCGGGAAACTGATGGATGGAACTGATGGATGGATGGCAGGACCACGACCTCCACTTATACGGTAAAATCAGTTGCCTTTGACGAGTTATGATATTTTTTATAACTCATCCGCCATTACTGTCAAGTAAATAAGAAATATAGTAACGTTGACAAAACTATAACACGTCAAAAACAATTACAATTTTATCGTGCTAGTTAAATTAAAGCCCAGTCCTTATGGCAATTTTATGTCTAGCAGTGGACGTCTTACGGCTGAAGATGATGACCCTTTAGGTAGTAAATATTTGAACACGATACCACATCGGTGTGATAGGAGGAATATTTTAAAAACCACTGATGCTTTGTATACCTACGTGAACGTAGCAAAATAAATGTTTATCTTGTTTGTAAATAAATTATTTGTGTTGTTTCTGTTGGTTGGTCAAATGTGTATGAAATCAAAAGAAGTACCTTTTTCGCTCTTTTTTGTGAATAAGACATCAGACACCTTCGATCGGAGGACCTTGTGCAGGGTCCGTCCGGGTTGGTGCCACCATCTTTTCCATTAACCCACCGCCAAGCAGCAGTCTTCGCATTGTTGTGTTCCGGTTTGGGGATAAGACAGCCGGTGAAATGACTAGCATAGAGGCATTCCATCTTAGTCCTCAGGGTTGGCAACGCATTTGCAGTCTTGTGAATGCGAATGTTTATGGGTCACAGTTTCCACTTACCATCAGGTGGCCTGTGTGCTCGTTTGCCTTACCATGCCATAAATAAATAAATAAATAAATAATAAACACACGTCTTTCAGTCCTTTACTGTACCTTCTCGTATCTGTACCAAAAAACTTAGAATGACGCTAATTTGCTCGGGTAAAGACCAAAAAGTTAACCATACAAACAACGAAGTAGAAAAAAAATCCGATGTGCAACGAAAAGTATCCTTACAATTGTATGGCTTATTTTCGTGTCACAATGGAAAAAATCATAGAAAATTTAATTGACAACATTTAAAAAAAAAAACATTATTGTTTTTTCGCGTTTATAATAGCTGGTTAAAAATTCGTCGTTAATAATTTATTAAAGAAAATAGTCATTAAAAAGACCGTATATACAAAGTTAGGAATACTGATGTCGCGGTCTTAGCATGATATAAAATAAAAAAAGTAACCTTAAACAGAAACAGAACTGACTGGCATGTCATGTCACTCACTTGTCAATCATTCGCTGCCGTTCGTTCACAAATTTGTTATTTTGCGTAATTTAATTAATTACATAATTTGTAGACGCCATTAAAATAAATAAACTATTTTGCGTAGTATCGAAAGCGTGTCGTTAGAATCAAGTAATCCGTCAGACAGATAAAAAATGAATATGACAGTCGTATATTTTTTTCAATTCCTTTGGTAATAAATGGACTAAGGGCACTATAAGTGTATTCCTAACATTCACAATCCAACTTTTTTTACGGTATTTCCTAAATATAAAAAAAACTACTGCATAAAAAAATCCAAAGAAATTTTTACTGTAATCAGCAGTGTAAAATCCAGAAACGGTATTTTATTTTACTACCTTAGCACATAATGAATTGTTGTCAATTGAGTGAGTTAGCGTGGCCACCTTTTTGGGCCTTTAATATGATAGGTGATTCTGAACAACTCGCTTTACACGTTGCTGATAAATTATAATCCAACGAGCTTCTTTTTTAAGTGGACTCTGAAGCCCATAGACGTTGGAAATCTCAAGATTGCAACCATAAGATGATAATCTAAATACTGAGCACTCGACGCTGACGGATACAAAACGCTAACGTAACTAACGTAAACTGTCAAAATGTATGGAATTGGCATTGATCAGCGCTCGACGAGCTGTTAATCCATAATAATTCATAATACTTTATTCAGTAAGGATTATACAATATGATTATTATTATGATGGATTATTTTATGTTGAATTGAAGGTGCCAAACTTGGTTTATATTTAAATAATTACAAGACATATTTCCATCGATATGGTAAATGTTAATAAGCGAATTTATCCCAAAGCGAATCACTCGTATGTCTTTGTATATTTTTGCTTGACGTTAACCAAATGCCTGAAGTTCCAAGTATAAATTTTATTACAACGAGCATTATTGTACATACTAACCAGTTGGTTAATTAAATAAACAAAACACAATTCCTTCTAACGTAACACATGTCATAATTTTAGTACCTAGTTAGTTGACGATATTACTAAATCTGACGCCACAAGGTCGTAACGAGAGTGTAATTATAAACTTTAATTTGCTCCTGCTACGTGTCAGGTCTCCAGGGGACAGTTGACCTTAAACACTGTTACAGTTAACTCATGTCGACCTGACAATTGCGTTTGTATGTGTTAGTTACAAATACCGGCATTAAACCTTACACAAGCACGAAGTTATACGAGGGGTCCAAGGCCAGTTTATAATTATCTAAACATCTTAGCGATAGAACGCAAACAGTGGTTGTTAATTAAACGCACATGGAGGTGCAGTTAATGCAGGTGTACCTCAGGGCTCTATATTAGGCCCATTTCTAGATTTGGTTTAAATAAATCATTTAATGACGTGTGTGAGACACAAATAAAAAAAAAGGTAATTGCCACACACAAAAACCGCAACCGTCATGGTTTATTTTATTATAAATTCACAACATGTTAAGTATGATTTCATTTCTATACCTAAGTTTTACATTTGACAGGAAGTGACACTAAGTAAAATAGTTTTGTTATGATTTTATACATGTAATCAAACTTTGAAATCCTCCCAGAACTGACTGTAACTAGTTAAAACTAGAACCATATAAAGCTCAGCTTTAAAAGAGTCGTAACACTTTTATCTCGAAATTGTTGGAACGTTATAACCGTAACGCTACAAATTAAGATATTAAAAGGCTTCATTGCTTTGGGAAACTAGGTTAATGTTCAAAAAAGTAAGACAAATGTTTTTTAAGACTGTTACCCGCCCCCTACTGAATTAGTTAAGTACCTGCTTTTTAAGAGCAAATTTTGACAATTACCCTATAATTACACGCATTTGATCTCGTTTTCGTTTTATTGGAATACCCAACGTTCGGCAGACAACACAGTGTCCGCGGATTCGTCCGAGGATATAAATTATGACGACGCTTGCTCGTCTGTCTGTCTGTCAACCCCTTTGTCTCCGCAACGTCTTCGCAACGCGTTGAGGTATCACGTTGAAATTAAAACCATATAGGGTAAAGTCACCAGTGGTCAGCAAGAGACCAGTAATTCGACCTTATATGAGTGCGAAGAGTGGAAAATATATCGTTCGTACTCTTCCCACTCATACAAATAAAGAGCAGAGGCCGACTACTGATCTCTGGCTGACCACTGGTGACTTTATCCTACTTAAATCTACAGTTCCTTGAAGCTGTGAAAAAAACTTCTACGTTAACAAAAAAAAAGATACGGCCATTTATGCCGCAATAAACATATATTTCGAGACTCAAGGGAAGTTTTTGTCATATGCGGAACCCTTGGTGGGCGAGTTTAACTCGCACTTTTCCGGTTTAATTAAATAAATAAATACCAGGGGACCATATCACACCAATTAAACCTAGTCCCAATTTGAGCTCTAGGTTTGTACTATGGGTACTAGACAACCATATAAATACTTATATAGAGAAATATATACTTAAATACAGAGAATTCAGAGATTAAATTCAGAGAGAAGTGTGGAATAAAAGAAGATGTAGTGACTAAGATTGAAAAGGGCATGCTTCGATGGTTCGGTCACTTGGAAAGGATGGATGAGGAAAGATTGACGAAAGAGATATACAGATCGAAAGTGTGTGGAAGGGTCGGAAGGGGCCGCCCTAGGCGTACTTTTTCGAATCAAAACGGAGAAATACTGGAATAGGGCCGAATCTTAAGTACCCGAAACCGACGTGCGTGCATGACTCGATGTATGAATGTTGAAGAAGCGAAGGAAATTTGTCAGGATCGTAGCAAGTGGAAAAAAGTGGTCTCTGCCTACCCCTCTGGGAAACAGGCGTGATTTAATGTATGTATATACTTAAATACATAGTAAACATCCATGACTCAGGAACAAATATTCGCGCTCATCACACAAATATCTGCCCTTACCGGGATTTGAAGCCAGGACCGCTAGCTTCGTAGGCAGGGTCACTACCAACTAGGCCAGCGCGTCGTAATACAATGATACTTTTTCAGGTTAAGAGAGCACGGAAAACAAATCTTTGCACAAACTTCAGAAAACGAAAGTAACAAAAAACCACTCAGAACTTATTTCCGCCTCATTCTTTGACAGTGACATAATTTTCTCAAACAAGCCAAAACCACTCTTGTAATCGATACGTTAACATTCAAATTAGCTCGCTAGAGGAAATGAATGGTTCAGTGAATGAATGATTCGAATGAGTGCATGGATGTGCTTTGGCGTCGTGGTTGGAATGGGAATTCCGTATTGATTGCGTATCCCGGTTGTGTGACGTTCCATTAGGTATTTAAAGAAGAAAGAAGAGAAGAATTTTTGACGACGCGCTGGCCTAGTTGGTAGTGACCCTGCCTACGAAGCTAGCGGTCCTGGCTTCAAATCCCGGTAAGGGCAGATATTTGTGTGATGAGCGCGAATATTTGTTCCTGAGTCATGGATGTTTACTATGTATTTAAGTATTTATTTCTCTATATAAGTATTTATATCGTTGTCAAGTACCCATAGTACAAGCCTAGAGCTTAGTTTGGGACTAGGTCAATTGGTGTGACATTGTCCCATGATATTTATTTATATTCTTTTTTTAAACAAACCGTGTAAAGATGGAATTAGTTTCGTATTGTATTTTGCAATCGCTTTATTTAGGCTTATTTTGGTATATGTAGATGACTAGATAATAAGATGATTCGAAAATGACGATGACAATGTTTATCAATATCACTTGTTTTAAGGCTCCGCTGTCCATCTGTCTGTCTGTCACCAAGCTGTAATAGCTAGACAGTAAAAAGTTTCTTAGAAGATGTAATTCTGTTGCCGCTATAACAAATACTGAAAACAGAATAAAATAAATATTTAAGCGGGGCTATACCACAAAGGTGTTTTTTTTTTGCCGATTTTTGCTAATGTTGTATATATAGAGGAAAACAGGTACGGAATCCTTCGTGCGCGAGTGAGACTCGCACTTAGCCAGTTTTTTTTTAAACAGGCAATTATAAAAATCTTCTTAAACACTACTCACACACTACACACGCTCACATCACTATAGATGATAGATGAATTTATAGTCAGAAAATGTCAAAAGACATTATAGCTGGAAATTCTAGCTTGGAACAAATAAATGTGTAATTTTTGTATAATTAGTATAATTAGTTAAGTTAGTTTATTAAATGTGACATATAAAATATTATTTTTTATCAATAAATTAAATCAAATCAAATCAAATCAAATCAACCTGTATACCGCAGGTGGCCACACTTATTAAACTAGGTAAAAAACAAATTATTTTAGTCTTGTTATGGTTTTGCTTTTCAAGTAAATAAGAGTTATCAATACGTTGACAATAGGATATCAGGGCCAAGGCGATACTCTGTCTATGCGATTTCGTGTTTTATTCGCAGGCAATAGGGTAAAGTCACCAGTAGTCAGCCAGAGACCTGTAGTCGGCCTCTGCCTATACTTTGTATGAGTGGGAAGAGTACGAAATATATATTTCCCACTCTTCGCACTCATATAAGGTCGACTACTGGTCTCTGGCTGACCACTAGTGACTTTACCCTATATCGTCGATGATACTACAACACCGCGTAACTGGGCGTTTTTACTAAAAAGTGTACCCAATTAAGGACTGAAATTAAGGAACTTTAACTTTGTCAGTTTTGTGACGAAAATTAGCTATACATATATTGACGGCCGCAATATATAGCTAATTTTCGTCACAAAACTGACAAAGTTAAAGTTCCTTAATTTCAGTCCTTAATTGGGTACACTTTTTAGTGAAAACGCCCAACTAACAAATTTATGATAGAGCAACATAAACCTTACAGTCTTATTAAAAAGGTGCATTTTGCTTCTTACTAAAAATGTTACTTACGCGGTTTTGCAGTTTTACCGACGATATGAAACTATGAGTAGAGATAATTACCAACAGACCACTGTTCAAGGTGTTTTTAAAATGGACCAATGAGGTTATAAATATGAGCACACGGTTTACACCTACTGAATGGACAAATCTGACTCGCCGATTAAAGAATGACGTTTTAAAAAAGCCTTTTCCATTACACTGCAAAACACCCCGTCATCCCGTGGATGTCGTAAGAGGCGACTAAGGGACTAGGCTTGTAGTGCTGTTAGGCGATGGGCTTGCAACCTGTCACTAATACGTTGGTAAACATGTTAGCCTATTTGTGCAAAATGTGGTTACAAAATTATCAACAAGTTTTAGCTCTGCCTACCCCACTCTGGGATTACAGGCGTGAAAGTATGTATGTATGTATGTGTGCAAAACATCCATCCCCAAAAAAAAATACATCCCCAAGTTACGTGTAGGGGAGGTACACTAAAAAAAAAACTTTCCAGATTTTATTTTACCGCTTTGTTGGCGTGATTAATAATATTTCTGCCAAATTACAGCTTCCTAGTACTTACCAGCCTTCTAGTACATATCTACTATGAAATGTCACTTTGAAATAATTTGAAACAATTATCGATACATTTAATATCGGAAGAAAGTCCCTAGTTATTTGACGTTAGGTATGCCACAAAAACTTCTATGTCTGGTCGTCACAAATGAATATCGGATTATAAATTAACAGCGCCGTCTCTCGTCGCCTTCACAAAAGAACCCATTCATTCTTTGATCCGTTCATTCTATTTCGTTCATTCACTTGCGTAATTTGATTTGCGCGCGAATTGAGCGAGATTATATTGGGAGTTGATGGTGTTCGCTCGTTATTTCTCAATGATTAAGAGGTTTAATAAGATAAATATGTTCTTTTCAACACTAACCCTCTGCAACTGTGGTGACTTTTTAGAAACATTCTACTGAGGTGGAGTCTGACAGGCGTCATTTTTAATACAATATAGAAAAAATAGTAATGGTCTAATGATAAGTATTGTTTATTTTGTGCATAGCATGATTATTTCATTTTAATTCGGAATTAACAATAAGCATGTCGCTCATCCAGTAGAATAATGACATAATTGCAAAAAATCGGGTTTTGAGATTTTACCGTCATAAGTGTTCTAAAGGTCAGGTCTATCGCGCGGAACAATGACATAACATGCATGCTAAAAATGCAATTATGTCATTATTCTATTGGATGAGCGATGTATAGAAGCTATTAAGAAAAAAAATGAAATTAACTTGAATAAGGTAAAAAAATCTGGTATTTTTCACAATTTTTTTTTTGTCGACGTCTGATAGACGTCACGTCAGCTGCAGGGGGTTAATGATAAATGCTTAATAGTATTATACTAAAGTCACTTTACTTGGCGTGTTTCACAATCAGTAAAACATATGACATATCGTCGTTGATAATGCAAAACTGCGCAAGTAACATTTTAAATAAGGAGCAAAATGCACCTTATTAATAAGACGGTAAGGTTTATTTTGCTCTATCATAAATTTGTTACTTACGCGGTTTTGCAGTATCACCAACGATATAAATTAAGCCCTTTCTCTTTCTTATACTTGTAAATAGACAAGGAGAGAGACATCTTTAAATGGCAGATAAAACTACCTACCAAATTTATTCTAGGGTCTGTTTCACAATGGACAAGTAAATTTATCTGTCATTTAAAGTTGGCTCTCCCCATTTCTATTTTCAAGTGTAAGACAGAGAAAGGGCAAAATATCTGTCAAATGTGCTTTACTTGTCGATTGTGAATCAAGCAGTAAGTATAAATATATTTGTCGGGGAAGGTACAGGGATGGCATCTTCATCAGACATCGTAATGGGCGAGATTGGGAGATCGTGTAATGATACAACGAAGTTAATCTAATCCACACTTTAATTCGGGTAACTCTTATCAGTAGGTACAGGGTAGCGTGGACAGTTCCGAGGTCGGACCAATACGTCCAGTCTCTAGCGCAGCCAGCAAGAGAATGCCGCCCGTCTCGGCCCCACCTGGCTCCATCCTAGCGCACGATCCCTGGTAAACCAGTTCGAGATGACGTCACCGAGGGATCAGCTGATCGTAAACAACCGCGCGCTGCGCTACCGTTGAGTGTCCGTACTCATGACCGTCCTGTCTCCGACACGGCCATCCTGCGCGGACACACGCCCTCGTGTGTTTACTCTGTAACAATAACCAAGGCACAGTATACCATTCGGTCATACCTGACACTACCTACTATGTACGTAATTAAGTAAAACTCCCTTGCTCAGACTCACTACTTTTATTTTCTACCATACATCATGTCATTGATATGTTACTTTATGATAATACGTTACGTCATTGAACTTTATCACTTTATCTTATCACGTATTTACAGCTTAAACAATAAAAGCACGAGTGCCATGTACCATCATCGTACCTCTTATTAGCACTACAAACACATTAAAATCACCAAATCAACAAAACAGGTATCTCATTCGTGGCCTAGGGCTATTATTTAGCCTCCCACATTATGCACATCCCCACGGGATCGCCGAGTCAACCCTATGACTCTACGGTCTCCACGAGACCCGACCTCCGCCAGAGCTCCCCGTGCACCGCGTACCCACGGACTGCTCACAGCAGACACCGACTTCTAACGGGCTACGGCTACGGTAAAGCCTCTGGTACGGTCTGACCAGCCGAACCGAGATCCTCATTCTCCCCTTCGCACTCTTCTACTTCGAATGGTACATGACTCTCTGGCATACTTTTTAACCTATCGTGCGCGTATTTATATGTGCGCTTCGAATTCAAACTAGCCAATGTATATCTATCACCCTCTAATACTTCTATTACTTTAAATGGACCTCTAAATTTAACATCTAATTTTGTCTGATTACGCTCTTCATTTTCTACTAATACATACTCCCCAACCGAAAACTTTTTCAACAGCGCTTTTGTACGATCAAACCGGGATTTGTCATATACAGCAGACTTCTCTATTTGTTGCGCAGCGTGCTCCCTAACTTCCGATATATCTACCTCGGGATCGTCTTCACTAGTCATTAGATCTAAGGGGCGCGATACTTTCCCTATCATAAGTTCAAGCGGACTCGACTGAGTCACCCTATTCATAGTACAGTTTAAAGCGAGCTGTATGTCACCTAACGAATCCTGCCACGATCGATCATCACACGTTTCTACCGCCGTCAGCATCGACTTAAGCGTACTCATCACTCGCTCGACTTGTCCGTTAGCCCGCGATGACCCGGTAGCTATTAGATGTAAACCGATTTGTTTACCATTGCAAAACTCCTTAAACTCACGACTGGCGAAACATCGACCTTGGTCAGCAATAATTCTCACCGGAGCACCGAAAATAGAAACACTTTTTCTAACCGCCCTTATGCTACTCTTTGTATCGATATTCTTTGTGTGATGAAGGAGGACAAACTTCGTAAACGCGTCAATAAGAACGAACACATATTCTTTATTGTCACACTTACCACTGAGCTTTCCTGTCGCATCAATGTGCACCGTGTGCCACGGAATGGTAACCTTGGGTATAGGGTGGAGCTCCGCTTGTACTTTACCGGAATGACTCTTAGCAACCTTACATGTTACACAGTTCTCTACTAGCTTACGAACATAGCGAGCCATCCCTTCGAACCAATAATAATTGTAGAGTTTCTCCAAGGTTTTTTCCCACCCCAAATGAATAATCGAATCATGCACATTGTTTACGACAGAATATCTCAGGGCCCTAGGTATAATAGGCAAACACTTGTTACGACCGCTTCTTTGAATTTTGCGGTATAGGACACCTTTTCGAACTTCGTAAGTTTTCGCGATATCTTCAGACATTTGACCTTCACTAAACGCGGTCTTAAGTTTTTGAAGGTCCTCGTCTCTTTGTTGCTCTGCCAAAAGCCAACTCTCGGAAAGCTCAAGCAGATCAACACGTTTGTCGGCTACCCTAACAACGCTTTGTTTACGCTCGTATGATAGAGGGTTACGAGAAAGGAAATCAACGTGTCCCATATGTTTTCCAGCTCTATAAACAACATCGAAATCAAATGACTGCAAAAAGCACCACCATCGGTGAACGCGGGGGGTCAGATCGGTTTTGTCACGTGACGACTTAAGTGAGTTGCAGTCGGTTACTACTGTAAACTTCCTCCCGTGTAAGTAAGATCTGAAATGTTTGACTCCATTGACTACGGCTAGAGTTTCCAACTCATATGAGTGGTACCTTGATTCTGCCGGAGAGGTGCGTTTACTGTAATAACCCACTACGCGTCGCTTGCCTCCTACATGCTGCAGCAACATTACCCCATACCCGTTCGCACTAGCGTCCGCATGGAGCTCCGCGGGATAGCGTGGATCGAAAATCATCAAAACCGGTTCTTCGGTAAGAATGGAAATAACCTGCTGACGTATGCTTTCGTGATTTTCTTTCCAAATGAAAGGACACTTGCCTGACGTGAGTCTATGTAAAGGGGCCATCACACGGGAAAAGTTGGGAACGAACTGCCGGAAATATGAGGCCAGACCAATAAATTGCCTAAGTTGGGTAACTGACTCTGGCGGCGGTAGTGCAGACAATGCTTCGATTTTTCTTTTGTTAGGTTTAACCTCACCTGCTTCAACCTCGTAACCTAAGAAATCCACGCGTGTCTTAAGGAACGAACATTTCTTTAAATTCAGAGAAAACCCGGCTTTTGTCAACGAATCTAATACTATCCTTAACCTATCAAGACCCTCCTCCTCCGTTTCGGACACTATTAAAATATCATCGACGTAAACAATAACATACGTGAACGTTAACTCACCTAAAGCCTGTACTATCGCCCTCTGAAAGACGGAAATTGCGTTCCGGAGACCAAACGGCATAGTTAGATATTCATACTGCCCAAACGGTGTAATAAATGCAGTTCGTTCAATGGACTCGTCACTCACTGGTATTAAATGAAATCCGCTCGCACAATCTAATTTGGAAAAGAACTTGGCACCATATAAACGGGATATCTGATCCGAAATTAACGGCAGTGGGTATCTATCCGGCACTGTGTTTTTGTTCACTTCGCGGTAATCAACACACATACGTTTACTTCCGTCTTGTTTGTCAACTAAAAGCGCGGGACTAGCGAATGGAGATTGACTCGGTCTTATTACGTTCGCGTCTAAAAGTTCGTTCACACGTTCGCGCATTATTTCACTCTCGGCAGGTGAACACCTGTACGGTCGCCTTTGCACGGTACGACTAGGGTCAACCAAACGGATCTCACACTTACCCGTTGTCACGCGGGTAGTTGGAAATCCTTGTGTAAAATATTCAGAGTACCCCTTTAACAACCGTCCAAGTGCCCGCCTACCCTCAGATGAACTATCCGTGTCTACCTCCGCGAAACTAGTAACTTGTTTGTTTTGGTTCGGTGCAATGAATGTTTTTACCCGACAAGATTTAGTCAACGAGAATTCATTAGCCCCTATGTTCACTATGAAACCTCCGCTCAAGATTTCGCGGCCTATCAACATATCGCTACTAAGGTACGCGTCAGGTAAATCGTGAAATAAAATTTCGGCTGGGTAGTCACAAATCTCAACAAGGCACACAATTTGCTCAGTACTATTTACATTTTTGTTACCAATGCCTACCAAAGATACTACTTGGTTTACACGTCTACCTGACAGTTTATTTGCAACAGTTTCTTTAACTAAAGAACACTCAGCGCCTGAGTCAAAATGAAAAGCAAACTGCTTACCGAAGTGAGTTAGTGATCCAGTCGGAGGTTCAACTGCACACACGTTCACGTGCCGCTCGATAGCAGCTGCGCTGGTGGCGGCAGCCCGGCTCGGACAGCGGCTCGCGATGTGGCCCGGCGCTCCGCACTTGAAGCAAATCATGGCTCCGCTCGTGGATGGTTGAGAGTTCAGGCGTTTCGTGGTAGTGTCGGGGATAAATGGTTTCTTCACGTCCTTTGCTTTCTGTCGGCACTCGGCTTGTTTGTGACCAAGTTTTCCGCAAATGTAGCATTTGATTGGCGCTACGGATAGTCTTGGGCGTTTGAAGTCAGGTTTGTTCTTATCATCAGGGGTAAGCGCTTTGCGTTTCAAGAAGGAGAAAGCTTGTAACTCCTTTTGTAGTTGGGTGCGCGAAGTAATCTCTGTGGTAAAGGCGAGGCGTTGCAATCTCGTGTCGATTTGTGCTAAGTGAGCAAGCACAATGGACACCATGACACGTTCGGTGTCAATGTTTTTAAAGCGATTCATAAGAGACGACATCATGCGACTTGCGTAAGCCCCGTACGTTTCTTTCTCGCTTGGTTTCTCGCTGCCGAGGTTAATCAGCGTGGCGGCTAGAGTTTCATTAGAGGTGAATCTTGCGATAAACAGCTCCTTGAATTGTGACCACGTGATGCCGGGGTAGGCGACTTGTGATAGCCACGTCGACGCTGCTCCTTTGAGTGCCTTGCTAATGGCGACGATAAGCTGACCGCCAGCTAGTGGAGCATCGGTCATGCACACGTCAGCCGTTGTGCACCACGACAGTGCGTCGGAATCGTGCTTGTCGGGGTCGAAGTCCGGGAAAACCACACGCTGGATGGCAGTTTGCGGCCGATTCAGAGCCTCGATCAGTGCGCGAATTTGGTCATTTTGCGACTCGAGGATCTGCCGCCATGGTGCATCACTTAAGGTGCCACTTCGCTGCGTCTCATTTACTCGACCTGATCCCACTTCTGATGTCGGGGAAGGTACAGGGATGGCATCTTCATCAGACATCGTAATGGGCGAGATTGGGAGATCGTGTAATGATACAACGAAGTTAATCTAATCCACACTTTAATTCGGGTAACACTTATCAGTAGGTACAGGGTAGCGTGGACAGTTCCGAGGTCGGACCAATACGTCCAGTCTCTAGCGCAGCCAGCAAGAGAATGCCGCCCGTCTCGGCCCCACCTGGCTCCGTCCTAGCGCACGATCCCTGGTAAACCAGTTCGAGATGACGTCACCGAGGGATCAGCTGATCGTAAACAACCGCGCGCTGCGCTACCGTTGAGTGTCCGTACTCATGACCGTCCTGTCTCCGACATATTAATAATATGAAAGTTGCATGTTCATATTATAAGTTATTTCATAGTCGTAATACTGTCATAAGAAAATATTTATCGATATATTAAGATTGTTCGGAAGTCCCTAGGACAATTTTATTAAACATTAGTTGCCACATTGATTAATTAAACGATGAACGTTGTGTGAGACCAATTATGAATGTATTGAATGATTTATCGCAGCGGCCACAACTTCTTGTATGACGATTATTTATTTTTTCTTGGGTTCTGTACCTGAACGGTAAAAACGGGACCCTATGTTACGCTCCAAAGGGAAGAGGGGAGCACTAACTGATCCTAGGACTGTGCCTAGGATAAACGTAGAAATTTATTACAAATAAAAAATAAATTGTAACCTAAAGATAGTTTATTAAGATTAATTAAAGGTGTCGAATAATAGACAATTGCGACAAAGATTGGTATAAAAAATAAATAGTAACTAGTTTAGGTGAGGTGACGATAATATAATAACAAAAAATTTTAGAGGTTAGTAAAGACGAAAAATTAAGGATTAACACAAAAATTTAGAGATAAAAAGGTATTCCAAGAATGATTTAAGTTACGTTTCCGAATATTGGCCGAAAAAGAACAAACGTTCATGGAGCGCGCGGACTCTTTTAGAATTTGGAGAAACAATGCACGATAGCAATAATAATCAAAGGGGCCCTAAAAAATATGCGCATATCTTTTGTATTGAAGTTCGGAGATGGGAATTTTAAATGCTTAAATCAAAAATAAATTTAACATGTACGCAAATATAAAAAAAATATAGAAAACAGTTTCTTATGCTAAGCTTATCTTGAAAAAAAAGGTCTCGTAGCCGAAGTCTCCGGAGTCACACGCGTGCGTTGTACACAACGCGTGTAAGTATATGTGTCTCGCTATACGCGTGTGATTGCACAATAATCGTCCGCAGTTCGCGTTTAGTGGACTACTTCTTCAGGGGGTAGGTGGACTAGAATAAAAGGGTCTAATGAGTAACGAACGACAAGACAAACAGAACGGGGCGTAGCGGGGAAAGATCTCAATAAACATCAACTTACCCGGATCAAGCCGGTATTATTTGGTGCAAAAAAGGTTCCTTCCTTTCGCTCAGCAGATAGAGTGACCGTGCACCCAACTATGCGAACTAGGTCACTGTTAAAACTGCAAATGTACTTGTAATTGCAAATGTACGAAGTCGAGAACAAAAAATATATCCCTTCGGTTATGAGACTCAAGCACCAATGTCAAAAAGAAACATCTTACAACCATGCCGAACAATCTGACAACACATTCAAAATTTTAAAATAATAATCGAAACCATTAACAACGCAGGCCAGCAACTCTAACACACAAAGGAGTTCGACACCTAAAAAATAAACAAAATAAACGCGCGAATTTGAAGCGATTTTGTAGCGGTAACGCTACACCTATTACTATCATTCCACCGTCCGTCTGTCCGTCTGTCTGTCACCAGGCTGTATCTCACGAACCGCGATAGCTAGACTGTTGAAATTTTCACAGATGATGTATTTATATTGCCACTATAACAACAAATACTAAAAACAGAATGAAATAAATATTTAAGGGGCGCCCATACAACAAGCGTGTTTTTTGTAACAATTTAGAGCATAAATGGGGGAACGTAATTATTTAAATAAGCCCTTTTTAGGGTTCCGTAGTCAAACTAGGAACCCTTATAGTTTCGCCTTGTCTGTCCGTCCGTCCGTCCGTCCGCAGCCTAGCTCAGAGACTCTTAGTACTAGAAAGCTGTAGAAACTCGTACGACAAACGTGATTTTTAATAAATAATAGTACGGTACCATTCGATCGCGAATTCGACTCGCACTTGGCGGTTTTTTTTCTAGTTAATGATAGGTAACTTTCTGAATGAGATGTATTTAAAAAGTGCAAGTATACAACATTAGCGAACATCGAACCCATAACCTCTGACGTAATCAAATAACGAATTATCAACAAGTTCGTAAGAGCCAGAAAAACTGACTAAAATATAGTTATCATTACTCTGACTGCTTTTCTGTCAATTTTCGTTTTACAATGTGTTATTACGGCGTATTTTCAAACAATAAAAGTTGAAACATATAGAGAAGAAACGTTTTCTGTCAGCGTATTTTAATAACGGGAAAATATACAAGCATCAAATTTGGTACAGTTATAATCGTATTAAAAAACCCAAAAAAAAATAGTCAAGTGTGAAGCTGGCGCTAATTCGATTCGGATTCAAATCGAAATAATAAAACCTACCGTGCGGCAGTACCCTCGGTGCGCGAGAGTCTAACTCGTAGGTACAGTCAACAGCATAAATAAGTGATCATTTTTGTACCATTTTTGTGCTTGAGCGGCTTGAGCCCGATTTGGAAGTACGTAAAATTGTGTGGAATTAATCATTTTCCAATAATTATTTATTACTTTTTTGCCTGCAAGTCCCATAGGAAAAAAAATACTGTGTAGGCAATAGTGACGTCAGCAAGGCATTTATTCCCTAATAATTATAATATTTCCTAAAATTTACATTTATTAACAGTTTATTAAGACACCAAATAAAGAAAGATGCATTATCCCTAAATCATTTTATCGATGCGTTTGCATATACGGGGCAACATTAAATGACAGCTAGGGATCGCCTATATCGATAAACTCAATTATCGATGTTTTTCCCATTTAGGTACTTGTGATAGATCCAAGTTTTATTTGTGAAATTAATTTTTTATTGAATATATGCAAATGAAACAAAAAAAGCAACATAATTCTGGTTATTCTTTATTTTAAAAGGATAGGTGTATTTCAGAATTATTGTCCCATTTACTACTGTAAAATGATTTTTTAAGAAGAAAAAAAATATGTTGATGATGAGTGGAGGTTCAAAAATCCAGAAATACGTTGCTATTTTGTTTCATTTGAATACTTTAAATTTTTTACAAACAAAACTTGGAGCGATCACTAGTATATGGGAATACAGGTGATCCCTAGCTGTCATTTAATATATCTTATATTAGTTTTAACTCTTGTATGTGTAATTGGCTCTTTATTACCATTTCCCAGGCATAGTACCTACATTTCATCGACCACATTCATGTCGCTCAAAATTAAACTTAACTACCTACATTTTATGACACAAATTTAGTTGAACTTTCCTGAAATATGACTTCATGGATCACTATTCCTTCAGGAAGTTACGAATTCATGGCTCTATTCCATTTCTTTCTTGCGTCCTTACTGTAGCAATGCCTGGAAAAAGGTTAATATTGTGTGCGTTACACCACTACATAAAAAGATGCGATAATAATTTAACTGTAGTCAGTGAGTCATAATATTGGATATCCGTTTTAATTTAATGTCCTTGTTTAAAATTGATCCAATTTGAAGTTTTGCTGCTATTAATATAGAAGTTATTTTCAATCGTTTTCCTTAGTACCTACTCAAACTAAATTACTTACAATTTAAAGGGAAAAATAGTTAGTTATTATTTAAATGTGGTCGTGGTCTGTGTGCTATTTAAGTTAAATATTAATATTTATTTTGTTTTAAAATGCATGGTGAGTGTTGTTTATTAATAAAAAAAACAGCCGATTCGGCTACCTTCATATTGAGCTATAGCGTCACACTAAAATTATGTGGCCCTGATGGATACAAGTCAACTTACTTTGTAATAAAAAAGGGTATAATTCATAAACAGAGTTATTAAAGCTCTGTCATCTCGGCTCATAGACAACTCCGGAGATCCTAGAGCTGGTGCTTACCTCTCCCAAAGGATTGGGCTAGCTATCCAGAGAGGTAAATTTAATGCAGCCAGTGTCATAGGGACCATGCCGCGAGCGGACCTGCTAGAGGGGGTGTTCTTTTTATAGTCGTGATTATTATTTACATCTTCAATATTTGAGTAGATTCGTTTTATTTTAAATTGAGTGGCTAGCTTAGTTTTATTTTAATTTAAATAAGTTTAGATTTAACTTTTAATTGTGGTACCTATATTGACTTATACCCTTTTTGACTTAATCCACAGCAGACTTGTAACCTTTTTCAATAGAGCCACAGAGTTGTAGATGCAAATTTTTGTGACACAGCTGGACGGATTTCAGTGAGGTAGGGTTTTTTTTACGCTGGTAAAATGCTCTTACGCATACCATTTGGGGCCGGGGCGAGTCATGGTGGCTATGTGGGACTCACCAACCGAGAGTGGCCGGAATACCAACTAATGTTTTAATGTTTATTAGGGTACAAACGGTACAATATGGCTACGTACATACGTACATACATAACTTCGAGTCTAGTAACGAGTCGACACTTTCCCAAATTCGCTACTTTAGTTAATTTGGCACTTTCCTTAATTCGCTACTTTATTTAATTCACTACTTTTCCAAATTCAACACTTTAGTTCAGTCGTTACTTTAACAAATTAGACACTTTTGTCCAATCGCTACTTTCCCAAATTCGACACTTTAGTTCAGTCGTTACTTTTCCAAATTCGACACTTTAGTTCAGTCGTTACTTTTCCAAATTAGACACTTTAGTATTTTCGCTACTTTCCCAAATTTGATACTTTAGTTCAATCGTTACTTTTCCAAATTAGACACTTTTGTTCAGTGATTACTTTTCCAAATTAGACACTTTCTTTAATTGGGCACTAGTCTATATTGATACATTGGTACAGTTAGTAATAAAACAAGAAAATAAGCAACTGAATTTATTTTAACGAAAAATATCACTTCTCAAAGTTGATTAACTAAAATGACTTAACATAACTTATACTAACCAAACTAAAATATACTATAAGGATACAGGATACTTGCCAATAAGTAATAACAGAAAATATTTATCGATATTAAAGCTTAACTAACTTAAGTTTCTCCTTAAGATTCAGACTAATATGACTAGACAAAACCTACTTAACACGCTTTGTTAGCGATCTTGTCGTATTTATTAGGCTTAATTGATTCAAGCATAGCTGCATTTCAATTTTTTTTGTTAAATAATCATCAATTATGCGATTAATTCGTTGGTCTAATAAAATAGATCGCTTTTTTCTATTTTTTTCATTCAAGTAAATGCTTTTTTGGCGTATTCTGAAATCTACACTATTCGCTTCCCTCTTTAAGATTGATATAAGTATATAAAAATAAGCTAGGTTTTCTTTCTGAAATATTGTATGCCATTCGATGATACCATGCTTCGACTAAATTAATTGTTCGATGGCGTTCATTGTAGCAGCTTAATATATCATATATGAATTTTCTAATACGGTAAGCCAACCCTCAGGGATGTCTAATTTAGGCAAAAATGCCAAAGCTGCACAACAATTATATTTACGGTTTTCTTTATGCGAAACATATTCAGGTTCCATTTCGATGTTGATATTTAATTCTTTGGCCTTGCGTAATAAACACTGTCGATAATGAAAAAAACATCCGACTATTTGTGCCAAGGGATAAACGTCTTTGACAGCGTTAATAGCGGCGTTTTCGAAGTCAACGTGGAATTTTTCCGGTGAAAAAGTTGGTAATTTTGTCTTTAGAAAGTGCAATACTCTGAGGTAGGTTGATTTTGACTTGTCCGGCAGAAGACAGTACAACAGTGGTACTATATTGGTCTCCGTGTTTGTACTACCTATGTCAGCATGAAACGAATATAATTGTTTAAAAGGCTTTGGTACATATTTGAAGACACCGTCGCAAAAAATGTCCTTAGCTTTTGATAATGTTTCAGATGCGTATGAAGTCATGAAGACTAATATCTTTTCAGTTGATCCATCGTCTAATACTAGGAAATTCTCCGCCAAATCTGCTGATATCTTAACTTCTTCAAGTTTTTTGAAAACAGTATTTTTAACCCTCCGTGCATTCCGCCTTGCTTTATATAGCTTGTTTTTAATAGAACTAAAAGATGGAACATCATCGACAAATTCAGAATCCGCGTGTTTTAAATGACTGAAACATTTATCATAAATTTTCTTTATAGATCCAAATTCTGTTTGTACCTTAACCATGCAAGTATGCAAGGCTTCGTCAATAACGTTAGTGGCAGGGTCTGGTTCGCACAGGTGTTCAGATTGGCGAATTATATGAGAATTCGCATTTAATGTCATACTACCTCGACAATATTTCTTATTCTTGCAACGCCACCAAGTAGTCTGGTTTTTGTTTTCACGAACAAAGTTGTAACGATAGCCACTTTTAATTATCATTTTTTTGTTTCGCTCACTTAAAATAAATGTTAGTTCTTCTCTTGTGCCCATTGTTAAATCATTAGTTTAAAAAGTTAAAACGCAACACGAGTAATAAGTAAATAATTACTTTCACAGAAAATACAGTTACACTGACTGCTGTTGATGTCATACCTAATACGTATAGGATCTTATAAGTGGCCAGTGTTTGAGCAAAGAGATTTGTTATCAGTGCTTGAGGCTTGTAAAGAATATACATATGCCTGGGATTACCTAGGAATAGGAATAGATTGCCCCCGACGATATATAGGTAATTCCTCGTAGCATAACCAGTTTGGTAACGGGTAAGAAACTAAAGAGGTTAAGGTTTGTAGAATATGCATAGCTTAAGTTAAAAGCTACAGGGTGTCCGTCCGTTATATGTTTGGTAAAATACATAAATAAATTTAGTTGCTTTTTTTGTCTTATCTAAATTATCTATCTATGACTGTACCGATGTATCAAGATAGGCTAGTGTCAAATTTGGGAAAGTAGCGAATGAACAAAAGTGTCGAATTTAGAAAAGTAACGAATTAACAACAGTGACGAATTTGGGAAAGCAGCGAAAGAACCAAAGTGTGGAATTTAGAAAAGTAACGAATTAACAAAAGTGTCTAATTTGGAAAAGAAGCGACTGAAAAAAAATCTCTAATTTGCGAAAGTAGCGAATGAACCAAAGTGTCGAATTTGGAAAAGTAGGGAATGAACCAAAATGTCAAATTTAGAAAAGTAACGAATGAACAAAAGTGTCGAATTTGGGAAAGTAGGGAATTAGTGAAGTCGCGAATTAAGGAAAGTGCCAAATTAACTAAAGTAGCGAATTTAGGAAAGTGTCGACTCGTTACTAGACTCATAACTTCACGCCTTCATTCCCAGAGTGAGGTAGGCAGAGCTACAGAATTACCATCAACTCTAAAAACTTGTTGATAACTCTGTAACCACAATTGGCACAATTAGGCTAAGATGTGTAACAGAGTATATTAGTAGCAAGCCCATCGCCTAACAGTACTACAAGCCTTCTTTTGTTAATAGAGTTTGCTAAATGTATAATTCCAGTTTTTCTGAAGTTGATATATTTAACACATATGTCGTCAAGAGTTCACGGCCGTAGTTAGAGAAAAATGATACTTAGTTATGAAATTTCGTTTATCGCATCTTTATCTTTATTTTTGTTGTTGTATACACTGGGAAACATCTTAGCCTACTTGTGCAAAATGTGGTAACAGAATTATCAAGAAGCTTAAAGACTTGTTGGTAATTCTTTAGCTCTGCCTATCCCACTCTGGGAATGAAGGCGTGAGTTTATGTATGTATGTATTAACAAAATATTTTTTAACATAATTAGTTAAAAACCTAGAGATTCTCCCTCCACGTCGTTCTTGGTGAGGGTCGGAGGTTCTGCTTGCGCGTGCGACTTCGACCGAGATAGCTTCACAAAGGCTACTTTTTATTCCGAAAAAAACACTGTTCGCCTATGATTGTGAATTATTCTACTGATATTATTAATGCGAACGTCTAGACAGAAAAAAAAAGTTAAAAAGTTTCCGAGGGAATAGGCCTACCGATAATCAAAATCTATGCGGGCGAACCATAGAACCTTGTCATGACAGTGTCAAGAGACTAGATAGAAATAACACAGGATGATTGCTGTCGTATTTACTTTTCGTTTTATTCGACAAGGTTCTATAGTTGTTCATTAAAAGAGCTACTAGACTGAGCTGTTGGCAAAGTAGTTTCAGATTAGTTATTGTTTTATTAGATCTGCCACTGTTTTCTTCAATTAAATTAAAACACTCAATCTGTGCGTATAAAACGATGTTAAATGTTTTTAGGGTTCCCTTATAGTTTCGCCGTGTCCGTCCGTCGGTCCGTCCATCCGCATCCAAGCTTAGAGACTCTTAGTACTAGAAAGCTGTAATTTGGCATAAATATCCATATACTCACGCTAACAAAGTGGTAAAATAAGAACTTGAAAAAAAAAATTAAGTTTTCAAGCGTTCATTTTTGTTAGAGTCAAGTATACTAAAAATCTGAAATATATCTTATATGAAAGCACAATATAACGAATTTTAAAGGAAAACTATGAAGACTAAATAGACTATTGGTTCTTGAGTTGCAAACGGTTTAAATGTTTATACCTACCGAAAACTTATTTGCGGTGTTGGTAAACTGACCGCGACCTGTGTCGATGTATGGGGATAACAGTTTTCCAACGGCAAAGTTAAGTTTGTCGCGAGGTCCAATTTGTTTATAGTAACGGCTTCGGAACCCTACATCAGGTTTTTTATCCTGTTGATGCTTACGCCAATGGATTTTTTACTATAAAGAAAGTAAACCGGGAATTTATATGATATAATACAGTTGCGGTAGTAGTTAATAAGGAAAAATTATAGTATCGCTACATGTAATGGTTATCCTAAAATTAGTTTAAT
The DNA here is from genome assembly GCA_927399475.2 of Acleris emargana. Lineage (NCBI taxonomy): Eukaryota > Metazoa > Arthropoda > Insecta > Lepidoptera > Tortricidae > Acleris > Acleris emargana. Next base: position 17,176,409 of record OV656854.1, read on the forward strand.
TTCCTTATAATTATTAGGTGCCTAATTAAATATATTCAAACTTTGTACAGCCCGACTAGTTGTGTGCTTTGTATTTATCCCTTATTTGTTGGCTGATGTATGTATTATACATATAAACATTTTACTGTGCAAAATAATAATATAAAAAAAAAGTTATTCTGAGACGAACTTATCCTTATAAGGAATTTCTTCCAGCTTACATTTTTTTTTTCCAAAAGAATGACGCAAAAACTGTTAGGTTACTACTATACCTATCTAAATAATGTAAATATAAAATTTTATCACTATTCCTCCTGGTCACGCAACTTGAGAACGGCTGAACCGATTTGGCTGATTTCTTTGACTCAGTGTATCCCACCCCTAGTACACAGTGGGTTATTTCTCTTTTTTTAACTATCTGGACTTCAAATTAATTATACTAAGAGTTTTTAAGTGTAATGTAACAAAAATTAAGTAAATTATCTATAATCTATATATCAGTCCAAATTTAATGTAATTTGAACACACAACAGTTTTTCTTTTGTCGTGTTATATTACATATATTCATTGTTACGACAGCTTATATTTACTTGACAATAATGGTGGCTGAGTTAGTAGCAATACTATAACACGTCAAAAGCAATATTGTCTTACTTTTATTTTAAAACTTTACAATAGGTTTGTATTACCACTGCTTAAAATACGGAGACGGTACGGATTCGTAGTGACGTGCCGTAAACGCCACGACTTACCGTGACATTTACGCCACGTTACTGCGATTCCGTACCGTCAGCATATTTTGAGCAGCGGTGTGGAAGGCATACGATAAAAACGGTACAAACGGACGGTACTTGTGAGAGGACCTTGTGCAGGGTTGGTACCACCATCTTATCCATTAACCTACCGCCACGCAGCAGTGTTTGCATTGTTGTGTTCCGGTTTGGGGAAATGACTAGCATAGAGGCATACCATCTTAGTCCTCAGGGTTGGCAGTGCATTTGCAGTCATGTGTATGCGAATGTCTTTGGGTCACAGTTTCCACTTACCATCAGGTGGCCTGTGTGCTCGTTTGCTTTCCTATGCAATAAAAAAATACCTTTATATATATATGTAATTCTTCTGTTCGTGTGTTGACAGTGAACTCCTCCTGAATGGATGTGGATTCGAGGATGATTTAGATTCACAAATAAACCCGGCAGATGGCGTTGTCCTGCATGGCAGATATCATGCAGGACAACGTCTGTCGGGTCCGCTAGTATATATCCCCCGTGTGGCTGCCGGGTTAGAATAGTGCCACTCCATATCTTCCCGTGGATGTCGTAAGAGGCGACTAAGGGAATATAGGCTTGTAGTACTGTTAGGCGATGGGCTTGCAACCTGTCACTAGTACGCTGGTAAACATCTTAGCCTATTTGTGCAAAACGTGGTTACTGAATTGTCAACAACTTTTTGAAGTTGTAATTCTGTAGCTCTGCCTACCCCACTCTGGGATTACAGGCGTGAAGGTATGTGTGTATGTGTGTATATTACGTCACTGCGATTCCGTGCTGTCTCCGTATTTTAAGCAGCGGTAGGGTCGCACCTTTAATTTATGATTGTTGTTGCAGGCTTCAACGGCTATACCAGATTAAAGGAAACAGACTCTCCAAGTAAAACGGAAACGGAACCCATTTGTCGAACCTACTGCTGTTTGACAAAGTAAGTTTAAAAAAAAACACGATCACTAATTTCGTTTACATTTCTAAAGAACACCAATCTGGAAAAATTATCAGTGTGTGTTAATATTTTTATCTTGTTTCTTAATAAATTTGCCCTCTTTTAAGGTTCCGTAGCCTAATGGCAAAAAACGGAACCCTAATGGATTCGTTATGTCTGTCTGTCTGTCTGTCCGTCCGTATGTCACAGCCACTTTTTCCCGAAACTATAAGAACTATACTATTGAAACTTGGTAAGTAGATTGTATTCTGTGAACCGCAATAAGATTTTCACACAAAAATAGAAAAAAAACAATAAGTTGTGGGGGTTCTCCATACTTAGAACTGAAACTCAATTAACGTTATAAATGGGAAAGTTTGGATGTTTGCATGTTTGTAACTCAATCAATCTTCAACCACTGAACGGATCGGGGTGAAACTTGCCACACGTATAGCTTAGTTCCTAGGATAAGACATATAGTTTTTATCCCGGAAAATTGGACAGTTCTCGAGGGAGCAGCGCTAAACCAGTTCTATGCGGATGGCTAGTAAGCTTCTAAGTTGAGCATTTCACTCCAACAAACTAGGCGACAGTTTTGCGAACACTTACTTAATTTAGAAATAAAAATATGAATAACATAGGTACTACAATTAAAAGTTAAAACGAAACTTATTTAATTTAAAATAAACTAAGCTACTCAAATATTAAAGATGTAAATAATAATCACCACTATAAAAAGAACACCCCCTCTAGCAGGTCCGCTCGCGGCATGGTCCCTATGAAACTGGCTGCATTACCTCTCTGGATAGCTAGCCCAATCCTTTTAAATATGAACCATTTTTGAAACTAAAAAAGTTTCGCTTAGAGCCTTCTTTGTAATATTCCAGATTTGATTGGTACTGGGGTGACATTCGCCGCTCAGAAGCCGAAGCCCTGATCATCAAGCACCCTGGAACCTTCATCATCAGAGCCTGCGCCGACACCCACAGCATCCTCTGCATCACGTTTCTCTCGGACTGCTTTACCAACCCCATCGCCAAGACCAAGAGCACCAACCCAGTATGCCACATGCGCCTCCAGCACTATAAAGGACTGTTCTCGTTAGACAAATGTGACTACAGGCCGTTGAATGAACTTCCAGAACACTGCGCAAGAGTGGGAAGGGAGAAAAATCTGTTCAGAGCACGCGCGTTATTGAGAGATACCAATTCAAGAGTGTTATTTAAAAAGAATAGTTGTGAACGACATTCGTAATACTTTTGATGACGTTGATGTCGTCATGCTGTTTTCCGTAACAGGGATGCTTCATGAAGTATCAAATGCAGCAGAGCCAGATGGTGCAGCTCTCAGGTGTGCAATCCAGTGGCTTGCGTAGCCAATTTTTGCTGCTAACTGACGCGTACACTTAGCGTTAGGACATCATAATACTTTTTCAGTACACAAAGTAGAGAATAAAGACTTAGGGCGGTATTAATAAACTCATCTTGACTGAGATGCGCGTCACAAGATGCGTCAAAGTAAACGTCAAGCCATACCAAACTGTCATTTTTGACGTTTCTTGAGACTGGCATTAAAGTCAAGATCAGTTTATTAATACGGGTCTTATTATAGATAAGTATCGGATTATCGATGTCAATGTGAACAACAAGAGATATACAGATCGAAAGTGAGTAGAAGGGTCGGAAGGGGCCGCCCTAGGCGTACTTTTTCGAATCAAATCGGATAAATATCTGAAAAGGGCCGAATCTTAAGTACCCGAAACCAACGTGCGTGCATGAATCGATGTATGAATGTTGAAGAAGCGAAAGAAATTTGTCAAGATCGTAGCAAGTGGAAAGAAGTGGTCTCTGCCGACCCCTCTGGGAAACAGGCGTGTTTTAATGAATGTTTGTATGTGAACAACTGAACATGTAAAGCTAGTCTGACCAGCGAGTGGTGACACGAGCGGTTTTTTAATTCTTCACATGATGACAATTTTGCCTGTGTAACAAGCTGTCACATTATACGTAAGTATCCAGTCATTATGCGTTTTGGGTTGCCAGGAAGTAACATTTAAAAAATTCCGCTGTTTTTTTGTGTCACCGATCGCTGGTAAGACTCTTACAGAGAGCGTGTGAATCTAAGTGCGTCTGTAGCCAGGGCCGTTTGAATCATGTCGGGGCCACTTGGAAATACAATTCTTGGGGCCCCTTTCTTTTCCAAAATACATTTCTGTGCGCGGGGCCTCTAAACCATGCGTGGGCCCTAGTTGGATATATTTCCTGATGGTTACTCCAGCCGTGATCTAAACTGTCAAAGGAATAAACCGATTTAAATTAGTTTTTTTTAATTAATCGTTAGTTTATTGGATAATTTAAACGCCGTGTATATAGGGCGCGATTCTAGGCGATAAAAGCCATATCATTTTTGACTTGTATTGTCAACAATTTGATAGCTTAACATTTTTTTTTTCACTTGTCCGCCATAACTGTAATGTAAATAAGAGCTATAGTAACTTTGACAATATGATATCACGTCAAAAGCTTGTTTAACCGTGTTCTGCCCAGGTTAAAGACGATATGATTTTTACTAGAATAGAGGCCCTGGGTAAGAAAAACTTAAAATAGAACTATAAGTAGGTATATATTAATTCTATGATGTAATAGGACCAACAGGGTAATGTTAACTAAATCTATTAAATGAAAATAAAAACTTGTCATATGCATTTCTTAAGAAACTAAGTCATTTGTTTTATCATATTTAAGGGTTATTTTCGTATTTCTACAGTTGTTGTACGAAGTGTCTTTGACTTTTACGTCTGGGGAAGGGCCAAAGAGCTAGTGTACGCAACACAGGTAGAGAGCAGAGAGCATCTGATCGCAAAAATTAATGACGCGTTCGCAATAATGCGGCAAGAAATGACACTTCGTACAACAACTACTGTAGAAATACGAAAAAGGTGTCGCGAATGTATCAATTGTGGAGGAAGACAATTTGAACAAAATTTGAAGTAATTATTAAAATAAAGATGATTTTTAACCATATTGCGTTTTGTATTGTGCATTTAGCCCATTTAACTGGCTGGATCTACTGACCGAATAAAACCACCATTTTAGATTGAAACCATATTTTGACGAAAAACTGAACGTGATTCTAGACATGTGGTATACCGTAAGAATTGTCAGGAACTGGAGAAGTTTTTATGATGTTGGAAGATCTGAGGAGCTTCTACTTTTTTTTTAATTGTGCCGTAAAGTTGACCGTGAAGATTTTATTTTTCTGTCCTTCACAATTGTTGGCTAATATTTTTTTATTTGTTTACTATATGAATAAAAATAAAATTTCATTCGAATGCGCAAACATTAAAGATAAAAAAACTATAAGTACTTTTGTGCTGTCACATTAAAAAAAAAAGATAGGTGAACAAAATGGTTAACTTTTGGAAGACTCCGAGATTTTTTCAAAAAAAATATAAAATAACCACCGTGGGTAGGATGAGTGTTAATTAGCCCAAAACGTGTTGCAAGTTCAACGTTCCTAATTAATGTCTTCTTTTTACTTCATATTTTTTCTACTGAATTTTTGTGTGCGTTGAATAAATATTTTCTCTTCTATTCTATTCTAGTCTAAAATAAACTGCATATTTATGTCATAAAAGCCCCCCAGTGCGTCAAATCAACATTATACTTACATACATACATACCTTCACGCCTGTCTCCCGATAGGGCAGGCAGAGAATATGGAACGCCAGGTGCACCGGTCTAAACATACACTACTACCGGTCTACATCTCCTCGGGCTTTCCGGGCCGATGCAGGCGCATTACCACTTATGCCACCAAGACCCTACGTAAGATCCACGAAATTAGTGATTACTTGATTGTTTATTAACAACGACACCCGTGTGTTAAATTAGGAATGTTCATATTTTTACAATTACTGTAATTCGAAAACCATTTCGAGGAACAGGGTTTCTAAGCCGTTCTGCATTATTACGTTTTTGAAATATTTATCTATTTCGGATATTTCGACAAAAGTATATTTAACCTTTGTTTGACTTTGGATTTCGACTTGAAGCCCTCCTAGTTTTATCTTTAGGGATAGGCGAAAACCGCTTGAAATAGTATGTTTTAATAGGTACGCTATTACAATAACTTTTTATAATTAGATATCATTGAATTGTTGTAATTTATTCGAAAATCCCATCCAAAATTTTAAATAATCATGTCATCCATAAAACGTCTGTTAAATAAATAAAGCTATTAAAACGATTGGATCAAATACGAAATAAATGAAATTGGTCTTTTAAAAATACCTATTTGTTCGAATTATAATGTAAAAATCGTGAGTTTTTTTTTTGGTCTATCCTAATTGCATTGAAATTCTGAAACTGAAATTATAATAATTTTACAAACTTTTATTTCGCAAACGGTTACTTCTCGCAGGATTATTTTATATTATTTGCGTTCAGAAGTCTAACTTAACCTCACCAATTTAATAAGCCTATGCTACTAATGTGATATGTAACGGTTTAAGCACAAATACATTTTTGCGATATGAAAGTTTGCACGAATAATGGGCACTTTTAGCTGACAGGCACCAGTAATGGACACTTCACTCTTAATTCAAATTTCATACGGTCTTAAATTGATTGTTGCAAAACAAATGAATAACCCTTATCTTCTCTAACATAAGAATCAAGTGTACATCATTGGTTCTTGTCGATTACTGGTTCCGTCACCCGTTTGTCAAATGATGATTTGGTCAAAAGTCGGTATTACCATTGAAAAAATTTGCGTACACTTCCTGTACCATTATCAAACTCTTCAAGTTATGAAATGGATTCTATCCTGAAAACACAATAGATTCAGCAGAATAAAGCGTTCGATGAAGTTTCAATTAAATGATGGTTTACCGTAATAAAAATACCAACTAACACAACTAAGCCGATATCATCTCGGAACTGACTGTTTTCGATATAAAAATTACGTGTTCTGTATCTCACTGTGGGCTAGCCCTCTCCCTCCCGATTTTGGTGATGATCAGTTTAGGCGTTGAATCGTAAAGAAAGAACAAACAAACAAACACAACACTTTAAATACACATACACATACATTTACATACATCACGCCTGTTTTCTGTTTAAATGCATTTATAATATGAATAAGCGGAAATTAATTAGCACGTCTTATTTGGCGTTTTTATCATGTCATACTTTAATGATGTCTTTAATTAAATTATGTAAATTATTACCCTGTTTATTTTTTTTATTATAAGGTAAATTATGTATAACGATAAGGGAAAATATGTCCTTATTTTACCAGTCATTTTCATACGAATATTGTTCCTAAGGTAAACCATTCGCAAAATATACTTCAAATAATAATTATAGTGCCTGGCTGAAAAGAAATCAATTTTGACACCTGTCATTCAATTAAAATATATAACCTTAAACCGTACACAGAGTTTTACCTAGACAAGCTACTCCCGCATGCAAAGATATTTATATATAATTTTTGGAACTCAATTTATAGTCTATTTTTTTTATTTTCATCGTAAAAGGCGTCCTGCTTGACAGAGTAAAAATTTAAAAGTTCTCATATACGTAAAATAATTTAATTACATCAGTTTATTAATTCTTATTTCAAATACAACATTACAACTCATTTTATTTATCTTAAAACCTTTGGAATACGAATCATTTTATCTCCAATATTTTTTCTTGTTACAAAAAGTTGAAGCGATTTATTATTTGCATAAAGTAAAGGGTGCAGATACCCAAGATTTTTTCACGGGCAAGTTGCGCCCGCATTTAATGGGTCACTCCGAATGTGGGGCAATTGGACCCACGGGAAGAAACAAGGGCACCCAGGGGAAATAAGCGTGTAGGGGATCCTGTCGAAGCCTTGTGATATCAACATTATAAAAATGATCACGGAATAGACATAATCTTTGTATGCTTTGAATAAAACCAAATTATTTTTTACCCAACATGGTATCCTGACTTTTTACCAAATCATCATTTGACAAACTATATACTCGTAATTTTACAAACTTTCATTTCGCAAATACGTGTTTGTGCTCAAACCATTACATATTACTTAGGTTTTTTATAAAAGAGGGAGGCAAACGAGCATGCGGCTTACCTGATGGGAAGTAATCACCACCGCCCATGAACACCGGCAACTCAAGTTGAGGTTTACATGAGGTGTAGGTTACATGGGTTTGTTAAATAAGTTAGGTTATGTTAGACTCTTGACCACAAAAAAAAAGTAAAATAATGCGGCGGGAAGTATCTCTTTGCGTTTAAAATTAGTGATCCATTCAACATACATACATACTTTCACGTCTGTCTTCTAATTGGGTTAGACAGAGACCGCCGGTCTTAACATACAACTTTCACTTCCTCTATATTCAACTCTTCGTACACGTACGTCGGTTTCGGATGCTCTTAATTTGGCTTTTATTCAGAAATAATTCAATAATTCAAATTCATTTTTTTCTTTGATAATTCATCCAGTAAACCTGCCACAGGGGTCGTACTATGAAATAAAAACCGTCCAAGTTCCGTCATGTAGTGAAGAGGAAACATAATTATATTTTTCATCTCAAATTCAAATTCAAATTAATTTATTTCGAATGTCTTAGATTCATATTTGTTAGTAATATATAGGTACATGGTAGTGAATGTTGGGTATGGCAAGACAAGCATGATAGTCGTGTAAATGCAGTTGAAATGCGCTCTTTGCGTAGTATGTGTGGTGTGAAACTGATTGATAGAGTAAGAAATGAAAAAGTTATAAAGAAATGTGGAATAAAAGAAGATGTGACTAAGATTGAAAAGGGCATTTAAAAATGAAAGTTATTTAGTTATAGCAAACAGGGTGTCATATAAAAGGGCTTAATCTGTGAATTTCAAAACTATTTTTTTAATTATTTTGCGTGACGTACTTTTTGATTTATAGTCAAAAATGTACAATAAAAAAAAGTGATATGTATTAACTTTACGTATCTATAAATCTGAAAAACTATACCCAAGTTGATAGCTTCTATACCTAGTTACATACAGGCAACCCCCGCGCTCTGCGGTCACCATGTATCAATGAGATTTTCTAACGTAAGTCATAGTATCCGATGCTTTTACGGTGAAGGAAAAACATCGTAAGGGAAACTGCATATTCAAACAGCTGAGTTGGTCAGCACAAAAGATCCTAAAGGAGTCGAAGTGCCCAAAAACGCCCATCTATAACGTAAGGTAATATTGAATGCCTCCTTGGTGGTAGTAAAACAATAAAAGAAGTCTTAATACAATATAATACAAACACTTTATTGTACACCCAACAAAAACTTTACAGAGAAATTGTAAAAATAATTTACACAGGTAAACATACAGTCGGTATTATTGCTGATTAACTATCTCTTCCAGACAACCAGACGCAGACGATATGGTGCTTTATTTACTTTTTATCTACATCTATAATATCATAACTTTCCTATAATGTGTTCAGAAATGATAAGCAAAAATGAATGTTAACATTAAAGTATTGCATGCCATTTAAGTATCGTTTATTAATATGGTGGTGACCGATACTTTAATGTAAAAATTAAGATACAAGGCAACCACAGATATGGATTTCTCACATATTTTAGAAAACTTATGATATAGAATAGAATATATAGTTAACGTTATGTAAGCGACACATAATTTGGCATTCACTCGTGTGATCTTAATATGAAACTTGCCTTTCGGCTCGTTTCATAAAACCACACTTGTGAATTAATGCCTCTCATTATGCACCAGTCACATAATAAACTAATTATTTTGCCATTTCTGCTTAATGACGGCATCGTAATATATTTCGACGAGGCGTTCGCCGGTGGCCTTCAATGTGGCGGTTTCAAAGATTCTCCCCTTTGTAAAAGGGAAAGTTTTCAGTACAGGGATATTTGAAAACGATATGTTTTCCACATGGTAGACACCCTGCAAAAGAGACAAAGTTTGTTCTATTGACAGATTTATTCATTGATTTAGGTTAAACATTGTTTTTTCATTGTTTTTTTTTTGTGATAGAATAGGAAATGATGATATCCGCAGGAGAACTAAGGTTACCGACATAGCCCGAAGAATAGCTAAACTGAAGTGGCAGTGGGCGGGGCACATCACACGCAGGACTGATGCCGATGGGGTCAGAAGGTTCTTGAGTGGCGTCCGCGGACCGGGACACGAGCTGTGGGTAGGCGTCCAACAAGATGGAGTGACGACCTTGTAAGGATCGCGGGAAAGCGGTGGATGCGAAAAGCACAAGACCGGTCTGAGTGGAGAGCCTTGGGGGAGGCCTATGTCCAGCAGTGGACGTCTTTCGGCTGACATGATGATGATGATGATTGTTTTTTCGTTTCCTGATTGTTGAATTGTGATGTTATTTTATTAGTTAAGAACGAGTGATTACATTTTAATTAGGTCCCGAATCGCGTGGATATACTTTATAAATTTAATCTCTTCAGGACGAGCACATGAGCCATGATTTAGTGAATTGGCTCTCTACATCAGCCTGCAGACAACTGCAATATCAAGACTATGCGCTGGCCTAATAGTGGCCAGCCGATAAGGGCCGGTATTCTAGGCGGTAAAAACGATATCGTAGTTAACCTGTTATGGTATTGTTATGACGTCAGCCACCATTACTGTCATGTAAATAAGAGCTGTCAAAACGGTGACAATACGATAACGGCTCAAACACGATATGATTTTTACCGTATTGAATAGAGGTCCGGGGAGGCTATTATGACATAGCAATGCAGTTTTATTTAAGCTGAAAGAAAAGGACAGAGCTATATAACTGCTATAGCTCTGTCCCTTTCTCTCAGCGTAAACAGAACTTACTACAGAACTTACTAGCTTACTAGAGGTATAAGAGCGTGTCAGATATTTTCACGCCAATTTTGAATAATATATTGGTGTCAATAAGTGTGACATTTTCCTGTGATATATAATTTTTTTTTGCAATCTCAAGATATCAATTTTGAGATTTTAGTCTTGACATTGCAAATCTTGAGACGCGTTGCGTTGCGAACCTTGATCTCTGATATAAAATGCCTATACTCATATCACTAATTCTCATATTATTACGTTGCAATAGGTTTTTGATACCAGATAACCTATGAAATAGTAAAAACAGTTCAGTTTAGGTTGGGAGAAAGGGACAGAGCTGTAAAACTTCCATAGTCATTTTCTGTTATCCTAAAATGAACTGCTTTTGTTTGTCATGATAAACCCCCAGGTTTTTGACACTGAGTTCCTTACCGCTTTTAAAGGGCAGCCTTCGTCGAAATACTTTTTAAAAAAAGGACTCATAAACTTGTCCGTAAGCAGCATTTCACAGAACCCAAAGTGCAGTTCCACGAAGCTGCGGCGGTATTCATTGCTCAGAAACTCGTGAAAATACACGTCGACCTGGAATATTGATAAAAATTGATAAACCTACTCCAAACTACATTAGATTTTATTTATTTTATTTTTATTTTTATGACATAGAAAGGCAACCGAGCACACAGGCCACCTGATGGTAAGTGGAAACTGTGACCCATAGACATTCGCATTCACAAGACCGCAATCCTAAGACTGGAAATGCGTTGCCATCCCTGAGGACTAAGATGTAATGCCTAGTAATTTCACCGGCTGTCTTATCCCCAAACCGGAACACAACAATGCAAACACTGCCGTTTGGCGGTAGGTTAATGGATAAGATGGAAGATCTTGACTAAATTAAAACCTGACCACACAATTCATACATTAAATTACATAACATTCAATCACGTTTGTTTCCCAGAGGGGTAGGCAGAGACCACTTCTCCCCACCTGCTACAATCATAAGAAAAAAAACACTGTAGGTGGGCATTTAATATATGAAGATATGCCTCGATTTCTCCAGGATCCCATCATCAGATTCCTACCTGGTGACAATAGGAGCTCGGAAAGTGTTCCTTTTAAACAAACAAAAAAAACCGAGTAGGTCTTCGAATATTCTCCCTATGTTAGTCGGTTGATTTTTTATTCAATAATCCAAAATTCCAAATTTTCACAAAGTGGTAACAAAGCCAGAAGAGAAGCAGAGGCAGACCAAAAACGAGGTGGCACGAGAAACCGGACCAGTTCTGTAAAGACTGGGTCCACTGTATAGACAATTATGGATAGGACAGAGTGATGCTTTTGCCTAGAAGTAGGGCCAAAACGGGTCGATAAGTAATTCGAAGTTCAAAAACAGAAAGACATAAGACTGACTGTGATTTAGAATAATGAAGAGTTACCAGGTACTGAGAACTTGTCCCTGACTAACTGACGACAACGCGCAGCCTAAACCACTATCCTCGGAGGGCCCACCATACTGCTAACTGGTTTTTTTTTTTAAATGGGACTGAATCTCCCATCAAGGGAATAAAGTTCAATTACGATTGTTCAAAAATGCCATTGTCAGTTTATTAACATAGGAAAAAAACTTTATTCTTATTGCAACAGAGTTCAAAGTAAATTGCCTTGATTATGTACAGTCAACAGCAAAAGAAACTGATGAAATAGGGTCTCAAAATAGTATACACAATAAATTAAGACAGATGTCTCTGATTATTGTAGTTTTGCATAAGTAAATTAGCTCGTAATGTGTCATAAGTAAGTGACATGCCATTCAAACAGTTAAAGTTATTACTGAGCGTTTCCAATTAAACTGATTTTCTAAAATAGCAATAGTCAGTAATACTACCAAACTATCACATGTAAGTGAATATGAATGTTTGGGCTTTCATGTCTTCTCAAGACCACCTCGGAATACAAGTCAGACGTTCGGTTAATGTCGGTTATACTCGTAAGACAAACACGCGAAACAACTATAACACCTCTCATTTCCGTCAAGGGTTGAAATAAGTTCCTACTACTTCGCTTTGTTTTTTTTTTGCAACATTTAAAATAAATCCTTTTTAACTGCCGTGAATACCCTAGTTTTAATTTGGAGATTTTATTATTTTGACTTTATCTTGTGGGACACTTGACATTTAGGCAAAAAAAAAAAAAACTTCATTGAAAGTTTCTGTAAAGAGACAGTTATGGCATCGTTTATGATCATTTTCTTTTGACTAATTAAATATTCAGTTGAAAATTACACTTTGTTATAATCTGTTTTAAAAAAAAAATTAAAAAAATGCATTTATTTCAGATCACAAAATCCATATATTGTTAGTATTACACACAGAGAACTTAAATAACTATGTTAGTACCTAAACTTAGATGAAGAGAGGTCCAGTGCCTGATCAGGCCACTGTCCCATCTCTCAGCGACGACGGTCAGGAGACTGTGGCGGCTGGCGCGGACTCTGCAGAGCGTCGCGGCACAGCGCTTGCGCAGCGTCGCGTGGAAGCCATCCACGCGCGCGTCCGCGAACATACCCGACGCACTGCAGTATCGCGGCAGCCGCAACAGAACCCTGAACGCGTCGTTGTATTGTACACGCATTGAATTTATAGCCCGTTGCGTGTACCTAGTCCACAGGCTGCAAGTGTACAGCGATGTACAGTACGCTCGAAAAAGTGTTATTTTAACTTGCGCTGTACACCGACTGACCTGTCCTGTTTTATCAGGGGCGTCATGCTTGAACATGTTTTGAAATGTTAATTTTGGTCACTTACTTTTGACGTTGACTATACAACCTATTGCACACTGGGCCTTATAAGGCTATTGTGATTATTAATAACTGATATTTTGCGACAAGCCTTTGTTTATAGCTAACCGTAAAGGCCGGTTGCGTCCAGGAATTTCCAGATGCTTAGGGTAGTGAGAGTTGTATCTCTTGTAGATCCATGATTTGTCTCCCTTGTTAGAAAATTAAAATTTTACTCACTGTAATATTGTTTCCAAAGGCATAGAGGATTTCGGCGTGACAGTTTATGTAATGTACCGGATCCTTGCGGCCGTGGCGAAAGTTGGTGAAGTTCAAATACTTTATGTACTTTGGGTTGTAGTACGTCGTGTTAAAGTGTTCGAAGTCGAAGTAGTACACCTGAGTAAGATCAGAGATTCATAGGCATATATCACACACACACACACACTCACTCGCACCCACACACAACTCATTCCTCAAATATTTTAGTATTTTAGTAATTTAATATAATAGAATTATAGTTGTGCCATATTCGGGCTTAAAAATTGTTACATTACTTTAAGTTAGTCTTTAAGTTTCCAATTTTCATATGTAGTCAGGAAACTGTACTCTCTTTTAAAGTGTAACTCCGAACCCGGTTACCACGTGACAGGCATGGGCTAGTGTGGGACCAACGGATAATCTGTTCGATTTGTTACTCTTTACTTTGAATAAATAAATTTTATTATTTTTAGATCATGAAAAAACCCGTAAATGTCTACTGCTACTCCTTGCCAAGAATCTGACAAAATGTTACAGTTCATTTCAAAATCAAAGGCAAATGGATAAGAATCGCGAAATTACATTCGAACGTATTCTTTCGATTGAATTCTCAAATTTTTGATAATGCAAACTACAATGAGTAGTTCAATTATCACTTAACAATACTTGATAATGTGAGTGAGTGAATTCTTAAATATTGAAACTGTTAGCAGATTTAGGATTAAGTTATATGGCTTAGTTTAGAATTAACCCCTCAGGTGTCCTACGCACAACATGTGTGCGTAGATTTTTTGACATTACGTGACTTATTCATTTGACATAAAGTTTAATTTTGATGTACATCAATTTTGACATATCGCTCGACGGGTTAAGAATACTCTTTAGCTTGTATGAAATGCGAGAGATCATCTAGATATACTTTTGCATGCTCATCCGAGCGGAATAACTTGATGAGAACATATTATTATAACTACCTCTCTTAACCCATGTTCAGCAAATAAACTATAAACTATTTAATTTCATTTCGATGGACAACAAAATCTCACCATAAGGGTTCTTTTGTACCAATTCGGGTCAGAACTTTAAAAAGATGATTGAAAAGAGAAAATAAATAAGAAACAGACCCTTTCCTTTTTGGTCAGAGCAAGCGCTCCCAAAAGCGCTGTGGCCGCAGCCAACAGAAGCACTGCTGAAGTCGATGCCATTGTCACGCACTGAATGAATAAGGTATTAGGATGTCTGGTTCGTCTATTCATTATAAAAGCATTAGTCACATAATGTACCATACGAAATTAAACTATAATGAGTAACAAATAAGGCAGAAATAGGCCAAGTTCTTTAGAAGACTAAGTGTTTATATCGAATAGAAAGATGGCCGCTGAAGCAAAAGCAGATCAAAAGGTAGCGGGATGATTTGGATGTGTTTCAAAACTACTGGCAAACATTCAATTAGTAGGGGAAGCTGGTGAAAAATAGGAGAGGTCTTTGTCTAGCAGTGGTACATACATAAACTCACGCCTTCATTCCCAGAGTGGGGTAGGCAGAGCTAAAGAATTACCAACAAGTCTTAAAACTTGTTGATAATTCTGTAACCACATTTTGCACAAGTAGGCTAAGATGTTTCCCAGTGTATTAGTGACACGTGGCAAGCCCATCGCCTAACAGTACTACAAGCCTTTATTCCCTTAGTCGCCTCTTACGACATCCTCGGGAAGACATGGAGTGGCACTATTCTAACCCGGCAACCACACGGCATAAAGTTTTAAATCTGGTAAATTAAGTAAACTCAATGGCTAAATATTTTTTTAATTTGATTGATTGCGCGTGGATGTCGTAAGGGGCAACTAAGAGAATATAGGTTTGTAGTTAGTACAGTTAGGCGAAGGGCTTGCAACCTGTCACTAATACGCTGGCAAACATCTCAGCAAAATGTCGTTTTTAAAGTTGTTGGTTATTCTGTAGCTCGTCCTACCCTACTCTGAGATTACAGGAGTGAAGGTATGTATGTGGGTATCGTAGTTGCTTGTATTTGAGTGCGCATTATTCGTTTTTGTATTATTATAGTTAACACTGTTTGAGTGGCGTCCGTGGGCCAGGAGACGAGCTGTAGGTAGGCCTCCAACAAGATGAAGTGACGACCTTGTAAGGATCGCGGGAACGCGGTGGATGCAAAAAGCACAAGACGGGTACTCAGACCAGAGCCTTGGCGAGGCCTATGTCCAGCAGTGGACGTCTTTCGGCTGACATGATGATGATGATGATGATGACACTGTTTTCGTTGTAGTTATAAGATTACTAGCAACCCGCTCTCGCTTTCCTTCAGTTTGTGTGAGCGTACTTATAAGCGTACGTATAGAGGCGGAAGTGACTTGTTTTGTACTTAGCAAAAAAGATGACGTAATGTATTCTTTAATGTACTAAAATGGTTCTTTTTGCAAGAAAAATTCGTGATGCAAGATGCTGTTGACGCACTGGCCTAGTTGGTAGTGACCCTGCCTAAGAAGCTAGCGGTCCTGGGTTCAAATCCCGGTAAGGGCAGATATTGGAGCACGAATATTTGTTTCAGAGTCATGGATGTTTTCTATGTAATTAAGTAGGTATATATTTCTCCATACATAAGTATTTATTTCGTTGTCTTGTACCCATAGTTCAAGTCTAGAGCTTAGTTTGGGACAAGTTCAATTGGTGTGACATTTTCCCATGATATTTATATTATTTATTTATGTTTTTTTTTCATAATTTGTTTTCGTTTGACCTCAGTCTCACCTGATGTTAAGTGACGACGAGGTCGAAGGTGGTACACGCTTACCCAGAAAATGCCTATTCAGCCTTGACTTGAAAACACCAAGGTTATATGATTCCGGGATTACAGACGCAGGGAGAGCGTTCCACTCTTTAGCAGTGCGAATAAGAAACGACGCAGCAAACCGCTGCGTGCGAACCATTGGGTATTCTACTACATGTGGATGGAAGCCTTCCCGGCGTCTAGAAAACCGGGTATTATTATTATAATGATGGGTATTATTTTTGCATTTAACAATTTCATGTTATATATTTATAAAATAATTGTTGTTCATGGACTATTCTTCACTACAAAGACCATACATTTACACTCACGTCTCGGCAACATCCAAGTACTTAACATAATAATCCTACACCGCCTTGAAAAAAGTTTAGCTCCAGAACAAATTGTAACGTGAACTTGGCTCCTCCCTACCGAGCAGGTTTATGCGCAAATTGCTACTGATATTTAACTTTATTATTCAAAAAGTATGACGCATCATTTACTTATCAGTTGTCATTACGAGTACATACCAATTAAATGGCGATTTCATGTCGAAATAAATACATTAGTGATCGAATTTCATTCTCAGTACACTAGGGTACAAATGGTACGTAGGCATTATGGAATGCAAATAAACGATTATAACCGGTTTTAACCGGTTTTAACCGGCTATTTTCATACAAAAACTATACAGGGTGTAAGGGACGGCTCACCGAAAACTGAAACCATAGCTTCTGACCATTGTACTGAACTGAAATCCAGTGGAAATTTTCCCGGGAAAACGAAAATTTTCTCATTTTTTTTTTCCATGTTTTTACATATAAACCGAACTAGGACAACATATTATGACATACTGAAGCTCATTATGTAAAAAAAACTGTGAAAACGGCATTTTCACGTAAAAAACGAGTAAATTTTAGTTTTCCCGGGAAAAAATCCACTTGATTTCATTTCAGTACAATGGTCTGAAGCTATGGTTTCAGTTTTCGGTGAGCCGTCCCTTACACCCTGTATATACCTATACAAGGTGTAAGGGACGGCTCACCGAAAACTGAAGCCAACGAGAAAATTTTCGTTTTCCCGGGAAAATTTCCACTGGATTTCAGTTCAGAACAATGGTCTGAAGCTATGGTTTCAGTTTTGGTGAGCCGTCCCTTACACCCTGTATAGTAGGAATTACTGCGCAGTAATTAGCGGGTTCAGTACCGAAAGGGTAACCCAACGCGACCCTACTAATATATCTCCGATATCCGTCTGTCCGTCCTAACTTAAAAGAGCTGTATCTTTCGAACCGTAATAAATAGCGAGTAAGGGTGATTCTTCGAGGTCGTGATTTTTGTCTTATTCCTCTGTCGTCTTTTTTTTTGCTTATTTGAGTAATTAATATGTTCTTCCATGAAAGTAAATCTATTTAGAAACATGAATATGGCTGTGGCACTCATTTTTATGAACTCGCTCAGAAAATAATTAACTGTTCAATTTTTGTGCCCAGAAGAATAAGAAAATGACGTCAGAGTAAGAATAGGTTTAAAAAATTATCAAATATGTGATTTTCTCGGTATTTTAATTACTTAAAAATAAAACAATGTGCAATTATTCATTGTTGTTTTAATCAATTCAATAAATCACAATATTCTTATAATAAACCTTATTAAAATATATTGAAAACATAATTTTTTGAAGCAGGTTAAATCGACTGCATGTGTCTCTACTTAATTACCTCGTATCTTGGACGAAATAAATAAATAAAAAACAACATCTAAAGTGAAAAAAAAACGATGAATACTGTCAATTTTCTCATTCCACTGTCCATAACTCCAAAGCAATAAGGGACAGAGGAGTAAGAAAAAATTGAAAACAAGCTGATGGTTCATAATACGATCATACTGGAAGGCAAACGTTAATGCTACGGTAAGATAGCATTTAAAGCAGTTAAAAAAGCACAACACATTTTTTTTAAGATTACACAAGTGTTAAAAAAACTAACAAAGTAATAAGAATGTTACGTAAACCAAGGACAGAGTAATGATATATTTACCTTCGTAACTCCGGGGCGATGAGCATCAGCCGACACGTCCACCACCTGACACGTTCGGAGCGCCAGTAAAAACCGGCCCACATGGGAGTTTTCGCTAGGTTCTGAAATGTCTTTATGATACGGCTGATTGAAGCCCGCTCCAGAGTAATAAGAATTTATCGGCGGACAAATCTTATATCCTCAGTTATAAGAATAATATTGCATGTAAAAAATATTTGTTGAATTTTGTTAATATAACAACTAATCTTGTTTGTATGTGGTCACTCAAAATATTTATCAAGTTGAGTAAATTTAAGTTATTATCATATGTTTTCAAGAAAATGGAGAACGGACCCGACGGAGTAATAAGAATAATGGGTTTTTTATTTTTTTGTTGTAAATGTTTATAATCAGTTACACAAAAATCGACCGATGTCCTAGTTAAACATGAACATCAGTGACCTCTGAAAAAAAACCAACCTTCTAAACTAAGAGTTCATTGAACTAAGCACCCGGACGTCAAAAATCAGGGCCTCGAAGAATCACCCGTAAACGGAACCCTTACCGAACCCTTATCCGTCTGTCTGTCAAGACTCTTTATCTCGGGAACGCGGTGAAATTAAAACTATGGTCACAGATTAAGTAAGAGTTACTACGTAACAGATATTTATCTGAGCGAGGTACGTCCGATAATCACCGCCTGACGGAACATAGTTGCCGATGCTAATACATCAAGGATGCCCGCGCGCGGCGATGTCAACTAGCTCGACCGGTTTTTGAGTGTCGAGACATGGTCGAGACACGTCAAGCGAGATGCAAGTAGGCGAGTAGTACACTCTTACTTAATCTGTGGTAGTAGGTACATTCTAGTCATTACGTCAAGTTCGGTTAGATGTGTGTGGTGTGTTGTTGTTTCTTTGAATTATTTTGGTGAATGTATAATTTAAAAAAATTACTCATTATTGCTGTGTGAGTGGGTGTTTACACAAGAGAACCAAAAATAATAAAAAGGAAACGTTTTTCTCTTTGCCGGTGAACGAGGAAAGGTCAGTAGTTGCAATTTATTTTTATTTATACATATAAGATGATATAACTAAGTAAATTGAAGTGATCAATCAACACGAAACAGTGTTCATCAAGTTAGAAATATTGAATTATCTAAATTCGGGATCAATAGAAATGATAAAATTATTTGTTTACAAACAAATCAGTACTGTTTTACACATAACCTCAATATTTCTGCAAACGAGTTTTGATTCGAAAAAACCTATAGTTAATAGTTATTTAATCTTAAACAGAATGTAAAAGTAACAATCAAGCGTGTACATCAAATAAATATATATACATAATAAATAATAAATAAATATCAGGGGACAATGTCACACCAATTGACCTAGTCCCAATTTAAGCTCTAGGCTTGTATTATGGGTACTAGACAACGATATAAATACTTATATAGAGAAATATATACTTAAATACATAGTAAACATCCATGACTCAGGAACAAATATTCGCGCTCATCACACAAATATCTGCCCTTACCGGGATTTGAACCCAGGACCGCTAGCTTCGTAGGCAGGGTCACTACCAACTAGGCCAGCGCGTCGTCGTAATATATATACATATATATATATACATATATATATATATGTATATATATTATATTTTGATTATTCAAGTAACTGTTTTTCTCATAATGTGTACCTGTTAATTTATATTAATATTTTCGATGTGTTGACAACCCTACCGTTCGAGCGAGCAAACGTAGGTATAACTATACGTTCGCAGTAAACTACGAAAAATGAACTTTCAATAGGAGTTAATATGGTTTATTTAGGCGCGTTCGGCCAGCATTATACATACATTTTATATTATGTATTCAATACTTTTACGTGTTGATCGGACCTACTTTGTCGCTTTGTATAGAAGTGAAATATGCCTGCTATGGTATGCAGGGTTATTGGTAAGTCGACCTATTCCCCTCTAGGGGTTATGGGAGAGGTCATTTGCAATCATTTTGGTCCCATAATACCCAATGCAAAATCGAACCATTTCTGAGATAATTTAAATTTAAGTTTTTGGCCGTGTGGTTGCCGGGTTAGAATAGTGCCACTCCATGTCTTCCCGTGGATGTTCTTAGAGGCGACTAAGGGAATAAAGGCTTGTAGAAATGTTTGGCGATGGGCTTGCCACCTGTCACTAATACACTGGGAAACATCTTAGCCTACTTGTGCAAAATGTGGTTACAGAATTATTAAGAAGTTTTAGGACTTGTTGGTAATTATTTAGCTCTGCCTACCCCACTTTGGGAATGAAGGCGTGAGTTTATGCATGTATGTAAGTTTTTTGCTAAAAAAGTTACTAACAAATCTTCAAAAATTTACAAAAAACAAAAATTATCACTATAAATCATTTTTTTTAATAGTGTTTTCCAGGTAAAATGGATGTTATTTTGCAATATTAAATGTTCAAGGAGCTCTGGTGATGACTGATATAACTTTTTTTTAACGCTAATTTTTTCTATTATTTCTTGAGTTAGGAGTAGGGAAAGCAAATAACTAATAACAAAAAATAACAACAAAAACGGTTAATAACCGGTTAGCAACTAACCGATTGTAACCGGTTATTTTCATACAAAAACGGTTAATAATCGGTTAAATTGCATTCCCTGGTTAGGAGGAAACTAAGAGGCCTAAGAACACGAGAGTTGGAGCAAACGAAGCGTTATTATTTTTTAAGTGGTTTCTAGAAAGAAAACGGAAACTGCTACAACTCGAGTTGTATCACTTGTCACAGGAGGCACAGAAGGTTGACTTTTGACCAGAAAAAAAAATCATACTTTTGTAAAAGTTTGGCAAATTTGGTTAAAAATAAATGAACCTGTTACAATGTGATAAGGTGACAAAACTTTCTCCTTTTTGTACAATGAAACTCACAAGAACACAAAACGATGCTATATATTTATTCATTTTTCCACTTTTGCTTAATGACGGCATCGTGGTACAGTTCGAAGAGCCGCTCGCCGGTGTCCCGCACTGAACCGTTTTCGAAAATTCGGCCCTTCGTAAAAGGGAAGTTTTTCAATAGGGGGACGTCTGGACATGATATGTTTTGAACGTGATAGATACCCTGAAAAGGGAAAAACTATAATTTACAAGAAAAAAATATTGATTGAGGTTCTACCGGTTATAAGCGGTTCAAACCGGTTATTTTCGTACAAAAACGGTTAATACTACAGTACCGGCAAATAAAGTACCGTAAAATGTGCCTACTTTGCTCCCCCACGGGTAATCTTGCTCCATCGTTATATTGAGGTACTAGCGACCCGCCCGCGGCTTCGCCCGCGTGGAATGTATTATATATATAAACCTTCCTTAAGAATCACTCTATCTATTAAAAAAAACCGCATCAAAATCCGTTGCGTAGTTTTAAAGATTTAAGCATACATAGGGACAGACAGCGCAAGCGACTTTGTTTTATACTATGTAGTGATTCTGTATTGTAAATCATTCTAGTGCTTTCATTCACTGCGCAGCTGGATGTATACCTCAATTATTTTTAGAAAATTTGTCATCGGCCTTGTCTTATAAGTAACATACAAAAAAGTCACTATGGAGCATAGTTACCCATGGGGGAGCAAAGTAGGCACATTTTACGGTATCATCTTTGTGTATTGAAAAAAACCATTGCCGACGCGTTCATACTAAATTAACGAGATTTGTATGAATACGTCAGCAATGGTTTTTTAAACACTAAATTTTGAACCTTATTTAATCAGCTAACGAATTGAATAATAGCAATACAATTGGTCAACTAGTTCTTGATTGGTTGTCAATTTTGGTGAGTCACATTTGTAGGTAATCGCGTCAGATGTAAGTACAAAGTTGATGTGTTATTTGCGTTTACTGTATATACGTGATTTTAGTTATACATATACAATGAAGTGGGTACCTACAGCCTTGGCCAAATTAAAGTCGAATTTTAAATGTGCATTTATATTATCTTTTATTAGTATTTATATCGTTGTCTAGTTCCCATAGTACAAGCCTAGAGCTTACGAGTAGTTTGGGACTATAGTAGCCCTCAACGAAATTGACGACCGGGGCCATACAACGTTGTATGGCCCCGGTCGTCACTTTGGTTGAGGGCTACTATAGGTCAATTGGTGTGACATTGTTATTTATTTATTGATTATAGAAAGTTGTACACCTATTAAGATGAGTCATATTTATTGAAGTTAAGGGCGTGAAAAAAATCAATTAAACAATTAATTGTAAAACTAGACTTTTTATAGCTTCAGTTTTCACACGCAAATAGCTACTTCGAAACGATATTTACTAATGATTTGCACACGTCCAAATACTTTTTATATTTTACGTCTTTGTGCATTACTTAAATTGAAAAATAATATTTTATTCATAACCTCGGTGATACTGGTAAACCGCGTATCTAACCAATTTATGATAGAGCAAAATAAACCTTACCATGTTATTAAAAAGGTGCATTTTACTCCTTATTCAAAATGTTACTTGCGCGGTTTTGCAGTTTCACCGACGATAAGTTACAAAGGAAAACGTGGGGTGTTCAACACCATTGGCCGAGGCTGTATACTGTGTTTATTTTTACACCACCAAGAACGAACTATAATATTTTTTTATTATCAAACCAATACTCTTCAACGAGCTCACAGGATCCTTGGGGGATCCTTTTGAAATGCATAAACTTTTTACGCATAATGTAACTTTTCGCATAACACCCTTTTAGGCTGACAATTCAGAATTTAGTAAACGTCTATTGTGTAGATTATGTAAGGTTAGGGTAGGTTAGTTTTTTATAATAATTGAAATAAAACCATTTCTATTGTAAAATCCGATTTTGGCCAAACGAATTTATACGTAAAGATAAATTATGCATAAAAATATTATTCGATCCAATAGAGGACCGATTCTTGGATATAGGCAATCAAATGTCAAGACTTCGCAATGGTACAGTCAGCTGCAGATATATCGAACCGAACAGCGAGCCCATAAAAATATGACGCATTGGATTTAAAAAAAAAACTAACACGCGAAAAGGTCAGAAAAATGACATGTAAAGGGATGTTTTAAGTATCGGCTTGGATAAAAATTCAAGATGATGTATTTGCATAGTTTACCAAAAAGATTTAAATGGTGAAAATATCAGCCGTATGTAAGGATTAGGCATTCTATCCCATCAATACAATACAATACAAATACTCTTTATTGAACACCAAAAGAAAACAAAACTCGGAACAGTACATTTTAACTATAGGTTTACAACAGGCAGTCTTACCGCTAAATAGCGATCTCTTCCAGACATCCTTAGACAGAGAAATAATAAAGACAAAAACACATGGCCGGCGGTGTAAACTAAATTATTTATAACTCAAACTAAACTACAAGAAACACTTCTGGTATTGTAAAAACTACTTACACAAATATAAACTACATATAAATATACACATACACAAAGTAAATGAGTTAATAATTAATACATACTAAATACACGCTAAATACATATTATTCCCATCCAATGCTATTGGAATTTTAAATCCTTCGATACGGCTGATATTCCCTCTTTTTGGTAAACTATGCAGTTACATCATCTTGAACTTTTATCCAAGCCGATACTTAAAACATCCCGTTTCATGTAATATTTTGACATTTTCGCGTGTAAGGTAGTTTTTTTTGATAATCCAAAGCGTCATACTTTTATGGGCTCGCTGTTCGGTTCGATCTATCTGCAGCTGACTGTACCAACACGTCGAAAATAAAATGCCTGTTCTCATTTCACCAATTCTCCAGGTTTGAAACATCTTGAATTACCGGTTTTAAAGGGCACCCATCATTCGCGAAGAACCTTTTAAAAAAAGGACTCATGAACTTGTCTCTGAGCAGCATATCGCAAAACCCCATGTGCAGCTCTATAAAGCTGCGGCGGTACTCGTTACTCAGAAACTCGTAAAAGTACACGTCGACCTGAAACATACATTAAGTTGATTTTGTACAAAAATCAAATAAAAGAAAAAAGTTGATGAATAACGATAAACCGACTCCTACCTATTCATTTAATTTTAATTTGGGGTTTTTTTATGGCATTGGAAGGCAAACGAGCACACAGGCCACCTGATGGTAAGTGGAAACTGTGACCCATAGACATTCGCATTCACAAGACTGCAAATGCACTGCCAACCCTGAGGACTAAGATGGAATGCCTCTATGCTAGTCATTTTACCAGCTGTCTTATCCCCAAACTGGAACACAACAATGCGAACACTGCTGCTTGGCGGTAGGTTAATGGATAAGATGGTGGTACCAACCCGGACGGACCCTGCACAAGGTCCTCCCGCAAGTAAATTTTGTGTTTGATGAAATATGGTTTACAGCTATCCGTCTGTTTTATATTTTCTAGGATACGCAATAGTTTCTTCTGCATGGTGACAAGGGAAGGCGATTCGGTGTTGATAATGATAAGCCGTAAACAGTACAGTTTACTTACCGTAACGTTGTTCCCAAAGGTGACCAGGATTTCGGCGTGGACATTTATGTAATGTAACGGGTCCTTCCGGCCGTAGCGGAGGTTGGTGATGTTTAAAAACTTGTAGTACTTTGGGTTATAATACGTCAGGTTAAGGTGTTCGAAGTCGAAGTAGTATACCTGGATAAGATCATATCATTTATTTATGTACGTATTGTATGTACACTTTTTATATTTACATCTTTAATATTTAAGTAGCTTAGTTTTTATTTTAATTTGAGTAGCTTAGTTTTATTTTAATTTAAATAAGTTTAGTTTTAACTTTTAATTGTACTATATTATTACAAATATCACACGTCAATAAATATCCTTAATTTTTCACCTTTGGCCAAGACTGTATAATACGCATACACTTATATACATATATGTATATATCACCTTGCCCTTAAAACCGTTACCGTCTGTGCAACTCCACTAATACTTGCATTTTGAGAATTGGGCGAGAAATTTCAAGAAGCCTTTGTTAATAATTAAAAATGAAAAACATGGTGTTATTATCTGCCAAATTTATATAATTCATTTAAACAGGATCCCAGAGCTTCACGTGAATATTAACGAACTAGCTTTGCACTCGCGACTTCGTCTACGGAGAGTCAAAACTTCAGTTAAAATTACAGATATAGTTTACCCCCGTGTGGTTGCCGGGTTAGAATAGTGCCACTCCATGTCTTCCCGTGGATGCGTAAGAGGCGACTAATGAAATAAAGGCTTGTAGTACTGTTAGGCGATGGGCTTGCCACCTGTCACTAATACACTAGGAAACATCGTAGCCTACTTGTGCAAAATGGGGTGCGTAACGATCGATATAAAAATATTTTCTATAATATCAGTCGATATAACGCTCATTTGATATAATTATTGAATCATATAAGAACATTTAATATATTTAAATATGATATAATTATCATTTTATACAACGATCATTTGTTCTAAAAATATTTTATATAACATATATTAAGTATAATGCATATTTACTATAATCAACTTATGATATAAAGTTAATTAACGACAACCAATATTAGTACATTCCCAAAATACTGATAGCAACGGTACGGAACATAGAATACTAGATTCATATGAGGATCTGAAATTTAATCGAGAGTCACTTAATTTTTTCTATACAAATATACGAAGCATTGTTAAGCCTGGTAAGCTCGATGAAATCAAATGTATCATTAACTCTACCAAAAATAAACTACATCTAATATTGATTACCGAAACGTGGATAAAAACAGAGCAGGAGGCCAAAAACTTACAAATTCCTAACTACACTCATTACTCCAACTACCGCACTGATGCAAGTGGCGGCGGAGTGTCAATCTTTATATGTACATAATGACCTGAAACACAATTATATAGAAGGACAGTATTCAAATGGTAACAACTATCTCTGGATTCATATGAATAAACTTGCTATGGATGTATTAATAATCTACAGGCCAGGTGACACTAATATTTCAGATTTCCTTGAGGACTTTGAACACCAGTTACAAAATAGGCCAAGAGCGATTATATTCGGTGATTTCAACCTGAACCTATTAACTGTGGATAGAAATACAGAAAAGTACGAGGGTATTTTGCAAGAATCCGGATACTTGACTCTTAACAAAATCCATGACAAATACTCAACGCGCACTACACCTACAAAGAAAAGCATTCTTGATCACATCCATACAAACCTAAAAGACGTTAAACTCAGTCTGGGTCTCCTAGACTCGTCGCTATCGGACCACGCACAGATGTTTCTAGAAATGAAGAAATGTAAACCTAAAGCACCCGAACGTGTTCAATATGAAGCCCTTATCTATGAAGATCTTTATGAATACGCTGCCAGATACAACTTCGCTTCAGAAACTCCCGACTACTCTATACTAAAGAAGGCAATTGAACATAACATACGTAGTAATACAGTTGTGAAAACCAAAATCATGAACCCCCCACGTAATGATTGGATCTGCAAAGATATCATAAATAGTATTAACAGAAGAAATGACATATAGCTACAACTAAAGAGGAATCCCAGTAACACTAAAGTACAAGCAACCTTCAGGGAAACAAGAAATCAGGTAACTCAACTTATAAGTAAGACCAAGGACAATTTATTATTATTACTATGAAATTTTCTCCAAGTGTAAAAATGATCCCAAAAAAATGTGGACATTAATTAACCATTTATCTCGAAATAAAATTAAATTAAATCAAGTTCCTCCACAACTTATGACAACTTCTGGTATCGTCACTGATGGCAACAAAGTATGCGAGGTATTTAATTCATTCTTTGCAACTATAGGATCCCAATTGGCTAACGAAGTACCAACTAAATTTCACAACAGTTCTAGATACATTATACCTGGTTCTAGTCAAACCTCTAACAAACTATCGGAACTAGCACTATGTACTGAAGACGAGATTTCGAAAATAATTGATGATCTAGACTCAAACTCTAGTATTGGTATTGACGGTATAAGTACAAAAGCTATAAAATGTATGAAAAATCATATCCTTAAAAATGTCACCCGATGCATAAATAATCACTTGGAGAGGGGTACATTTCCAGACGAATTAAAGAACGCGAAAGTTAGTCCTATCTTTAAGCTGGTACTAAAACTGATCTTGGAAACTATCGGCCTATCTCAGTTCTACCAGTGATGTCCAAGATTTTTGAAAAGGTTATATATAGTCGACTTGACCAGTATCTGACGCAGATCGATTTTCTTTTTAAACGTCAATACGGCTTTCGCAAGCAATCAAATACTCTTTCAGCAACCATAGATTTAGTTACAAATATTAAATCAAATATCGATGCAAAAAATATATGTCTGGGAATATTTATTGATCTTAAGAAGGCATTTGATACAGTTAAAGCACATATAAACAAAACTCGATCAAAACTAACCTCTCTTGTGGGTTGCCTACGTGGTATTGTTAGATGCCTCCCGCGTCCAGTACGTTATAATATTTATTATGCACTAGTCAAATCTCATTTGGATTATCTCATAGAAATATGGGGCAATGCCTCCAAAACGACTCTGAAAGATCTTCAGATAATACAAAATAAAATAATTAAGGTACTTTTTCATTACGACTTCCTCACACCAACCAACAAAGTATACTTTGAAGCTAAACTCATGAGCCTAAAGCAACTATATAACTATAATACGTGTTTACTAATAAAAAAGATCTTAAATAAAACTATAAACTGTCAATTATCCTTTAGCACTAATAGGGAAAGGGGCTTTCGGAATCTTCGCAGTGCCGACAATTTATACATACCTCGTATTCGAACAAAACATTTTGGAAACAAGAGCATACGGTTTGAAGGAGCACGAATGTACAACAGTTTACCAAACGATATAAAGAGTATCAAATCCTTCAACGTATTTAAAAGTAAATTAAAGGCTCATATTTTAAACACTGTTGCACCAACATAATAATAGGTTGAGTCCGGCCCTGGCTTTGCTGTTGTTGCTCTGTACGCTAACGGCCGGTTATCAGTTTTGTGCATACCCACATTTGTGTGTTATTGATTATTGTCTACTATTACTGTTTGTTGAATTCTTTTGGCTCTGGACTTTAAGTGTAACCTTATTTGTTGTAATAAGAACTTAAGTGGTTATATTTCTAAGGTATTTAGATGTAAGTTATTGTTATTATATTAACGCTCACCGGTGTAAAAAAAATATTACATGTTGTTATTAAGTCTCACAAAGTGAAATGTAAATTTCTTTTGAGATAATAAAGATTCTTTAACCCGATATAAAGTACAGTTGGTTGGTATAAAAATATACTGTCTATACTAACTCGTGTCCAACCACAAGGGTCGGTTTGTTAGTTACCTATTGTGACCCTACAGAGCGGTAACTCCTAGGTCTCAACTAATATATAGGTTAGGTTAGGTTAGAATTGTGTCAAGGCGCGAAGCGCCATAACTACACGGAATAGGAGCTCCGCAAATGCGGAGCTCCGTCGACTTTGCCTCTCGGTTACAATTATTTTAAATATGTGGCAATAAAAAATAATATACCACATGATAGTTAACTGGAAGAGATCCCTTAAAGGGATAAGTTCGCCATTGTACATGTTAATCTTAAGTTTATGTACGAATTTACTTGTAATTGTTTTTTTTATTTTTTGTGCAATAAAGAGTTTACATACATACATACATAGTTATACAATATGATTTTTATACAAAATGATGATTATACCAAATTATGTTTACAATAAATAAATGATATACGAAATGATAATTATAATAAATGAAAATAGATATTTTGATAATAACCAATCGTTTATTATATAAAATGAGTAATTATATCCTTTAAAATTATATCAAATGTTATTATATCAAATGAAATTATATTAATTATTTTTATACCGATCATTACACACCCTGCCAAATGTGGTTACAGAATTGGGATTGTTCATATTTTTTTATTTCCTCTAACTATAAAACCATTTGGAGTATATCAGTCATAGAACCAATTTATTTAATTATATCTTAAAAATAATCTCGGATTATTTTTATTTTTGTAAACAAACTTATGACCTTTGTTAGACCTTCATTTTGCCTCTTTGTGGCAGAACTAATAGAATTCTGTGCCTTAAAATAAATCGTTGATTCTTCTACTTTGTTTATGGTCTATTGTCAGCTCTGTCTGATTTAAGATATTAACGACATTCCGTTAATGTTTACGTTGATTGAATTCCGTATAATATTATTTCTCTGCTATCCTATTTGAATTTGTACACTTAATACAATGGACTATAAGAAGTGCTTCATTCCTACATGTAAAAATGACTCGATCAATAGCCCAAACAAGCTCATTGTAAGAATAAGGGAAGACCTAAGGAAATAATGGTGTCGACAAGCTAACGTGGAATACTTCTCAGTTTACACCATGTATTGAAAGTCTTTTAAATTATCATGGTGTTAAACTTTGAAGGCCACCTAGTGTATTCACCGGATTAAAGCAGACTCTAACTGAATCCTTGCAAAGCAAAGTAATAGCCAGTTTGAGAGTACATGTTGAAAGTCATAAGACGTGTTAGAGATTTTTCAATCTTAAAACCACACTCTACAGTCACCTATAACTATGTGCCTTATTTAGATGAAATTGTAGTTATAGCCTGTGGATTAATTAATCTTCAAGGAGAAATAATAAAAAGTGCTTGATATATACTGTTTATTTCATTAATTCATCATTACCTATTTAAATGGCATATTTTTTATTGTTTATGACATTTAAATAATGTAAATTAAGGTGTAGGTATACACGTTAATTTACATTATTTAAATATCATAAACAATAAAAAAATTGCCATTTAAAACACAAATCTTATACCAAATGCTCTTCAATTTGAAACTACAAAATACGAGTATGTTTATGTAACAGGTTTCGTTGTGACTTTGTGTTCGGGAACAATAGGGAATATGCATGTTTTTTTTTACAGCTTCAATTGAAGCTGATTCATGTAACAAACAGATCACAAAAATCATTTTTTGAATAACTATAAAAATAACCAAGATATAAGCCAACAAAGATTTGTTCCTATCTCTTTCTAGAAAAACGGAATTTTACATGGAGTTTATATGGCCGCAGTGCACAATGACGTCACGGTGCACATCGGATCTCTCTGTCTAATTAGAAGTTTGAAATGCTTATAACTTCCGTATTTCTTGACCGATTTTAATTTTAATTTCCGTTTTGGTGATCTCTTTTACGGTATTTTCATATTTTGATGAGAAATGCGATTTTTAAAATCCATGCATATTCCCTATTCTCGCCTGAACTGTGCACTCGCTTCCCGTTCGTCGCACTTGTACATATCCAACAGCGTTTTTAAGATAGGAATCACGTCAGGATCTGGAACATGATACACATTATTACAACTGTTATAATATCACATTATTGATTATGAATATATGGCGCGTTTTACTAACTTCAGTGCACAATACTTACATGAGAATTTTCGCTCCTCTTATTTCAGCCAAATTGTGTTTATTGCTTGAAGCGATGTACTCCATTATAGCCACGTATCTCACCATCGGCAAGCTACGAGAATCGGCTTTAATAAAGTCACTTTCGGTCATATTTTTTAGGATTATTAACGATTCAAACTTTGAATGTTTGAAATCGTAACGCACAGAGTCTGTGACAAGACGTTGACGTTGACAAAACAGCAACTTTTTTTTAAATAGACTTATACTAGACTTAGACGTTGCAATATCTTCCTAAAAACGATTAATGTAAAAAATATTGAAAAAAATATTTAAATTAAACGAAGCCACAAAATTCATAAATATTCAAATTAGTACCTTAAAATATATTGTATTTTCAAGTTAATGAACAAAAACCACACATTAAAATTAATGGACAATCCCAATTATCAAGAAGTTTTAAGACTTGTTGGCTACCCCACTCTGGGAATGAAGGCGTGAGTTTATGTATGTATGTAGTTTACCCCTTCAAAGGGTTTTTTATGAAAAAAAGTCCAGAACCTGAATTTTAAGTAAGCGGTCCACATAAACAACTTTCATTTTATAGCTCTAACCTTTTTCTATTCATCAAAATTGCGATACAAAATAAATTCACTGCCACTTGTCCTCCATAAAGTTTTCTTTAATCGACTCTAGATTAAATATAAAGATTATTTAGTCATCTTATTACTAAATTTCCATTCAAACAATTAACCCACTTAGGCCCGCGGGCACGTTAAAATTAACCCTAGGTTAACCCAAGGTTTACAGGGTACATACATATATACAAACCTTCACGCCTTCATTCCCAGAGTGGGGTAGGCAGAGCTACAGAATTACCAAGAACTCTAAAAACTTGTTGATAACTCTGTAACCACAATTTGCACAATTAGTCTAAGATTTTTAACAGTGTATAATTATTAGTGACAGGTAGCAAGCCCATCGCCTAACAGTACTACAAGCCTTTATTCCCTTAGTTGCCTCTTACGACTTCCACGGGAAGACATGGAGTGGCACAATTCTAAGCCGGCAACCACATGGCCTTTTTTAATCATCAAAATTGCGATACAAAATAAATTCACTGCCACTTGTCCTCCATTAAGTTTTCTTTAATCGACTCTAGATTAAATAGATAGATTATTAAGTCATCTTATTACTAAATTTCCATTCAAACAATTAACCCACTTAGGCCCGCGTGCACGTTAAAATTAACCCTAGGTTTACAGAGTAATTTATGAAAATTGTTTTTTTTTTTATGGCATAGGAAGGCAAACGAGCACACAGGCCACCTGATGGTAAGTGGAAACTGTGACCCATAGACATTCGCATTCGCAAGACCGCAATCCTAAGACTGCTAATGCGTTGCCAACCCTGAGGACTAAGATGGAATGCCTCTATGCTAGTCATTTCACCGGCTGTCTTATCCCCAAACCGGAACACAACAATGTAAACACTGCTGCTTGGCGGTAGGTTAATGGATAAGATGGTGGTACCAACCCGGATGGACCCTGCACAAGGTCCTCCCACAAGTAAATGAATCTGACACTCTTTAATAATTAAACCTGTGGTTTATCTAGGGTTAAATTTACTTGTAAACGGGCTTTAGGCCCACTAAGGTCCCGTTTTTACCCCTTGGGTACGGAGCGCTAAAATTATCAGAAATTGACAGCTGTCTCAAGTTAGAAAAAAACAGCAAAATTGTGCTTCTCGCTCTAGAACTGAAGTTAAAGTAAGACAGCAAAAATTTCCGCAATTATTATTGCCAGTTTAATTCGCGGTTTGTTCAATATAATACTAATCAAAACAAAATAGGGGCCACGCTATGTTCTGCATATAACTAGGTTCGACGAAGGATTATTATAACAAATATTAACTTGTAATTTTTGAATCTAGTATAATTCGAAAGCAGCAATGTTAATCTAACTAACAAGCTGTGTTTTATTTAAATCAATTGTTTTGTTTTTACCGTGTGGTTTTAAAAAAAGTTGCATATTTTTTCTCATTTTGTATGAAATTTGAAAATTGTTTAAAAAAACCACTCGCACGGTAAAAACAAAACAAGGGACATAAAATAAAAACACGCAGCTTGTAAGTTGAACATTGCAGCTTTCAAATGGTAGTTAATTCAAAAATTACAGGTTAAGATTCGTTATAATAATCCTTCTCCGAAAACAGTTATTTTGTATGTAGAACATATCGTGGCCCCTATTTTGTTTTGAATACTATATTTGAAAACACAAAAAGATGCTCGGATAATACGACTAATTCGAGTTTGAACGTTACTTTACTACTAAAGAATATGAATAAAACAGACCCTTTCCCTTTCGGTCCGAGCGAGCGCTCCCAAAAACACGGTGGCTGCAGCTAGCAGAAGCACACCTGAAGTTGGAAACATTATCACACACTGAATGCATAAAGTAATGTGTCATGTTTATCCATTATAAAAACATTAGTTGCATGTGAAATTAAACTACAATTTGTGTGAGATTGTCCCCTGATATTTATTATTAATTCGTTTTTGAGCACTTTTTGAAAAATATGCTCGCCTTCATTATATTGTCAAGAGACCTCGTGAAAAAGTAGCATGCCTTGAGATATGACGTGAAAAAAAAATAAAAAAAATCAAGAGACTGTTAAAAAAGCATTATTTAGATTTACTTTTATAAATATTAGAAATGTATGTTTAGTATACTTCACTGATTTTTTTGGACAGCATAATACTGTTAATTAATTTTAATTTTACTACATGTTAATGAATGCCTATCTTACTGACTTCCGTTCCCACAGTCAAACTGTTACTCCAGTTTTGTGGGGCAATGCCTAATTTTAGTTTTAATAAAAAATTGTACTTATTAAATAAATAAAATAATAATAATAATACCAATTTAGCGTATTATTATATAATTATTATAATACCAGCGGACAATCTCACACAAATTTACCTAGCCCCAAACTAAGCTCTAGGCTTGTACTATGGGTACTAGGCAACGATAAACTTACTTGTATAGATAAATATATACTTAAATACACAGAATACACCCAAGACTCAGGAACTAATACTCGTGCTCATCACACAAATATTATATATGCGTTGTTAGTTTGTAGAAAGAGTTATTTTAATAAACATTTTTGAGTATTTTTTTATTACCGTATTGTTACCGTGTGTTTGCCGGGTTAGAATAGTGCCACTCCATGTCTTCCCGTGGATGTCGTAAGAGGCGACTAAGGGAATAAAGGCTTGTAGTACTGTTAGGCGATGGGCTTGCCACCTGTCACTAATACACTGGGAAACATCCTAGCCTACTTGTGCAAAATGTGGTTACAGAATTATCAACAAGTTTTTGGAGTTGTTGGTAATTCTTTAGCTCTGCCTACCCCACTCTGGGAATGAGGGCGTGAGTTAATGTATGTATGAATATTATTCCGTGAGTATTATTGAATGAAGGTTAAATTACACTTGGCAGACAGGTGGAAAAAGATGGACGGCGTTAGCACGAGACCGGGCAAAGTCGCGGGAAAATTAGGTCTTTACCCTGCAGTGGGTGGATGTGGGCTAAATTAATGAAAGACGATGATTCTATCTTATTGCACATAACGTCAGTAGATCTAGACAATACATACATAAAATAAATATCTATAATATAAAAATGAATCGCAAAATGTGTTGGTAAGCGCATAACTCAACAACGCCTGGACCAATTTGGCCAAATCTTTTTTTTAAATGTTCGTTGAAGTTCTGGGATGGTTTTTAAGGCGAGAAAAATTGAAAAATCCACCGGGAAAGTCAGGAATTTGCAGCGGGGAGAAACCGCTGGCGGGCCGCTAGTATATAATAAAAATGAATCGCTAAATGTGTTGCTAAGCGCAAAACTCGAAAACGGCTGAACCGATTTGGCTGATTTATTTTTTGTTGTGTTTGTCATTGTCTGGACAAGGTTTGTATGAAAGAAAACAATTGAAAAAAACACCGGGGAACTTAGAAATTTGCAGCGGGGCGAAGCCGCTGGCGGACCGCTAGTAATAAATAAATATGCCAGGGGACAATGTCACACCAATTGACATAGTCCCAAACTAAGTTCTAGGCTTGTGCTATGGGTACTATACAACGATTTAAAAATAATATAGAGAAATATATACTTAAATATAGAAAACACCCATGACTAAGGAACAAATATTCGCGCTCATCACACAAATATCTGCCCTTACTGGGATTTGAAGCTACGAACGCTAGCTTCGTAGGCAGGGTCACTACCAACTAGATCAGCGCGTCATCCATACATACTCGTACAATATGCAATGCGAGAACGTTATGCTTGTTCCAATTGTGATTGACATAAGCTGCTGGACGATCGCGTCGAACGTTTATGTCAATTCTATACATTTTGTCAGTTGTCGATAATCGCTTACGTTAGTGGTACTCGAATGCATCTTGATAAGATACTTATTACTCAAAATGATTACGTCTTATATAAATGGGCTACATTTTATGTTACGTCTTTGAATACTTCCTGTAATACTGCAACCGTAAAATACTTTGGAACTTGGCTGTTCCCTATCTAGTTGTTTTTGCGTGTTGCATATTATGGTAATTTTGTGTTTGCAAAGATAATAATGTCGCCTCATTTTACATTGGCCATAAATATTGATTAAACTGCGCTTCCATATTTTATGTATAAAATCAGATACATTAGTAAAAGTTATTTATTTATTATTTACTAGCTTCTGCCCGCGACTTTCACTCTTCTCAATCTCTCAATGGTTAGCTGGAAGAGATCCTTTAAAGGGATAAGTTCGCCTTTGTACATATTTTTATATTAATTGTATTGTTCTGTTTTTTCTTTTGTACAATAAAGTGTTTACATACTTACATACATACTTTATTCATTTTTTATCTTATTTCAGGACATAACCTTTACATGTCATATGTGTGCCAAGTTTTATCTCAATCCGCTCAACGGTTATGTTTAGATGTTTGTATGTTTGTTACTTAATCACGCTTCAGCCGCTGAACGTTTCGGGATTAATATTAGGAAGACGACGTGATTGAAAAATCATTCATCTCGACTACATCACTCTTTTCTACTTAATTTTTTTTTCATGGAGAAGGCTAATGAGCGCACAGACCAGGTGATGGTAAGTGGAGGCCCTGGCTTCGGAACCTTATAGTCTTACAGCCCACGCTCCTATAACTAGTTCGATAATACTAGCAGATGTAAAAACCTAACCTGCGGGTGCCACCGGCAAGGGGGGCACGCACGGCTCAAGCTGGTGGTGGCCGTACCGGTGGTAAGGGCTGTAGGGAGAAGAACCTCCTTACAATGCGTGCCGTGTCGAGGAGTACCTACTGCCTTCTGTATCTGGCCCTTGATCCAGCCATCTAGCGAGAGTCTCTTAAGGTGTTGGCCGAGACTCTTCGCTATAAGACCGTTTCCCGAAACAAGTATTGGAATAATGATCGTCGAGTCAACATCCCACATGGCGGTCACCTTGTGAGCCAAGTCATGGTACATGCTGAGCTTGTCCTTCTCGGCCTTCACCAGGTTCGTCGTCATGCGGGCTGGTGACGTGAGCATTATCAACCCATTTTCATGAATCTCAGGATTTTAATAACAATGTTGATCTATCTTACGTGATAGATTCTCTTTTCTAAACTACCTCTTTTGTGGTTCCTTATGTTGCGAAGTCAAAACCGCAAACAAGACTTTACTACGAAATTAAATACAAATTCAAAAAAAAAAAAAAATGGCAAAATGGCCACAGCTTCTGTCAAATCATGAGGGCTTTTTTAAACGTCAGTAATATTACGGAATTAATCGGTATATTCCGACTAGTTACATTGTTAGTTCCATTGATGGAACTACCTGGACTTTTTTTTCCAACTTGTTACATTAATACTACTTATAATAAATATTATTAGAAAAATTATTATATTTTTTTAACATAGGCAAAGATATTGAAAATAAGTAAGTACCTTCTATAAGATTGCATTCGTTTTATATACATTTTTTATAAGTATTATTAATGTAATACTAGGAAAAAAAAGTCCATCTAGTTACATCAATCGAACTAACAATGTAACTAGTCGGAATAGACCAATGAATCTACAAGCGTTTCGAACAAGAAAATAAAAACAAAATATAAAAAACCGGTCAAGTGCGAGTCGGACACGCGCTGCTAGCATTTGTTGCTGAAAAATCTTGCTGTGTAAAGACAGACAGACGGACAACAAAGTCTCGCAATAGGGGTTCTTTTTTTAACATTTTAGGACGGAACCCTAAAACTTAAAGGGTTTCATACAAAAAGTATGATACCTATTCATGAGTCTACCTATTACGGTAGCAATTGTAAAAAAACCGGCCAAGTACGAGTGTGACTCTCGCATGAAGGATTCCATACATTACAATTCAACAACATTATACAACATTAACAAAAAATTGCAAAAAAACATGTTTGTTGTCTGGGTTGTAGTAGTAGTTGTTGTTAAAGCGGCGAAAAAAATATTTTTTCTGTGAAAATTTCAACTGTCTAGCTTTCACGGTTCGTGAGATACAGCTTGGTGACAGACAGACGGACAGCGGAGTCCTAAAAAATAATTGAAAAACAAACCTGTAAGGCCTCATCTACATCTTCATCTCGATCATGAAGTACAGCAGTCAGCTACTATGCTTTTTTAAACTAAACTTACCTGAAACAAGGAATTCCGTATATTATTGAACATATCGGATTCATCATATTAATAATGAAGGTTTTATCTAGGAACAAAACTTTTTTAATAGTTTGAGAAGAATATAGGCTTATGGCAAAAATTTACAAAGGATTTATTTAAATTAGTCTGTATTTTAAAGGAAACTGGTAATTATTTTGCAATCAACGTAAGTACCTAGAGCAATATATATTTTTTTTTGTTACCTGTTTTCCACTTTTATTAAATGGCCATGCGAATTTTGTATGTTGTGTTTGAAAAAAAAATACTGATTTAATAAAACGCATGAACGAAAGCGCAAGTTTTAATGAAATAAATGTTTGAAATACCAAAAAGTCTTCAAAAACGCAAAAAATGCCTCCTTTTAAAATGGTAGGTATAGATCAGTCCAATTTGAAAACGGCTTTTGGGTAAAAATATTGTTAATCGCCGACTTCAATTAGAACTTTCCATTTTAAGTATTTTTTGCTTTTTTGAAAGCATTTTTTTTCTTTTTCAAGTTATTCACTCGAAGTAGGACAGGATTGATAAAAAGCTCAGTGATTTTTTCAGTGATTTTGAAATTTGATTTTGCCATTTTGAAAAACACGCATTGTTAAAAACAGATTTATAAGAACTTGGCCTGCACACTAAAATTCTCATTTTTCGTGGAGTGTAATAGTAGTTACACATTTAAACCGAACGAAGACCAATAAAAGGAGGCGACGCGTCAAGATTAAAACCTGGAGGATTGTAATGTCATTATGACCCCTATCAAATTATACGGGTCTGCAGAGCACCTGCTCCGGAGATTTTTTACCCGATTATTCTTATTTTTGTTACAGTCCCGTCCCCCCTACAGCTGAAACTACATACCTACACTAAAAATCTGTAGAATATCTTAAATGAAAGTCAATCAATCGTGTCAGCCGAAAGTCGTCCATTGCTTGACATAGGCCTCCCCCAAATGGTAAATGAAAATACATTTTTTTAAAGGAAAACTATCACTAAGTGCACTTTTTTTATGGCATAGGAAGGCAAACGAGCACACAGACCACCTGATGGTAAGTGGAAACTGTGACCCATAGACATTCGCATTCACAAGACCGCAATCCTAAGACTGCTCACTTGGTCGGTTTTATTTTAGAGAGCTTTTGTTTAGTAATGGCTTCAGAACTCTACACTTAGCGTGGACAGAAAATATGCTATTGTCCGGTTCTTTTTAATATATCTATAAAGTAAAGTGCTGAAGTGAAAGATCTGATATTTTTACTTCAATAAATTTCGAGTAAACCCGTAGGTAACTAAGAAGTAAAAAATAATTCAATTAGGACTCCACGAGAAACGAAAGTAATTATTGGCAACGAAATTAAGGTTATACGGAATTGCTTTGCAGCAGGAGGTTTTGTGTCCGTGACTTAGGGTTACGAGTGGGGTCATTTGCAACGTTAAAAGATGGCGGACGTGTAATTTGTTTTAGACTTTAATTTTTGGGTAATTAGGTGTTCAAAGTTCTTTTCTGATAGTGATTTGTACTTTTTATGCCTTTGTGTCGCACAGTGATTGAAGACTTGGACTTATTTCGTGTATCTGGCATGTTTCTTCTCGTTTCAAGTGGACTCGCAGTGGTGCAGAGGTTAAAACTATCTTGACCTCTGACCTACAAATCACCGTACAACGTTGCCCCCAATCTTCTTAGAGAAGATTGGATTGTGTTCTATTGCTATATTGATTTATACTTATATATACTTGACACTGGCGAAATCACTTCACGTGGAAATGCCATATCCCCGCGGTAGTAGCTGTTCAAGTCGCCGCGGGGGTAAAGAAAGAAGAAGAAGAAGGGTTACGAGTTCTATTTGTCTTGATTGACTTGTGTATCTGTGTATTTCGTAGTTCCCAGATGGATTAACCAATTTGGATTGAGTTTTTTTTTAAACTATTTAAATAATTGCCGTGTGGTTGCCGGCTTAGAATTGTGCCATTCCATATCTTCCCGTGGAAGTCGTACGAGGCGACTAAGGGAATAAAGGCTTGTAGTACTGTTAGGCGATGGGCTTGCAACCTGTCACTAATACACTGGTAAACATCTTAGCCTACTTGTGCAAAATGTGGTTACAGAATTATCAACAAGTTTTAAGACTTGTTGGTAATTCTTTAGCTCTGCCTACCCCACTCTGGGAATGACGGCGTGAGTTTATGTATGTATGTATGTATTTAAATAGTGATCGTTTTTAGCAAATTTTCATGAAAATCTGTTCAACCGTTTAAAGGTGTGACCCCACCGCTGCTTAAAATACGGAGACGGTAAGGAATCCACCACCACATGGCCTCCACACCGGTGCTCAAAGTACGGTGTCGTTGCGTAAACAAAAGACGGAGACATTCAAAAAATTCAAAAATCAAAAATTATTTATTTAATAATACTTATACACTTTTTTATAATCTAAGGCGATGGTGCCACCCGGTAAGCAAAAATAAGCTTGTGTTAGGTGGCGCCGCTCTTACTTTAGGTTACATGATTTTTATATTACGCTATTGTGTTAACTAAGTATAATCAATTTACTGGGCAAAATTACAGTTTGGACTAATTACACTGTTAAATTTGCAAAATTAAAAACTAGAAACTAAAGATGCATGCTATCATTTATTTATGTGAAATCAGGCATTTTGTTCATGAAACCAAGAAAACAAAATCAAAGAGTGTACCTCTCTCTCTCTCTCTCTCCCTGTGTGTGCATGTGGTCATAGGCACAACATGGCGCCGTTTTTGACGCACCGTAATATACGCACCGTTAAGCGCTGTGGAGGGCATACGCTAAAAACGGTACGCATACGATGCGTCACTGTGATTCCGTTCCGTCACCGTTTTTTAAGCATTGGTGTGGGCGTACCTTAAGAGATAATCAGCTCTGACAGGAAGGATTAAAATGGCGGGGAGTTGTTACCTTATGTATGCGTGTCTGTCAATCTCTGTAGCTGGAGTTCCTCAAAAGGGGAGTAAATAGGTTTTTAAAAGGTCAGCAACGCGCATGCAGTACATCAGGGCCCGTATCATGGTCGCGTTTATCGCGGTTGTCAAAGCATCCGTCACTCTCGCACTTACATAGTGGTCAGAAAGTGACAGAAGTTTCATCCACGTTTATCCACATCGATTAAGACGGCCATAATTCTGCCCTCCTACGGAGAAAAGGCACAAGTGCACATAATTCATAGAAGCATATTAAACTCTCAATGGTTACAATAAGGTTGGAAGTGTAATACAACTCATAATTATAGCAGATGTGCCTTTTTTCCGTAGGAGGGCAGAATTGACCACATTTAAAAAAAAAAAAACATTATTGTTTTTTCGCGTTTATAATAGCTGGTTAAAAATTAGACTACCCGTATTTCTCGGTTTTTCTTTATTTAACTTAAATTCGTCGTTAAAAATTTATTAAAGAAATAATTAAAAAGACCGTATATACAAAGTTACGAATATTGATGTCGTGATCTTAGCATGATCTAATATATAAAATTTCCATGTCACAATGTTAGTTACCGTACTCCTCCGAAACGGCTTGACCGATTCTTATGAAATTTTATATGCATATTCAGTAGATCTGAGAATCGGACAACATCTATTTTTCATCCCCCTAAATGTTAAGGGCCCCTAAATTTTACATACATGGCAAAACAACGTTAGCCGGGTCAGCTAGTATAAAATAAAATAAAGTAACTTTAAACAGAAACAGAACTGACTGTCATGTCATGTCACTCACTTGTCAATCATTCGCTGCCGTTCGTTCACAAATTTGTTATTTTGCGTAATTTAATTGATGACATAATTTGTAGACGCCATTAAAATAAATAAACTATTTTACGTTTACTGCTTTGCATCTGCTTTGAGTTGAAAAATGAACATGACAGTTGTATATTTTTTCAATTACTATTTTTTTAAAAAAATCAAGTAAGAAGTTATTTTTTACGTTTTTAAAGGCGGGTTTTGTTTTTTTGATTGATCCTAAAGTGTGTCTAAAATATTTGAGGAGCTCCCCCAATTTCTCCATGATCCCATCATCAGATCTTATCATGTTAACCATGGGACCAACTATAGAGTATACTCTTTTAAACAACTTTTTTCTAATCGGTCTAGAGATCTTTGAGTAATCAAATATCTTAAGATAATGTTTATTTTCGATATTTTGAAAACGGTCCAGGTTTTGACGCTGTGCTTCAGTTGGCCGAAGGTTTTAATCATCCGTCTAATCTCACAGGTTAGCAGGCTCGAATTCAATTGAAACTGTCTAAGTTACAAGCGGTTTTACTCGATTTTATAATGATACTAGCTTTCGCCCGCGACTTCGTCCACGTAGAAGTCGTTTATCACAGTTCAAAAAATGAAATGCTATTGCTTGTTTAATAGACAAATTACATAGCAATCGAAAGTATGAAGCCTATAGAATATGGAAACGATACAATGACTATTTTTTTATTTTACCATCATAACGATTTGGGAGGGTAGGTAAGTCGGTACTAATAATTTTCACTAAACTTAACGTTTGCATATTCTATAGTCTTCATACTACTAAACAATCAATGACAATTAAAAAAAAAAAAAAATATTAAGTATACAATTACTGGACTGAAATTTTTCAATCACCATATTCACCATTATATTACTAACAATATTAAATTTGATAAATACGTTTTATCAAATAAACAGCTGGGACAAAGTGGTCTCCTATTCGGATCTTAGACTTTTATGGGTACATTATAAAATATACCAACAATGACAAGTTGTTCTAAATACAAAAAAAGGGTAACCAAATCGCTTGTCGTTTATAACTTGGCCCCGCTTGGACAAATTACGCGTCCAGTCTGCCATCCTGCCTCTAATTTTGACTCTGATGAATACCATCACATTAAATGGTAATTTGAACGCTAAATCATTTGGGAATTAATCCGCCAGCCCTTTGATTTGCTTAAGATAGTATGTGTTTGTATAGCCGCGGTAGTTGAGGACTGTGAGGTGGATTCCGTGTTCATATTGGGTGACTTTAACGCACAACCTGGCAGTAGGTTTGGCGATGAACTTGACATTTTTTGTAAGGATCAAAGATGGAAGTGTGCGGATATGGAGTTTTTAGGACGTGAATCATGCGCGTACACATACGTAAGTGACGTTAGTGGGACTAAAAGTTGGCTAGACCATTGCATAGTAACTGAGGCAGCGTGGATAACAGTGCTAGGCGCTAAAGTGCATTACGACGTGTATTGGTCTGACCATTACCCTTAAGAAATAATTTGTAATTTAAAATTAATGGGCAATAAAAACACATTTAATTGTAGGACATATAATTCAG
This sequence comes from Acleris emargana, assembly GCA_927399475.2. Taxonomy (NCBI): domain Eukaryota; kingdom Metazoa; phylum Arthropoda; class Insecta; order Lepidoptera; family Tortricidae; genus Acleris; species Acleris emargana. The sequence continues at coordinate 17,219,333 of OV656854.1, forward strand.
TGATTTGGGGAGAGAGAAATCCTGAACAGTTAATATTATTTGAACAGTATTGTAATGAAAAGCTTAGAGCTGTTAACTTCCCGGAAGAGTTTAGAGGGTGTAGTGACATACTTTGTAAGAATTTAGATCATAGGCTAATTATTGACAAGTTTTACGCTAATATTATTGACATTTTAAAAGACGCCGCCACGATGAGTTGTAATAATAGCAAAGTAGATTTTAAACGTAAACAACATGTTGTAGGGTGGAACAGGCATGTGCGACAAGCTCACATTGAGGCCCGACTTGCGTTTCAGAGCTGGGTCATGTGTGGGAGACCTGAGGGGGGGTATGTACACAAGGTTATGGTCGAGAATAGGAAAATCTTTAAGCGAAAGCTTAAGTGGTGCCAAGATAACGCGAAGCAAATAAAAATGGACATAATAGCGGAGCACCACTGTAATAAGGATTTTCCTAGTTTTTGGAAACAGACCAAGAAGTTGAACCCCAGGTCGAGTCTCCCTGTGAGCGTTGAGGGCGTTAGCGAGCCTTACCATATTGCGGAGCTTTTTAGAAAACAATTTAAGGTTGAGTCTCAGGTTGGTACTGGTGAGGTTTGGGCTCGCCCGCTCGGGCCATCTGAGGGGTCGCATAGCATAAGGTTCTCTGCGAAGGATATAGAAGCAGTGGTGAGGAGCATAAAGCGCGGAAAATCACCTGGGCATGACTCTCTTAGTATCGAGCATCTTCAAAACGCAGGATTTCACTTGCCAAGAGTACTCGCCATGCTCTTCGCCTTCTGCGTTGGCCATACCTACTTGCCTGATGAGATGATGAAAACCGTGGTAGTGCCTATAATTAAGAATCGAACAGGAGACGCCGCTGATATAAACAACTATAGACCCATTTCATTGGCGACAATTGTGGCTAAGGTGCTGGACAGTGTGCTGGATAAGGAACTGGAAAAACACCTTACTCTGCATGACGCGCAATTTGGCTTTAGGCCTGGTCTCTCCACAGAGACAGCAGTTCTTTGTCTCAAGCACACAGTTCGGTACTACACAGACAGAGAGACTCCTGTGTATGCGTGTTTCCTTGATCTGTCGAAGGCCTTTGACTTGGTGTGCTATAATAAACTCTGGCAAAAACTATACGAGGACACAAGCCTACCCGGTGAGTTGATTGAGATGTTCGCATTTTGGTATGGCCATCAGAGAAATGTTGTCCGGTGGGCCGACTCGCTGTCTGATTCGTACAGGTTGGAGTGTGGGGTGAGGCAGGGGGGGCTGTCGTCGCCGAGGCTCTTCAGCTTGTATGTTAATCGATTGATCGGGGAGCTCAGTAACACCATGGTTGGGTGCTCAGTGGATGGCACTTTTGTGAACAATATTAGCTACGCGGACGACATGGTGTTGTTGGGCCCTTCGATCAACGCCCTCAATAAAATGCTGCATGTTTGTGAACGGTATGCAGAGGCTCACGGGCTCAGGTATAACACCTCTAAGAGCGTGTTGCTGGTGTTCAAGGCAGGTACTAAATACTACCCACGTGTACCGCCGGTTAATCTATACGGCACTCCTCTGAACATAGTAAAGGAGTTCAAATACCTGGGCCACTGGGTCACTGAGAGACTGAGCGACAACGTCGATATAGAGAGGGAGCGTAGGGCGCTGGCAGTCAGGAGCAACATGTTGATTCGTAGGTTTGCAAGGTGTAGTAATAACGTTAAAATCACCCTTTTCAAGGCGTTCTGTCAATCATTTTACACCTGCAGCCTATGGATCAACTATACGCGAAAGACTTACTGCGCCCTACGTGTCCAATATAATAATGCCTTTAGGATGCTGTTGGGGCTGCCGCGCCATTGTAGTGCATCGGGGATGTTTTGCGAGGCGCGGACGGATGGCTTCCATGCCATCATGCGCAAACGCGTCGCGTCTCTGGTAAGGCGCCTGCGCGGCAGCCCGAACAGCCTCCTACAGACCGTGGCGGCGCGCCTAGATGGACCCTTCCTGCTCCATTGGGACAACTTGCACAGGGCGTCTAACTGATAAGTTGTACCCATAAGTAATGTAAGACTACCTAACATAGATTTAAGACTCATTGTTACTAACATATTATATGGAAATTATTCTGAAATAAATGATTATTATTATTATTATAATTATTATTATAGTGATTGTATGTGTGAAAATTTATATGTATGTATGTATGTAAACTCTTTATCGCACAAAAATATAAATATTAAACTAATGTACAAAGGCAAATATCCCTAAATAGGATCTCTTCCAGCTAACCCTGAAGTAGATGTTAGGACAATGCATGGGGTTGGACACGTACAAGTTTGCACAAAAAATAACAAAAATAGATGATACATTATGACGATGATTTAATATACAATTATAACAAACCACATTAACTCAACATACAGGGTGTCCCAAAAATAGCACGTCACAGTGACACTGGAGATTCCTCAGCCTCAGACGACCCAAACCAGCCTAACATGACCTCAGTAAAAGTTGCACCGTTTTCGAGTTATACCAATTTAAAGATTTTTTCAATTTTTCACCTCTTTTGACATTGTAAGTGCTCGCATTTACTGGGATAGCTTTAGAATTTAGTTTTTTTTATTTGTGCGCGTTTATGAATAGTTGATTAAGATGATAGAAGCATTATTATGTCAATAACTAATGTAAAAGTTGGAAAAATACTGTAATGAACTTGACTTAAATTATCATCAACATAGTAATTTAAACTTTGAACACCTGCCCTAACTTTTTTTTACTACAAACGAAATGAGCAAATAACTTTAAAAATATGCGTATTTTATGCCAATTCTAAAATGGTATGACACATGATATCTTAATGTATTAAAGTAGGAATTCGTATGACATTTGCCAATATGGATCCTCGGAAATCAATGCTGATCATCTAAAAAAATATCTTGTACTCTACGATATCTCATTTGTTTGTGGTCCTTTGAAGAATATGATTGATTTTTGGTTGACCTTGGTTGAAAGATAATAAAATTTGAAATTTGCCAGAAGAGGATAGACACAACCGGTGCTTGCCTTTTGCAAACTTGGCCCTGGCACTACCGTGTGTCTTAGTAATTTTGTGGTGAAGCTGCTCTCTCATTTCATTTGAGCAAATGTAACGTGGGTGTAACATCTTAAGAAGCACTAAGTAGAATTAAGTTTGCTTATTCAGACAAGGTATGTTTAAGACCTTTATGTTTGAAGATATTTGAGTTTAAACTTTATAAATTAGTCCGTGGTATTCTCTTAAAGGAGGTTAGATTGTATTATTCCAACTCGATTATTGCAAGAAGCAAATTTTCCAGTCGCATTTCTTCCCGTTTTGAATTTTTCTTAGTTTTTCCTGAGCTGAAATTCTATGCACCCGAAACTATTTTTAATGTTTTTTTTGTGTTGCCAACGTTTTGATAGCTTTTATTTACTTGATAGTAATGACGGTTGAGTTAAAAATAACACGATAACACGTCTAAGGCAATCTGGTTTTTTCCCAGTAGAATTGAGATCCCAGTTGCAAATTTTCCCATTATAAAAGATAAAAAGATAAAAGATGTTTATTCAGTAAGTAGGCCGCACGGGCACTTTTACACGTCAAAAATCTACCAGCGCTTCGTAAGAGACCACTGCTGAGAGGAAACGCCGCAAGAAACTCAACAGTAAGTCGTTTTTTAAATATTGCTAATGATTATTATACAATAATAAACTTAACCTAGCATTATATAAAACAACTAGCGACCCGCCCGCGGCTTCGCCCGCGTGGAATGTATTATACATATAAACCTTCCTTAAGAATCACTCTATCTATTAAAAAAAACCGCATCAAAATCCGTTGCGTAGTTTTAAAGATTTAAGCATACATAGGGACAGACAGCGCAAGCGACTTTGTTTTATACTATGTAGTGATGAATCTCACATAACACCAACATTTTTATATATTCATGCGTAGTTGAGCAGGAAAATGTGTCAAAACTCAGAATTGTCACAAAACTAATAAGCAAAAGTAATATAAAAAAAATATATATAGAAAGTATACAAGTTATACTTACCTGTGACGGTGCAAGACAACATGCATAAAAGTTTCGATACATTCTCCTACAGAAACCGTGTCCCCTAGACAATATACAATATTTACATATTTCTTATGACTAAGTTATTTAGGTGTTGGCCAAGCATTTTTATCTGTTAGATAGTCTTCGACCCTATAGTAAGCTTTAGACATCAACGACTTTTTCAAGTAAGTTTTAAGTACTGGAAATGGTAACTTTAAAACAACGTCAGGTAATTTATTAAAGAAAAGGATGCATTGACCTACAAATGATTTATAAACCTTACGGACACGAAATTTTTTAATAGCAATTTTATTTTTATTTCTTGTATTCAAATTATGTACATCACAATTCTTAACAAAAGAGTCTTGATTTTTAATGACATAAATAATATTCTCATAAATAAATTGTGATGCTACTGTCAAAATATTTATTTCTTTAAATAGTACTCTTAAGGAATCACGGGAGTTTAGATTATATATAGAACGAATGGCTCTTTATAATAAGGTCGATATAGGTTGGTGTTAGCCCGAAGGGCCAAAAACCCTAAATTTGGAGCTCCGCAGCCCCATGGACTGCGTGAAATTTATTTTTTAAATGTTTTCATTTAACACGCAAATCGGAAAATATAAATGCGTGTGGTTAAAATAATCAATGTGGAAAAACACAAAGGATTTGGGGATCGGATCTACTCCGACGCAGAAAATTACTCCTCTTAAGTGTATGTTGATATTTCTCTGGTTTTTAAATAGAGCCTTGTTTTGACGTCATTGACACGATCGATTAGAAATATATCTGGAATAGTTTGTGTCCGAGAGTCCTAAAAAAATTCAAGTCAATCGGTTTAGGCGTATTGAACTACAAAACGGCGTAAGTAACATTTTAGATAAAAAAAATACCTTTTTAATAAGAAAGTAAGGTTTATTTTGTTCTATCATAAATTTCTTAGTTACGCAGTTTTGCAGTTTCAGCGACGATTTTATTTAAATATTAGAAAAAATGACGATAGGAAAGTAAGAATATTTCAAATGCAGAAGGGTCAATGTATTCGGTTTAATGCGGTAGTAGGAACACATGTAGACCCATAACTTTATAGCGCTCATAAATAGATGAAATGAAGACGTAGATCCGTGAAACAAACTATACGGATTTGCACACTAATGCAGACTGCCAAAGTTAAAACTAATTTCGCTTAATTATGAACTTTTATTTTTCTGTTTTTTTTTTATTTGGCTCCCAGTGCTACATAACATTTTGAATAACGTCTTTCTAAATGACCCTTCTGTCGTGATATACAAGGTGGTAGAGTCAGCGTACTGAAAACTGAAACGATAGTGTCAAGCCATTTCTATGCAACTCAACATAAAAAAAATGTTTAGTTGAAAAATAGGAATTGTTTCCAATAAGTATGTTTGCCGAACGGAAAGCATCGCGATAGGTTTCTTGCTTTGACCCAGATATTTTCACAAAAGCAACATTCAAATAACCATTTCATCACACTTGCACGTAAACAGTATCTAAACATACAGGTTAACTTGGCCGCAATGCCCCATATAAAACCCTCGACCTTTCTTTTTACCATGAAACCCAAGGTCGGTAAGTATTTTTTTTTTAATTTATAGCACAGCACACAGGTCATGCAAGTTCAAGCAAAGAGTTTACACGCAATTGAAAAATTATCTGAAAATGTTATTTAAACAGGAATTTCATTGCAATCTCGCTACATGTTACTTAAATACTCAATTAATGTTCTTAATAATCGATTTTAATAGTTTTCTGTATCAAAACGTCGTTTTTTTTTACACTCCTTCGGGGCTGTATGTATACCTACGTAAGTATTTGCCCTTAACGTTTCTGAACGAAACATTTGTATAATCTGTGGAGTCCGCCCGCCATCCGCTTAAAAAAAGTTCAAGTAATTCGTAATTTAATAGTTGTGCTGACTTGTGTATTTATTTACTCGCAAATGTGATGAAAAACATTGTATGTTTCACGGGCGGTACGGGAATTACGAACCTCGACTCAGAAAGCCCTCAGTCTTCGACTTCGGGCTTCTACAGTACTAGAGCCTCGATCGTAATTCCTTACTTACCGACCTTAATACACAATGTACTATTTTTTAAACCGAGTGAAACAAAACGGGGGACTTTTAAGAAAACGGGGATTTTTTAGGTCTTATACTTTGTATTTCACCAATTAACTATATTAATATTCTAACCGTTTTAGAGATACAACTTGTTACACATTAGTGCGCAATCTGCGCATTAGCAACCCTAGCAAGTCGATCCGATGACTTTATTAAAGGTACACCGTCATACACGAGCAGAGCGGCAGCGTGCTTAATACGACACGGTGGTACTTTTGAGCATTGCATGTAAAGTGAAGTTGACGATATGTGTCAATTTAAAATGTAAATTACTTTGAAATAGTAGGGTTATCACTGATATTAAATTGATTAATTTTAATCATTTTGTTGCTGTCACAAGGAAGTAAGTGAGCTGGGAAGACATTGCCTTTTATGTTTTAGAAGTGCCGGCCGTTTGTACCGCCACGTCACAATAATTAATGATCTGATCCGTCGTTCGCTTGCCACTGCATCTGTACCAGCTGTCCTAGAACCGGCAGGTTTGCATAGAGACGATGGCAAGCGACCAGCTATTGCTATAGGCTGGAGCTATTTTGGTGCCGGGGTTGGAAACTGGGCAGGGCACTGGTATGGGACCCGACGTGTGTTGACACATTCGCCCTTTCCCATGTCCAGTCAACCCGTAATCGGGCCGGTGCAGCAGCTGATCAGGCCCAAACCATCAAGCGCCGCAAATATTCATCATTATTAAATAATTATGAATTTGTGGCACTTGCAGTGGAGACCCTGGGTCCTTACTTAGCTGACATGAAAAGCTTTATGAAGGCTCCGTCATCCCGGCTAATGGACACCTCCGGAGATCCTAGAGCTGGTGCTTACCTCTCCCAAAAGATTGGGCTAGCTATCCAGAGAGGTAATGCAGCCAGTGTCATAGGGACCATGCCGCTAGCGGACCTGCTAGAGGGGGTGTTCTTTTTGTAGTGGTGATTATTATTTACATCTTGAATATTTGAGTGGCTTAGTTTTATTTTAATTTGAGTAGCTTAGTTTAATTTTAATTTAAATAAGTTTAGTTTTAACTTTTAATTGTAATAACTTATTCATGAACTATAATTGTAAATATATAGTTCAGATTATTTTAATTTATTTTAAATAGTTTTAGTTTTCGCTGAACCGTCTTATTACGACAGTACTCTTAAAACCGAAGTTTTCTAAGCAGTTATGTTGATTATGTAAATATTTTCGGAAATCAAATAATCGCTCCAAAACTAACATATCGCACTGCCAGTTCAAAAGTGAAGTAACTCAAAATACAACTGTATTTAAAAATCAACTTTAATAAAACGTCTATGAGCTTGAAACAAAACTAAAAATTATTTTGAGTTGATGCTGTATTAATCTAGCAGTGCGATATATTGTGTTCGTCCTTCCCTTTATCATTTAACCGTATGCCCAAAAAATATGAAAAGCGAATTGATAACCGCGTGTGTGTAGAATGCACCGCAGCGGGATTCCAGTTTTACGCGGTAATGACTACAGCAGGAAATGGTTAGAGACAGAAACAAATCCATACTAATATTATAAACGCGGAAGTGTGCATGTATGTATGGTTGTTTGTTACTCTTACACGATGCAACAGCTGAATGGATTTACATGAAATTTGAAATGGAGATAGCTTATAAAATTAAAAGTTTCCGAGGGCATAAGTCGCGGGCTGAAGCTACTATTATATAATTATCACATACAAAGGGTTAATGCGTACTTTTTCAAATCAAATCGGAGAAATGCTGGAAAAACACCGAATCTTAAGCACCTGAAACCGACGTGCATGCATTTTTTTTTATTTATTATACCAAGGATACACATTGTAAAAACAATCAGAATAGTTTCGCCAAACTGCAAAGCAGTTTGTTGGCGAAGACAGCACTCTTTTTTTACATTTTTATCAATCAAGATAAGTAAACACCAGGTATTTGTGCGACTTAAATATTACCAATTTTACCAAACAATATTAAATGTTAACCAATGTTAATTGACTGTTAGTTCATACATTTTGACAGCTGTTAACACTCTAATCGTCTGTCAATTGCTTGGTGAAATTCTACACTAACTACTTTCACTTTCTTTAAGGAAGGTATCCATCAAACACGCCTTTACTTTATTTTTGAATATATTTTTCGTTTCACATTCGTCGTCCGATATGATTCTATTGCATGACTCGATGTATGAATGTTGAAGAAGCGAAAGAAGTTTGTCAGGATCGTAGCAAGTGGAAAGAAGTGATATCTGCCTACCCCTCTAGGAAACAGGCGTGATTTAATGTATGTATGTAAGGGTTAACGCATCTACGATTGTCTGCATCGCATTACCTAAACCAACAAAAGCGCTTAGGACTCGCGCACACGCGCGGCATGCAAATCAGCACGTTTATGCAGAGAATGTTTGTTCGTTTGTCTGCCGCAGCGCTAATATTTTCGGTTTGGGAACGGGTTGACATTGTTTATGACAAACTTTACAACAATGGTTTAACCGGAATTTTGAACGGATTTGTATACCATTGTAACATTAAATATATTTAAAAAATGACTGACTGCCGAGTTTTTTGCGGCGTTTCTTCTCAGCAGTGGTCTCCTCTTGTGAGGCGCTGGTAGATTCTTGACGTGTAAAAGTGCCCGTGTGGCCTACTTACTGAATAAATGTCTTTTATCTTTTTATCTATAGTCCCTCTGACAATTAAGCATAAATATAGACACAACTACACAAAATTATTTCAGTACTGTAGAGTCTTAAATGTGTTTGACAAGGTAAAACTGGCTGTGATACTATACAAAGACATGATAGGGAGACTAGATAGTTATAATAGACAGTCCAACCTCAGACATTTATCCAATGCGCCTTACTATAAAATACCAACAAAAAAAAGAATATGGAAGGCGGGTATGGACCACTATCTACCTTATATGCTGAACAGTTCCCGGAAATGTCATAGACCACATGAACTAACAACCTGAAGGCAACAAAAAAAACCACTAGGAAGGAACTCATTGATATAGCTCAAATATGAGTAGTTATAATTATAAAAAATATTTAATTATTTAAATATAATATAGGTACTACTATTAAAGAGTAAAAGATAAAAGTAATAAAAAATAATATTATAATATTAAGAAAATAATTGCCGTGTGGTTGCCGGCTTAGAATTGTGCCACTTCATGTCTTCCCGTGGAAGTCGTAACAGGTTACAAAGGGAATAGAGGCTTGTGTACTGTTAGGCGATGGGCTTGCTACCTGTCACTAACATACACTGTTAAACATCTAAGCCTAATTGTGCAAATTGTGGTTACAGAATTATCAACAAGTTTTAAGACTTGTTGGTAATTCTTTAGCTCTGCCTACCCCACTCTGGGAATGAAGGCGTGAGTTTATGAATGTATGTATGTATGGGCTTGCTACCTGTCACTAATATACACTGTTAAACATCTTAGCCAAATTGTGCAAATTGTGGTTACAGAGTTATCAACAAGTTTTTACAGTTGTTGGTAATTCTGTAGCTCTGCCTACCCCACTCTGGGAATGAAGGCGTGAAGGTATGTATGTATGTATGTATGATCGCAGGGGGCATGCCCCTCCACACTCCTTAGCTGATCAAAATATAAAAAATATAAAGATTACTTTAGCTAAGAAGAAGCTTTGTACTCAATTATTATTTCTTCAGTTTTTTTTTTATCAAAATGTTCTATTAAAGATTAAGGAACTAGAAAGCTTTTCCGTAGATAACAACTTTCTCAAACTTAGTATCTCTAATAAGAACAATCATAAGAAAGTATCCGGTTCAACATGGAAACATCACGAACGTATACAAAAAAACTAATTTGTCAGAAGAAATAGATTGCCTAGATTCGTTCCCAGTTCTCGTTTTTCCCAAATGCCTTATCACTGGGACCCATCAATCAGATAGGAAATGGGGAGAAATATTGGAAATATCTTGTGATGAGTATACTCATTTAGGTATCGGTACAGTCAGCCAAATAAATGATTAGTTTTTTTTTTATGGTATAGGAAGGCAAACGAGCACATAGGCCACCTGATGGTAAGTGGAAACTGTGACCCATAGATATTCGCATTCACAAGACTGCAAATGCACTGCCAACCCTGAGTACTAAGATGGAATGCCTCTATGCTAGTCATTTCACCGGCTGTCTTATCCCCAAACCTGAACACAACAATGCGAACACTGCTGCTTGGCGGTAGGTTAATGGATAAGATGGTGGTACCAACCCGGACGGACCCTGCACAAGGTCCTACCAGCTTCAAAAAATAAGGAGGTTGTTAATTTGTCTTTATTTTTTAATGTTACTTGAGTACCTACTCCGCCAATTGGCAACCATTTTTAATGTTTTTTTTTTTTAGTATGGTTCAATTTAAAGCTAAATCCATACAAAATTAGTAGACATTTTCGTACCTACATTAATTTTATTTTGTTTTTTAAGTATTAAACTAAAAATAAATACAAATGTTTTAGGAAATGTTTTGGCATTTTTAAATCTTTTTATGTGTTTCTTTAGATATAAAAACAGGGCAAGAGCATGTTTAATTATGCTCAGTGTAGGGTTCCGAAGCCGTTTATAGTTAAGGGGGCTATTTTTGCCATTGATTTTTTGGTTCATTAATGTTTGACCAAAAAATTATTGACAAATGGTCATTTGACAAACAACGTTTCACCAAATAATCATTTGGCAAACGAGACATTTGACAAAAGTATCATCTTACAAAAACGTCAACAATCATTAACCTCATCTTACGAATGAACATCTTACAATTGATCATTTATGGTGCGTTCCTATATTCAAAACCGTTGGTAGAATAGTGACGTCTCGTTAAAATTTGACACATTTTGTACGTAGCAAATGTCATAACGCTACTGACCGTAAGGAAAACGATTCGTTTCTTGAATATAGGAACCGGGCATTAGCAATTAGTTTACCTATTTCTGGGCAGAAAAAAAAAACAACCTCGAAGGCCAAGGCGGGAGCTTGGCTCCCAACCTAACCTATCCGAGTCAGTTATGCCCTGATTCGTCTTCCTCGTAAAATGTAAATTTAACTGTTGATCATTTGGAAAAGTAAGTCATTTGTAAAATGACTAGTAGTAAATTCATCAATTGACTTAACATTTTTTTGCAAAACGTTGTTTGTCAAGTGTAATTTTGCCAAATGACTTTTGGTCTAACGGCAGGACACCGAATTTTTACTTTTTAAGTACAGTCAGCTGCAGAGAAAAGGATACCCCCCCTCCTGGTAAGGATTGTTTTTTTTCGAAATCCTGTAGTTAGATTTAAATGATTTTGAGTTTATGTGTAGACAATAGTAAAATCTTCAATTCACCGAAAAATCATATAAATTTAACCACAGGTTTTTGAAAAAAATCGATCCTTACCAGGAGGGGGGGGTATCCTTTTCTCTGCAGCTGACTGTACCATGGTATTCCATGGCCGCAGATCCCCAAAATAAAGTTTTAAATTTTAAACAGGCTTTTAATTAAAAAACGCTGTACTTCATTATTCCTCTTATCCCTCAGCTGGCTCGAAATCAAGAGACAATTATCCTCATCAATATTCATAATGACCTGACTTCATTCCCGTCAGATAAAACCACGTTGCCAACAATCCTCTTTTGTATGCAAATCTGACTCCTAAAGGAGCCGCCGGTTGAGTCAGTAATCAAAATTCACACCGAGTCAGAAATTTAAATAATTACTTATGATGAAGTGAATTCATAATTATAAACTTACTGTTCCGAATAATTTGGTATTTAATTTTGTTGGGGATTGGTTTTTAATCCTTAATGTCATATATTCACGCGAGCACTCCGGCCACCAGATGCTGTGGGATCTGAGAGCCATAGACATTTGAAATCTCTAGACTACAATCCTAAGACTCCAAATGCGTTGCCAACCCTGAGGACTAAGATGGAATGCCTCTATGCTAGTCATTTCACCGGCTGTCTTATCCCCTCACTCGAACACAACAATGCGAGCACTGCTTGCGGTGGGTTAATTGATAAGATGGTAGTAGCGATTCGGACGGACCTTGCACAAGGTCCTTCCATCATTCGTATTTTTGGATATATTTTAAGCAAAGGTCCTTTTTTTACATTCCAACATCGAGTTAAGTATTGCATTGTATAGCTCATAAAAAACTTTATGTACCTACATGTTATTACGTATTATCAACCTTTAGATTTTGGGGACCTTTTAAGAAATATTAAACTTGAAAAGCGTAATTTTCGCTGAAATTGCGCTTTTATACTCGGAACTTTCTAAAGCTTCTACCTCGGTAATTGGTCCACTCTGTTAAAGAGCTTGCTTCGCTATAATGAAGTGCTTTGACTGAAAGGGTTATTTTATCAATAAATAGATACAGACAAGGAAATTGATTCCTATACCACTTTGGACTGTGTCAAAGTGACACTGTAAATAAAATAATAAGATGTTACAGTCTGTGAGTACTTCGGTTTAGTACTTGTCTCTCACTCGCTCTCATACGATCTTATTAAGAGCGAGTGAGAGAGAAGTACTAATTCGAAGCCTCTTCTAACTGCTCACAGACTGTACTAACTAACGTTTTGATTGATTACGTCACTTTGACAAAGTGTAAAGTGATCAAGGAGTCATTTTAATTTACTGTACAAGCTGATCCGATAAACATTGTCCTGTCAAAAATAAACTTTTTTTTTTAAACTTACCAATCCCACACTACATTTACATTTTATAACTAGCTTCTGCCCGCGACTTCGTCCGAGTAGATTTAATTATCGTTATTCCCTCGGAAACATTTGTTTGCCGGGATGAAACTAGCCTCTGTGTTAATCCAGGGTATAAGCTATCTGCATTCGATAATTCTGTCCAGTCTTTGCAGCGTGAAAGAGTAACAAACTACCACACGCGCACTCACGCACACATACACATACACCTACACACACACTCACTTACACACACGCAGACACATACCCACAAACACCCCCACACACACGCACTCACAAAGCCACACGCACACGCACTCGCACACGCCCACACACAAACTTTCTCATTTATAAAGATAAAAAAACAGAGACATTAAATGTCTTGCGAATAAATGTTATTCGCAACAATACAAAATTATTTTAAATGAATACAAAAGACACACAAAGATACATGGAGAAATTGTTGTTGTTTTATAATATTAGTAAGTTAAGATGTGACTAGTAAAAAAACTTTCTACAGGCCGTTGCAAGTTTCCGACTTTCCCAGTGTATCTTTGATATTTTTTCTTCAAACCTAATTCTGCCACTAACTAACACAAAAAAACAATTATCCAATTTGGTAAAGCCGTTTGGAACTTATAAGCGAAATGTATGTTACATTTTGACCTCAAGAAACCGAAGAAACCGAACACTTGGAAGCAACCGAAGAAAACGAAGTCCTTCAAGACACTCAGCCGGCCGAGCTGCGCTCGACCGGCCTGACTCCCGACGGAGGCACCCCTCCAGAGGTGCGACCACCACCGCACCTCTAACTTAGGGTTCAGCATGCCCCCCGCTAAGGGCATCGCTACCCGTGCCCGGGTGAAGTAGTTATGGTAGAGACATACCAACTACATAGTCAGTCATATAAAAGTAAAAGTAAAAGTACATTTTGACCATTAATTTTTATTTACATAGAAGATTTTAATGTCTCACTGCTGGTTAAAGGCCTCCCCCCATCCCTCCAGTCATCCCCCGATTTGGCTAATTTTCTTTTTTAACCCCCGACGCAAAAAAGAGGGTTTTTATAAGTTTGACGTGTAAATGTGTGTGTGAGTGTGTGTGTGCGTGTGTCTGTGGCACTGTAGCTCAGAAACGGATGAATCGATTTTAATGCGGTTTTTTTATTTGAAAGCAGGTTTTCTAGCAGTGGATTTTAGACAAGTTTTATCAAAATATGTTATGCCATTTTTGAGATATTGAGCTTTTAATGGGTTAAAAGTCCCCGATATAACGGCGACACCTACTCGTACTTTCAGAGCTAACCCGCTCATCGTCCGTGCCACCTCCTACACTCCCAAACTCACCCCATCCGATCCCGACGTCCTTGCTGCGCTTGGGGCACCCATCAGGCGCCCCAAGCACATCCTGCTCGATCCCACCGATCCCATCCAACTCGCAGTGGATGAGGGCTCTGAAGACCGGAAGAACCTCCGCCGCCAGGGACGTCGTGGCCGCCCTCCCAGATCCGGACCAGAGCCTCATAGCATCACTGCAGGGATCGAGAAGACCGAAGAAACCGACGAATCCGAACACAATTAAGAAACCGAAGAAACCGAACATATTCAAGAAACCGAAGAATCCGAACACTTTGAAGAAACCAAAGAAACCGAACATATTCAAGAAACCGAAGAATCCGAACACTTTGAAGAAACCGAAGAAAACGATGATTGTCAAGATACTCAGCCGGCCGAGCTGCGCTCGACCGGCCTGAAACCCGACGGAGGCACCCCTCCAGAGGTGCGGCCACCACCGCACCCCTAACTTAGGGTTCAGCATGCCTCCCCCGAGGGGCACTGCTACCCATGCCCGGGTAAAGTAGTTACGGTAAAGACACCAACTACATGGTCAATCACTAATAAATAAAAAATAAAGTACTTTCAGAGCTGATAACTCTTAAACGCCTCAACCAATTTCCATTAAATCATGCTAAGAACCATTCCGATTAATGTAGCTTTATTGATAAAAACTTGCGTCCAAATCCATTCATCGGTTTGGGACCTACGATGCCACTAACGGACACTCAGATACATAGACAGAGACACACGTTATAACTATTAATATCACTCTTTTTTCATTAATTTATTAATTATATTAACTCCCTATCGCAAACAGAGGGGTGTTATAATTGGCTAAGCATTATCTAAAATGTTGTTATTGATTTTCCGCGATAAGGTTCAGAGTGAATGAACAATCAAAGTCCTAATATATAGGTTACATAACGTCACCCCCGCAGAATAAACCCATAAAGTGCTATTATAGGTTTTTTAATGTTCATGCATTTTTGGAATGTACAAGTTCAAATACATATCCTCATTTTTTTTTAGATTTTTATGTGGATTATTAACGAAGATACGGATTTATAAGGAATTATTCTATGAAATAAAAGTATTTACAAAAAAACGATAATATTATCTTACAAAACGAAATTTTAGTTATTTTTTTGTGATATATTGTTATGATGTTATTCAAATTCATTAGAACGGGACGTTTGACAGCAAACGCCTTTATAGGTTTGTTCGTGTGCAAGCTTATAAGAAAATATTTTGCATTCCCCGGTTACATTAAACTACATTTCTGATAATATTTTACGCACACCAGAATAAACCAATAACGCTACAGTAGCGAATTTGGATACAAGATAAAGATACCTTTAATACCCATGTAATATATTATAGCATGATGTAATTATTTGTGAAACCAACTTGAATAAGCCTTTAAAAGTGTATTACCAAACACTATTAAGATGTAATTATCCGTAAAGTACATTTTTGTCTATATCTTCAAGGCGGCGTTACATAAATTAACAGGAAATCCACAAAAGTTAGAACTAAAAATTGGCTTTTGGATGTAATTTAAATATTATGTGTTTTTTCTTTAATAGTGAAGTTATTTCAAAATTACGGTTTTTTATTTCTCCTGTAAAATTGACATTTTGAAGTTATGGGTTTATTCTGCGGGGGTGGCGATAACGAATATAGTTTCAAAAGAAACCTTTAAAGGTTAAGCTCATTTATTTGGCGAACCTATTGGAGTTGGAATACGTTATTCTGAATAAAATAGGCAGAGGCTGAAGTTAGGATACCTTTGTGTGACCGTTACGCAGTCGCAAAAAAAAACAGTATGCAAACCATAACAGAGTGCAAAGGCTTTGTTCCACTGTGTCTCAATCCACTTTGTTCTATTACGTAACTATTTGTTGACGTATTGGTGGCTGAGGGTGGTAAAAACTAAATCGTCTTCAGCCTGTTATTGTATTGTCATCTTTGACAAAATAAATGTAAAATATTATATTGATAGCTGTGATTTACTTGACTGCAATGGCGGCCAAGATAAAAACGAAACAACAGATCAAAGATGATATGGTTTTTGACAAAGAATCCGCGTCGTGTTGTTCACATAGTCATTATTTTAATTGAACGTTGAACGTTTTTTGACCTGACCTCTTTTGCTAGTTTAAAGAATTTATTGTCTATTACTTTATTACCTTATTATTACTTAATCTAACTTACTCTTAAGTATAATTATGTTTTTATGATTGAAAAAATGACACTTTGTTAGAGTTTCTTGCGGCGTTGCTTCTCCGCAATGATGGTCTTGATCGAAGCGCTGGTAGATTCACTGTACATTACAGACGTGTAAAAGAGCCCGCATGTGACTCTTTTATATCGAGAAAGAGAAATATGATTTAAAAGATCCATGCATATTCCATATTGAAAGCAGCACAATATACCTGTGTTTGAAGCCGAACTACTGTGATTATTGTGGAATAACCCAAACTACCTACCAACCCTACTGTTGTAAGAAGATTACTGTGAAAGGGTACATTTGATATTATTATGCGCCGCGCCGGCAATTGAATGCGGAATGCGCTATGAGAGTAGAGGGGGGGGGGGGGTTCTGGGCAATGGGGGGCAGTATATTGACTTAGAGATACTATAACGGGAGTGGCTACCCGGTATCTCTCTAACTCTTCCGTGACTGATTGATTGACAGAACGCGCTACCTTTACTAAAGAACTGATGGACATCTAATTTGGAGGGTATATTCCTTAGGTAGGCCCCCAACAAAATGGAGTGACGACCTTGTAAGGATCGCGGGAATGCGGTGGATGTGAAAAGCACAAGACTGGTCTGAGTGGAGAGCCTTGGGGGAGGCCTATGTCCAGCAGTGGACGTCTTTCGGCTGACATGATGATGATGATTCCTTAGGTTTTTCTAAATACAAGATGTTCTGAATGTAATATTATTTATTATGTTTAACGTTTTGTTTGTTTATTAGGGTTCCGTAGTTAAACTAGGAACCCTTATAGTTTCGCCATGTCCGTCCGTCCGTCCGTCCGCAGCCTAGCTCAGAGACTCTTAGTACTAGAAAGCTGTTATTTGGCATAAATATACATATATATTAGTCACACCAAAAAAGTGGTAAAACAAAATCTTGAAAACATTTTGTTTACACTCTAACAAACTTACATACATACATACATAAATCACGCCTGTTTCCCAGAGGGTTAGGCAGAGACCACTTCTTCCCACAATTTCTTTCGCTTCTTCAACATTCATGCATCGAGTCATGCACGCACCTCGGTTTCGGGTACTTAAGATTCGGCCCTTTTCCAGTATTTCTCCGATTTGATTCGAAAAAGTACGCCTAGGTCGGCCCCTTCCGACCCTTCCACTCACATTCGATCTGTATATCTCTTTCGTCAATCTTCTTTCATCCATCCTTTCCAAATGAGCGAACCATCGAAGCATGCCCTTTTCAATCATAGTCACTACATCTTCTTTTATTCCACATTTCTCTCTGATTTTTTCATTTCTAACTCTATCAATCAGTTTCACACCACACCTACTACTCAAAGAGCGTATTTCAACTGCATTTACTCGACTTAAGTACATGCTTGTCCTGCCACACCCAACATTCACTACCATACATCAGGGTTGGGGCCAGCACTCCATTGTGAACAGCCAGCCGGGCTTTCAAACTTTCGCATTTTTGATTTAGTATGATGCGATTAATATACTTAACTACTTGATTATACAGGCTATTTTACCCCGTTTGTACCGGACCGCTCAAGTACGAGTTCAGAGTTCAGAGTCGGACTCAAGTGATGCAGCCCAGCATTGTTTAAATATAAACGAGGGCGAGAGAGCTATCTACTTTGAAAACACTGGAAGAGTTATATCATGAGACGTTTTAACATTTGTATCTAATGTTTAACGGAGTTTATTTCTTTTTTTGCGGGAGTTACACGTTATTGAAAGTTTGCCCGCGTCTTTTGTCGCATAAATCTTGTATTTTGTATTTCTTTTTTTTCGGGAACTATCAGCTGATACTTCACGTTTTTAAGTGCAAACATGGATTGTCAAACTAAGTAACCATCGTCAAAAGGGTAAAAAAACGGCCAAGTGTGAATCGGACTAGCGCACGAAGGATTTCGTACCATCATCTATAAGAAATCACGTTTGTTGTATGGGAGCGCCATTTAAATATTTATTTTATTCAGTTTTTAGTATATGTTGTTATAACGGCAACAGAAATACATCATCTGTGAAAATTGCAACGGTCTAGCTATCACGGTTCGTGGGATACAGCCTGGTGACGGACAGACGGACAGACGGACAGCGGAGTCTTAGTAATAGGATCCCGTTTTTACCCTTTGGGTACGGAACCCTAAAAATAACATTACCCAATATTTTATTTATTAAATTAATGCAGAGCATGAAGCCTTTCACTTCAAAATTTCATTTTGATCTGTAATTACGTTTATCTCTTTTGGCTTACGGATTCTTATCATAATTTAGCAAAAAAGTCTTCAGATTATAGTTTTAAGAATGCCAATGGCAATGGGTTCTAGATTTATCTGTTGATTTCCCATTAAAAAATACTAATTTAAAAATAATTGACTTCGTAAACTGGGGTTACTTTAGCCCTAGAGGTAAGATTGACAACGCCAAAAACTATCTTTATATTTAATCGTTCTATTTAATGCTACATCAGGACTAAGCTACTTAGCTATACATTTATTTAACCAATTTAAAAATGGTTACCACTAAAATAGTCACAGTTGTAAGGATTCCGAGTTTATTGAAAGCGATCTATGTTTGTTATGCAAACGTTAACTAAACAAAATGGCGTAACGTTAAATGTACATTACATTTCGTTGATGTGTTCTTTCATAAAACCCTCGGCACTTAAGAACCTTAAAGCTGAGACTTCATCAGAAAACGAAAGAGCTATTTTCTGAAATTAATTTCTGTGCAGTGGATCCAAGACAATAGAACGCTTTCGATACTAGGTTACCCGTCTCTGAGCCGGTCTCGAGGGCTGTACGACAGCCTGAGACACGCCTTGGTCTTAGTGGACCGTTTTTGGTACTGGTGCCTTGTGCAGGGTCTGTCCTGAGAGGTATGGACGTTTTTTTTATTAGAGAAAGCTAGGGAGAGAATAGATTTGAAATTAATAGGTTTTGGGATGGAGCAAGGAAGAATATCATATGAAGGAACTGATCGGTTAGGGCAATTGAAAAACTGTGGCCTGTGGAACCATCCACAAGGCCGCTTGCACAAGTAGGAGATTGGATAATACACAACCAGTGCAAGTGAAATAAAAGAAGTCTAAATAAATAAAACCATTGCAAAGAGCATGCATTGCTATTTTATAAAGAAGAAATAAGAGCTCCCTCAAGAGCTCCCATATTAAAAATGTGAAGAAGTTAAGGACTCTAGAAATCTAAGTTGTGTTGCTTTCTTATGTACCTACCGAAAGAGTTTTGAGGTCGTCCCATTTTTACCATGAGCTACACTTACAGTACTCACTAGCGAGTTAAATACTCTGTCCCTCTCACATTAAGAAATACTGTGAGGGATAGAGCATTCGAATCGCTAGTGAGTGCGGTAATTGTAAGGCATTGTTGCGGTAATTGGGTACAGAAGCCATCTACGCCGAAGTCAACATTTAAGGGAAGGTTAGAATTAACAGCATTTGTGTGTGTCAGAGTACATAATCGTAATTATGTAGCTATGCAGTTACACCCTATTGTCCGTCAAAAGGTAGGTTTTGTGCCTTAGGATGATAGTATAGGTAAAAACCTTAAACAAAGCTCCTCTTGCATGTAGTTTCATACTGGAATTTATGTCATAGATACATAATGTCAAACGGTCTGTATGGTGGAATCTTGTAGCAATTTAAAGGACCACAGCATTGCAAGTTGCTTGTAATGCTGCTTGCATGCTGTATCTTGTATTTATTGCTGACAAAAGTTACAAGTATAAAAGCTTGTAAGATTCAATACATTTTTAGTTTAATATTTAAATCCGTATTTAAGTAAGTTATAGTATCATTGAAATCTAGACGAAAGGCATTTTTAGTTCAATTCCAATCCAAAGTATCAGGAATCGACAGTTTTATTATATCCATAGCAAGCTGTTCTCTATCTCAAAGTTGTAAAAACACAAGTTGCAGTTTTACGTCTTCTTATCACGCTCCGCCTCTGAAAGAATGCATCTTTACTTCAAGAGTTGCACTCTTTATACCGTTGCGGCTTGGGATTCTGAGCGCATAATATACTTTTGCTGCAAAAATTTGAAATTCAATTTCAAATATCTCGAGAATTACACACATACGAAGGAATAGTTATACAAGTACGAGAAATTTATTTAAATCAATGGTTTTAGTTGTGAAAGGTTTCCTTTGTTCTTTAGTTTAAGGATCCAGGAATTTACTTCAGACAGAATGAATAGCTCAATCCATTATGGTCTAAAGTGCCTCATATATTTCAACCGATCCAATTCAATAGGTTCGTAGAAATACAGGGTTCGATTAATGGAAGCGTGACCAAAACGGTGTATAAAGATATAATAGATAGGTCTCTATTCTACTGGGGTAAGCCTGACTTTTGATGTTACTGAATACGATAAATCGTCAAAGGTTTTACCAACTAAAATCATCATCATCATCATCATGTCAGCCGAAAGACGTCCACTGCCGGAAATAGGCCTCCCCCAAGGCTCTCCACTCAGACCGGTCTTGTGCTTTTCGCATCCACCGCATTCCCGCGCTAGTCCAAGGTCGTCACTCCATCTTGTTGGAGGCCTACCTACAGCTTGTCTCCCGGTCCGCGGACGCCACTCAATAACCTTCTGACCCCGCCGGCCATCAGTCCTGCGAGCGATGTGCCCCGCCCACTTCCACTTAAGTTTAGCTATTCTTCGGGCGTTGTCGGTAACCTAAGTTCTACTGCGGATATCATAATTTTTGATTCTATCACGCAGAGAAACCTCGAGCATAGCCCTCTCTATATCCCTCTGAGTGACTTTGAGCTTCCCTATGAGGCCCATACCAACTAAAATAGAGACCCTGACTTCTTTCCTATTGCTTGCAAGTGTTACCAGAAGTACATTCGGGAAATAGTTGCCGTGTTTTTGCTAAAATCGATCAACATAGGCAACATTATGCGTTGCGTATTGCGCCGCGTCAGAACACTATGACTTTGGTAGAATGTCGAAATGAGCAAAAAATTGGTTGTCTGTTAAATCAGTTTACGGTCGATAATTTTACGTGGTAACGTCATAATATAAGAAAACATACAAGCCAAACGCTTAGGCCGATCGAGCCTCTCTATCGCTTGCTCCGCGCTCTCGCTTGCTCCAAGGTCCCGCTTGCACGCTCGACTCAGACGGAACGTGACAATGAGTTAGGTCACGCTTTTTTGTGCGTGCAGCCAGCGTTCATCGTTTTATAATTAATCAAAAAATATATATTAGAATATATCGTTAATTAATTTAATTTAAATGTTAAAACGTTAATCGTAAATTTTTTAAATGCAAGAATTAATTACCGTCTTTGTCGCAATTGTTGTTATAATAAACAATGAAAACCACATTAACTTCATCAAATTCAATTAATTATACTAAATGAGTGATATGTTATTCGACCGTTTGCCAGATAAAATTATACAATTGGTTTTTATGCCAAACGTTAATTATGCTTTAGTGCCGTGTGGTTGCCAGCTTAGAATTGTGCCACTCCATGTTTTCCCGTGGAAGTCGTAAGAGGCGACTAAGGGAATAAAGGCTTGTAGTACTGTTAGGCGATGGGCTCGCAACCTGTCACTATTGTCACTAATACACTGGTAAACATCTTAGCCTAATTGTGCAAATTGTGGTTACAGAGTTATCAACGAGTTTTTGGAGTTGTTGGTAATTCTGTAGCTCTGCCTACCCCATTTTGGGAATGAAGGCGTGAAGGTATGTATGTATGTATGTTAATTATGCTTTTCGTGATTAGTTAAATGAAATTATACAAAAAAAATTATACTGATTGAAGCGCACCCGGTCCAACCACCACGATTTAACATGTAATTTGATAATGCTCTGAACATGTAATTTATACACACTGACGGCACAAGACAAAGCCACTGGCAAGTTCATCAGCGATAAGTTATGGAAGAGAATTTCCTTTAATAAAATAACTAAACTCATATAAATTGCATTTCCAATTCTTTGCAAATTCAATTCCAATTTGAACAAAACTTTATTTCACAGAAATGTTTTGGAACTTTGTGCCATTAATTTAAGATTGAGTATAGAATGAAAGAACTAATTGAAATAAATTTTAGTTGAAAGTTTGAGTTCAATAGTTTAAGTGAAGATGAGCGAATGAGGATCACTCTGGAAACTTCTTGAATTGGAATGGACCAAAACAAATAACTCACGGTTTTCTACATTATAATTCGAAAGAATAGGTTATTTTAAGAGACCAATTTCATTATTTTTGTATTTTATCCAATCGTTTTGTTTTAATATCTTTTATTAATTCAGCAGAGAGTTTAGAGATGAAATGATGCATATGTTTTTATAGTCGTTGCACAAACTTTCTAACTGCAGTATACCTCTGGCAAAAATAAATTCAGTTATAAACTCGCAAAATCTGGATCCATCGGTTGCGTAGTACGAGCTTACCGCGTTCTGGGAAAATTCCATGTTCCAAATATCCCAAACCGTTGTTTTTGGTGCTATTTGCTATCACGAAGCTGTGGTAGATAATGACAGCTGATAGGAGACAATTTTGAGTTGATTAAAGGATTTAAATTTAAAGGATATAAGAATTACAAACCATAAAACTAGAATAGTGTTAGGATGGTGAAGTAAGGCGTCAAATTTTCAATCAGAAATTATGTTTGGTGCTTTGGAAGCGTTTTTAACAGGCTGAAACATCGTTTCATACCGTTTCAGGGGTAAATAACACATTAAGATCATCAAAATTTCAACCAACTTACCGGTGCGTTCAGAGGCCTGTTTTTTTTTCAATCCTTTCAGGGCGACCCTCAACCACATTACACTATAACCTACTTTCAGGCCCGGCAGAATACCCGATCATAACTCAATAGCGCATTTAAATGTCTTTTTTTTATCTTTTTTTTATCTTTATCTTTAAATAAAACCGGGTTCGTCTCAATTCAAAACTTTATAACGTTAAAAAAAAAATTCGTTATCATAACGCTATATTTCGTTAGTGTTCAAAAAAAGTATAAAATATATCACCTACATCACAACGAAATCAACATCGCAATTAAATTAGAAACACATTATACATTATGCACATTATGTTACCAGTTGTACTTTTTACCCGACTTCGGCGAAGCCCAAAAGGAGAGTTATGTGTTTGAGTTCGTAACTATCAAACGTCTAAACCGATTTCAATAAATTAAACGTGGTTATATTCGTCTTAACCACTAGAATGTCATAGGCTATATTTAAATATTAAATTGGCGGAAACAAAAATATATGCATGACAAGTAACATTACTTACACGACATTATCCAAACAGCAGTTGGGTTTTTATACAGCTTGCTTTTCGTTAGACCGCTGGTGACTTTTATAATGCAAATAAGAAGCAAATAAGAGCGGTAAGTGCAGTAAGAGAGACATCGTATAACGTTGTAACGATATAAAGTTTTTATCGTTATAATAAATACCGCTATGGATTAAAGTTTACAGAATTCAACATTAATACATTTAAAAATAAACTAAGCTACTCAAATATTGAAAGATATAAATAATAATCACCACTACAAAAAGCACTTCCCCTCTAGCAGTTCCCGCGCCATGGTCCAGATCCCATTGGCTGTATTTCGAGTTTTGTAACGTTATAATAATAACGTATAACGCGATAATAACGACATAATGGTATATATAAGGTAAAAGATTTCCAGTAAAGTCGACATCGATATGGCAGATACGTGTAATAGTATCAACCACTGGACGCAGCCCAAATTGCATTAGAGAGCGCATCCAATAGAAATGCATATTGCCGCCTACGAAAATTGAATTGTACGGTATTCGTAATTTTGTTATGAGATTTTTCCAGTTTTTACCATTCGCATACACAGCGTCCTATTATTCGTGAATACTGTATTTCATCAGATATTATTCAAAGAGATTGTTTCTTTAATTTTGAACTTTCAATGAAATGGGTGGTAGGATCTTGTGCAGGGTCCGTCCGGATCGCTACCACCATTTTATCCATTAACCTACCGCTAAACAGCAGTGTCCGCGTTGATGTGTTGCGGTTTGGGGATATGACAGCTGGTGAAATGACTAGCATAGAGGCATTCCATAAGTCTCCAGGGTTGGCAGTGCATTTGCAGTTTTAGGTCAAGTCTTGTGAATGCGAATGTCTATGGGTCAGAGTTTCTACTTACCATCAAGTGGCTTGTGTGCTCGTTTTAACTATGGCATGGGCTTCCGCTAGACTTAAAACAGTCTCAGTCAGTTGGGTTACTTGAACGGAAGCTAAAAAAATGGTGTACTTATTTTTTCCAGGGCGAGTGAGGAAAAAATATTTATTTTATTTATTTATTTGCGGTCGCTAATGTATGTATATGTCACTCCTTACATTTTTGTAAAAAAAAACTATAAATCTGTTGATCGAATCTTCACGCATTGATAATCCGAAGGTTCACGGTTGGATTGCATAATTCAGTTGGCCGAAATCGGTTGTAACAAAAGAAACGATTTTATTTTAATTATTATAAAAAACTAACCTACCCTAACTTATACAATAGACGTTTTCTCCCACATGCTCGGATACGTTATCCTTACTGTTGTAAAATTAAGACCGCAAAGTAAAAAATTGTTATTATTTACCAACGGCAGCGGCCACGAAAATGTACGCAATTTCATTTGGTACACCTGGTATTTTACTATTTTAAGCCATTTTTGGACTATGATAACTAACTCCAAACAGCCAAACACATTGTATATTTTACTTTTTAAATGTTATTGACTAAAAAGTTACACCTTTTCTAACAGCGTTTACAGCGTATTTACAAGTGTATCAAATAGTTTGACGTTATTATTGAAATTGCGTTCATACACAAAGTAAATTTGATTCAAATTGAATTTATTACGTTTAGTGATTTTATTGAATGGTTTATTTCAGTTTCATACTTAATCGTATTTATTTAGAATGTAAATCAAATTATGAATGACGAATAAATGAGTTGACGACTAAATGGCGCCAGTGATTTTTTTTTCAAGGAAATTTCGCAAAGCTTTCATTTGCAGTTTTAAGGTTTTCAACGAAGAAAATAATTCGAGTAAGGCAGTTTTGCAGCTTTTTATAAAATATAGATGAGCTTGCTTGCGACTCTGTCGGGGCAAAAGTGGCCGACAGTCTGAGCAAAAACAACGTCATGCTTACCAAATGAAATCTTCCAAACTTACCTGAAACAAAAAAGGATAATAGATTACAATATCGGTTTAAGAATAGGACTTCGCATGATTAAGTTAGCAATCTGTAAGCAAGCAAAATAAACAAGACAAAGCCTGCCTAAAACTTTAACATTAGAGCTCCCTAGTTTCCTTCTATTTATTTAAATTACGTAGGTAATTGAGGAATTATATAAAGAAAAAAAAATACAACGACGACGAGCCTTCTTTGACACTTTCTGACTGTTTACAAAGGTACACAGAGCTCCATTTACCACGTTTCCAGCATTCACTATCTGTTTAGATTTTTAAGTTTTAAATTGATATTTGGCTACAACCGAGAAAACAGCGTTACTGATGGCTTAATATTTAAGAGCGCGTAGTATCTAATAATATGATGATGATGATGATGACGATGACAATGACGATGAAGAAGAAGAAGATGACGATGATGATCATGATGATGATGATGATGATGATGATTACTATGATGATGATGATAATGATAATGATGACGACGACGACGGCGATGATGATGATGATGATGAAGAAGAAGAAGATGACGATGATGATCATGATGATGATGATGATGATGATCATTACTATGATGATGATGATAATGATAATGATGACGACGACGACGGCGATGATGATGATGATGATGAAGAAGAAGAAGATGACGATGATGATCATGATGATGATGATGATGATGATCATTACTATGATGATGATGATAATGATAATGATGACGACGACGACGGCGATGATGATGATGATGATGATTAATTTTATTATATATGTTTTTGACCCAACAGTTATGTTTTAACGTCTTTATTTATTTAGCAGATATTTTATGGATGACATAATTATTTTGAATGTATCGGCATTTTCTAAAACTTACAACAATTAAGTGATATCTAATGATAAAAAGTGTTTGGCATAGTGTATTAACAAATACAATTTCAAGCGGTTATTGCCTAACCCGTAAGATACTGGGAGGGCTTCAAGACGAAAATGAAAGTCAAACAAAGGTTAAATGTACTTTTTCTCAAACATGCTCGGAAAAAACGGTTTTCCGTTTGAAACACAAGGACGGAAAGAGCCTCATTTTACTCCTAGGAGTAAAAAAACCATATGAAAACACTTTCCGTCCATGTCCATATATTTCTTAAAAATGCTGTCAATTTGCATACAAAATCAAAAGGACCAAGACAAAAATTCCAAACAGCCAAGGTAACTGCTCGCTTTTTTAGCACAGTGCGTGTGTTTCTTTTTGAATTTGCATTCCAATGTCTATGGTTAGTATTTAAAAACAATTGACAGTCGATAACATTCGTTCATTCTGCATAATATAATTGTGAAACCGAATATTAAACTATTTGTTGTGTGAAATACTTTTTAGAAATGTATTTGTATTATTTCCTCAAAATATGTTTGAGAAAAGCATTATGTATGCCTCGGCGGAAACGAGGATTTCCTGACTCGTATTTTAGCAGGCCTCGCTGTTGCTCGGCCTGCTAACCACCTCGTCAGGAAAACCCTTACTTTCCGCGCCTAGGCAACAATGTACTATTTTCTAAATATCCGAATAAAAATATTAAAAAACTTATGCAGTAGTAGTAGTAATGTAGTGATTGTGAAAATAGGATCAATCCCAAAATTGAGTTTTTGAGACTTACTATGGTTTATGGTTTAAGATATTTATTTCTCATAAGATTTACATAAATCACTTACTGAGAAAAAATATTATTTAACTTAAATCTAAGTAAGAGAGGGTAGCATGCAAGAACGGTAGACCAAATGCCAACTAACAAAAGCATAAAAACGGGTAGTCTGAGACAAGTTCTACGCAACAACTATTTAGCTACTAGTTTTACAGGCCAGTTAAACCATGATACTTTGTTACATCAGTTAACTATTGGTTACATACGAGCGGTTTAACTTTCAATGCTGAGATAATAATTATTAACTTAAATACATATTAAGTACATTTTATATTAGGGGAAACCCTTAAAGGTGGTTTAGTGATAGTATATTAATAATATAATACTAGGTTTTGAAATCGGTGAGCCGAGCAGTTCAAATATAACGTTATAGAGTAAAAGCACTAAAGATGTTTAAAGCCGATCCAGCTTTCTAACAATACACAAAACTGGCTTTAAAGGATTCCCTCCCCCTCAGTCCCCTACAATCCCCTGTCGTCTATTTCCCCGAAGTGGAGCCGGTTTCCGCCTGTACCGGAAACGCGTAAGGCTCATTTCCGGTTACGCTGATCACAGCTTGTCTATATCCAGTAAATAGACATTTCTATAAAACCGTACCGGGGCCGTGTGGTTGCCGGCTTAGAATTGTGCCACTCCATGTCTTCCCGTGGAAGTCGTAAGAGGCGACTAAGGGAATAAAGGCTTGTAATACTGTTAGGCGATGGGCTTGCTACCTGTCACTAATATACACTGTTAAACATCTTAGCCTAATTGTTCAAATTGTGGTTACAGAGTTATCAACAAGTTTTTGGACTTGTTGGTAATTCTGTAGCTCTGCCTACCCCACTCTGGGAATGAAGGCGTGAAGGTTGTGTGTATGTATGTATAAAAAAAGAGTAATGTTATGAGTTGGACGTGTATAAGTGTGTATGTACGTGGCATCGAATCTCCCAAATGAATAGATCAATTAGGACTTTAAATTCAAGTTTATAATAATACTAGCTTCTGCCCGTGACTTTTATTATCTCGGAAACTTTAAAATATTCCGGGATTAATAGTAGCCTATATGTTAATCCAGTATATGAGCTATCTCCATTCCAGATTTTATCGAAATCTGTTCAGCTGTTGCAGTTTTTTTTTTTTTTATGGCATAGAGAAGGCAAACGAGCACACAGGCCACCTGATGGTAAGTGGAAACTGTGACCCATAGACTTTCGCATTCACAAGACCGCAATCCTAAGACTGCAAATGCGTTGCCAACCCTGAGGACTAAGATGGAATGCCTCTATGCTAGTCATTTCACCGGCTGTCTTATCCCCAAACCGGAACACAACAATGCGAACACTGCTGTTTGGCGGTAGGTTAATGGATAAGATGGTGGTAGCGATCCGGACGGACCCTGCACAAGGTCCTACCACCCGCGAAAGCTTGAAAAGCAGAAAGCTTGAAGGAGTAACAAACAAACACACAAAAAGTTTTGCATTTATAATATTAGTAGGATAATAACGACTTCGCTTCGTTTATGTGAGTTTTCTGATAACACCTGTTCATAATCCAGGACTTATTATACATAAAAACCTTCTTGTTGTATCACTCTATCTATTGACATAAGCTAAATTAAAATCCGTCGTGTAGTTTGAAAGATCTAAGCGTACAAACAGCCAAACACTTAACTGCCCATTAAAGACAAAAGTGAGGAGATGTCGAAAGAGGATAAATGAATATACCCTACAGAGACAGATTCTCTCTGTTTATCATCATTGGTCACTCAGCTGTGTGGACGATTGTACAGTAAAGAAAAATAATTCCTTGACCACTTTGGACTGTGTCAAAGTGATGTAATCAATCAAAACGTAAGGAACTTGTAATGATTTTATTTGCCGTTTCACTTTGACATAGTCCAAAGTGGTCTAGGAATCAATTTCCTTGACTTTACTAGAAGAGGATCCGAATAGGAGACGACCTTATCGTTTTTTTTTTTAAATATGAAATTTAACATGTTAAGTAATTTAGAACAAGTGAGTGAATTTGTGTACCTGGGAAGTATGTTTACAAGAGATGGTAAATGTGAGAAGGATATCAAGAGGAGGGTGAATGCGGGGAATCAAATTAATGGGGCCCTGTACTCCTTTGTGAGCAGACAGGGCGTTTCACAAAAAGCCCGACTGGCTGTTCACAATGGAGTGCTGGCCCCTACCCTGATGTATGGTAGTGAATGTTGGGTGTGGCAGGACAAGCATGTAAGTCATGTAAATGCAGTTGAAATGCGCTCTTTGCGTAGTATGTGTGGTGTGAAACTGATTGATAGAGTTAGAAATGAAAAAAACAAAGAGAATTTTGGAATAAAAGAACATATGCTTCGATGGTTCGGTCATTTGGAAAGGATGGATGAAAGAATATTGACGAAAGAGGTATACAGATCGAAAGTGAGTGGAAGGGTCGGAAGGGGCCGCCCTAGGCGTACTTTTCAAATCAAATCGGAGAAATACTGGAAAAGGGCCGAATCTTAAGTACCCGAAACCGACGTGCGTGCATGACTCGATGTATGAATGTTGAAGAAGCGGAAGAAATTTGTCAAGATCGTAGCAAGTGGAAAGAAGTGGTCTCTGCCTACCCCTGTCGGAAACAGGCATGATTTAATGTATGTATGTATGTTAAATAATATATGGCGAATAGCTGGGCTGAAAAATGTCAGTCCAGTAATAATATAATAAAATTGATTACTTTAATAAAATAACTTTGTTTTATATTATATAAAGACTACACGACCTTTTAGTCTCAGAAGTGTCTCAGACGGTGTCCAGCGGCGTGTTGCAATAAATCGAATGTCACACTTGACCTACTGGCACCGAAGCGAGGTGGGTCGCTGCAAACTAGTACAAACTGGTTCAAGTTTATAATAATACACTGGCAATTCCAGTTACCTTTGGAGAGATCTTTTAAAATCGCTATTGTACTATAATATTATAATAACATCGTTATTCTCGTGCTATAACGCCATTATTATAACCAGACAGAAGTTTTTGTGGCAAGATCGTCAATTAACTAGGGACTTCCTTCCGATATTACATTTATCGATAAGTGTTTCAAATACTTATTTCAAAGTGAAATTTCATCGTAGATAGGTATTATTCTTCTTTACATTATATCTTCTTCAAACCACAAAATAATCACGAAACAACAATATATATATTACACGAACATTATAACATTATTAATTATTCCTTACTTTCTATGAAACTATAATAATAGCAAACTAAACTGACTGTTTTTTTGTTTGTTTGCATGAATGTTAAAACTAGTGTCTTCAAAATAATTGTAAAATTATATATTGATTACCTTTCTGAATCAAACACACACTTAAAACTTTTCATATGAAATCCCTGGGATAGCTATATCCATACTAATCTTACGCACCGAAGTCCCGTGAAGTGGCACTAGCTAGTCGGATCACTGAATTTACTAGAGCCGCCAGCGCACAGCGGCAAATTTTCTGTTTAGAAGCTACGATGACTCAGATACACACGTTAAAAATATAATTATAACGACCTATGTTTTCATAGCAGGAAAAAAAAACATTAAGTTGCTTCGTAAAATTCCATGTACTGTGGCGACCTAGCGACATCTAACGGCAACTTGTATCAACCAACTCGCTAGCGCCACCAGCGTCAGACAGCGGAACTAAGGGTTCTGCATCGCGCTAACGAAGTTTCTAAAGACGGCTGACATATATATCACTTCCAACTTCATCCCAATGGACTTCGGTCCCCAGGCATAACACCCGCCTGGAGAGAGATCTCTCTATTGTCCTCTCTTTAAAAGCGTTCTATGCGAACAAAGTCACGAGAAAAATATAGTTCAAGTATCAAGATTCTTTTGTCTCAATATAGCATTCCTCGTTACAATGCGTCGGTGATTCTGCAAAACCGCGTAAGTGACATTTTAAATTAGGAGCAAATGCACCTTTTTAATAAGAATGGAAGGTTTATTTTGCTCTATCATAAATTTGTTAGTTACGCGGTTTTGCAGCATCACCGACGAATTATCTTGAAGTCCTTGTCTGAAGAACTGTTATTGTCGTCCTACTGCCCTTGAACGGACCCTTTTTCCAGGGTCCCGTATACAAGCGGGCTTGAATTGCGTCGTAACCGTTACGTTTTTTTGGGCTCTGGGTTTTTTATGTTATTGTTATTGGGGTCACTGTTTGGATTATGCCGTTATCCCAGTTGAGTCATTGATACTTGGCATATTAAAAAGTTTTTTTTAACCCCGACAAAAACAGAGGGAAGTTATAACCTATATCCACTCGGATACACTTCGACCCTTGTAGGATATTTTGTGTAATTACCCACTTACACACTGGGGTTTTCGAATGTGCAGATTTCCTCACGATGTTTTTCGTTCACCGTAAGAGCATCGGGTACTGGTACTTAAGTTAGAGAAACTCATTGTAAGATTTGGACCGCGGGTGCCCACCTTAAGAAAAGAAAGAAAGAAAAAAGATAGAAAATAAATTAATTTACACAAACCGATACGGTTTACAATAACAAATAATTAAAACTATTTTAGTTGCTATCATCTTTAATTGTTTAAATCATTTGTAACTACATATACATAACTACGCTAGTTGTGAATGTGGAGAACCCCTGCAGACCATGTTACACCTCACTAACTGTCCCGCGTGCCCGACCACCTGCTCGCGTGAGGACTTACTTGTCAGTAACCAGAGGGCTACCACGGTAGCCACTTTCTGGGCAAGTAAGCCGACACGAAAGAAGAAGAAGACTACATATACATAGTCCTGATGTAATGTAAAATAATAATTTTATATTAAAGATGATTTTTGGGTTTGTTAAAGTTACCTAAGGCTAAAGTAACCGGAGTTTACAGTAGTTAATACATTCTTATTGTTGACCATTCTGACATCTTTTACGTGATTTTCGTAAATAAATAAACAAGTTATTACTGATTTTTCCAAATTTTAACTTACCTATTTACTTTAGTTGATTTACAACGATACCGGTATATATAAAACTAATTGTACAGAAAAAGTAAGAATATCGATATCGACATCATGAATATTTTTACCCATCCCTAAGAAAAGAACTTGACAGCTACCATTTTGCACCTCCGATAGCGGGGTCTACTTATAAGTTCCGAACGGCTTCACCAAATTGGATATTGGTTTTTTTGAATTAATTCTGTTTCAGTGCAACGAAACCCTAAAAAAGTCGCTTCAAAGCCTCCAACTTTTAATTTCAGTATCAATACAATAAGTTAACTGGAAACTTTCTTTTCTCATTTTTGTAGCAATAAAGTGTTCGTCGAATTCAATCCCCAAAGGCTTTTGAACGAAGTTATCTGTTCAATCGATCCGTTCATTGAGAGTAAAGTCATTCGGTCTTCATTCATTCACTGAGGGCTCGTTTGATTCGATAGCTCTAATCGCCCATAAATCTGAGATAGCTTTTGTATCTAAAAATTTGAATAACACATATTATAAAATTAACTAAATACAAATAATAAGAATAGGTTTTTGGGAATTACATTATTCTATGATGACATAATCATAAATAAAAAAATAAAGATATCAGGGGACTATGTCACACCAATTGACCTAGTCCCAAACTAAGCTCAAGTCTTGTACTATGGGTACTAGACAACGATATAAATACTGATATAGAGAAATATATACTTAAATACATAAAAAACATCCATGACTCAGAAACAAATATTTGCGCTCATCACACAAATATTTGGCCTTACCGGGATTTGAACCCAGGACCACTGGCTTTGTAGGCAGGGTCACTACCGACTAGCCCAGCGCGTCGTCATCATAATTCTTAAATGCCTCAAATTTTATAACGACTTTGATGCAAAACATCTAATTCTCAAAATACCTAAATACTGATATGACTGAAGCTTATAAATGACAAATCCAAAACATCTCAAAGGCTTAATGAATGTTAAAAATGTAATCCCACTAATATTATAAAAAAATGCGAAAGTTCGTGTCCGTGTTAGTTTGATACTTCTTTACGCTGAAACCGCTGGACGGATTTAGATGTTATGTGGAATAGAAGTAGCTTATACTCTGAATAAACACATAAGCTACTATCCATCACGGTTTTTTTTTTTAATTCTCAATAGAATAACGATAATCAAAGTCTACCCGGAATAGGTCCCAGGCAGAAACGAATAAAATTGGTTACATAATTAAAATAATCATTAGGTAACTTACAGATTTATTGATGTTAACAATTAAAAGTTAAAACTAAAATTATTCAAATTTAAATAAAACTAAGCTGCTCAAATATTAAATGTGTAAACAATAATCACCACTATAAGAAGAACACCCCCTCTAGCAGATCCGCTCGCGGCATGGTCCCTATGACACTGGCTGCATTACCTCTCTGGAGCTAGCCCAATCCTTTATGAGAGGTAAGCACCAGCTCTGTCTCTGGAGGGTGTCTATGAGAAATTAAATGTTAACAAAAAAATACTAAAAATAATTAATGAAGATGACAAATGTTTTAGGATAAGAGTTTTGTGAAAAAATGTTACGGATTATAATCATATCAGAAAGGTAACTATTTTGAAAAATAGACATGGATTTCTGTATTTAGGTATTATGATACAAAGTCGTTGTGAGAAATAAACTTTGGTAATGAACAGATTTTGAAAGAAACATTTCTCTCTTTCTTTGTAATGAAACCTCAAGTATAATTTGAAAGAATAAACACTTTTAATGCTTGGGTAATGACGTCAACGAGACGTTTAAAGGAAGTTAATTTGGTTTGAGAAGAAGCACTTGTTAAGTAATTAACAATGATCGGAATAGGTAGTGCCATTTCGGGTGAATGACCTTAAACATTGTAAATAAGATGGATAAGACTTGGGATTCCGGGATTCTTATTTTTTCACAAAAAAATATTTTCAAAACGCAAAAGTTTTTTTTTTTTTGTTATTATAAATACATCGTTCATTTAAAATTACTTTCAGTTAACAGTTACAATTGACAATAATACAATCATTGAATAAAACATAAAACATCAACATCACTATATATGAAATGAACATTATTAAATTTATTTAACATCTTTTATTCCTTACTTTTTTTCGAAATTATAGTCCATTATATTTATATTACAACAACAAGACTTTACTTAGTCCAATCAGAAGTAAATCGGAGTCCAGTAAGGATCAGCCAAAATAGTCACAATAAGAATATCACAAAGTCCGGTAACTTTTGCGATTATTGAATTTATATTTATATGGTAGGGACAGATTGCATATGACACTGACATGCATATGAAGTTGACATTGCAATCGTTTTATCTCTATTTAACTGGCCAGCTTATCACAAAATAGGTTTAAACTAATGTCAATTGTTTAAATAGATAGAGGATAATTGGAACTTATTAAAGTACTACTACTTTGCTATCTAGTACAAAATCAGTCGAAACATTGAAAGGGACCCGATTACAGTGGTAGCAACTATAGAGACTTTTATTCAGGGCATTAATCTGAAAGCACATTTTCCATACATCATTTCACATTACATGTTCTTTAAATATTTTTTAATCACAAACTTATTTTTTTTCATATCAAATCCCGGGGTTAAAAACTATATCCATACTAATCTTACGTACCGAAGTCCCGCGAAATGGCACTACCAATTCCGATCACTGGTAATTAACATTGCAAGAGCTTCGTTTAATAAAATTGGTCTCAAGCCTCACGCAATATTTATGATTTATTTATAGACTAGCGACCCGCCCGCGGCTTCGCCCGCGTGGAATGTTTTATACATATAAACCTTCCTTAAGAATCACTCTATCTATTAAAAAAAACCGCATCAAAATCCGTTGCGTAGTTTTAAAGATTTAAGCATACATAGGGACAGACAGCGGAAGCGACTTTGTTTTATACTATGTAGTGATACCGTCGTCGTGCGTCAATGGGGTTTCCAGTCTTATGGCAACCCAAAGGTGACAACGGCTGACGTCAAACCCTCGGCTGCCCCATTTCAAAACCCAGTTGGGACATTGAGCTAATTTTACAGGAGAGCGGACATTCCTCTCAGCCGTCTAAAATTTTGCAATATTTGTTCAAGAAGTGATAGTTTATTGTAGGTTAGTAATTAGATTAAGACGAATAAGTAGATAACCATAATATTACAAGATGTATGTGCCATACTTACTTTTTAAATTAAATGTATATATAAAGAATTAGTGAGCCGGTGAATTTCAAGGCTCTGTTTTTTTTCAAAACCAAAATTGTTTCGTGACATACTAGGTTTTGAAATGTTCAAGCCTGTTTTTGTAGCACTTGCTAGGTTTCGAGGTCCTCGTAAATGTAAACCTGAGTGACTTGCTAGAAACCGCGTTTAGTGAAAAAAACGCGAATGAGATTTTAAGACATAGATAAAGATAAAGATAAAGAGACATTTATTCGCAACAATACAAAACCACATTAGGTACACAGATACAAAAAGAACAAGACAGAGAAACAGTTGCGAAACGGTCCCAACTCAGCATTCGCTAGCCGTAAAGCCAGCACTGGTCTTCCGTTGGAACCGCTTGGTGAAGTGAGGGAGAGTGACACACTTAACACTTCACACACATAGGTACACTAGGTTTTGAAATGAGGCAGCCTTATAGCCTTTGACGTGTTATGGTATTGTTTTTAACTCAACCGCTATTATTGTCAAGTAAATAAGAGCTATCAAGAAGATATGGTTTATACGGACTAGATTCTCGGCACTGAACGCATTTTTTTAAGTTAATTTACCATGGCGAACCAATATAACGGCCTTGCCAAGGCCGTATTGTAAAAAAGCAATCTTCGATGAATAGAAACCTTTTAAATATCGTAAATACAGGGTGGGCCATAATTTTTTGCAAATAGCAACACTGGATTTTTTGGGAACTGTCAGAGTGAGCGGCGGGAAATTGGCGGGAAATTGGCGGTAAACTACAGGTAACTTCGTGCAATTTTATTTACAATGGAGCGTTTCACTGGAAAACAACGGGGTTTTTGTGTTATTTTTTTTTATAAAAACAACGTTTTGTACGTTTCTGTACGACGCCTATTTAGAATTGAATAAGGATTACGCCAAGTAAGGGAGTGTCAGAGAGTTAGTTTAATTAAATCTTGGGTCGAAAAGTTCGAGAAAACTGGTTCGACCCTGAATATCAAACAAACGGCGGCCACATTCAACAAGAAATGATGAGAACATATTGCAGGTTGAAGTTTCTGTATAGAACGATCCAGAATCATCTACGCGTAAACGTTCAGCAGCTCTAACAATACCAAGAACGAATTTTACATCTGGATCTGAAACTGCACTCCTACAAGCTTTAAATTGTGCAGGAGATGAAATCAAAAGATTACATTCATCGTAAGTCATTGGCAGACACTATACTGGAGCGATTTTCTAACCTTGAGAATGTATTGTTTACGGATGAGGCCCATTTTCATATCAATGGGCACCTTAAGACACAATTGTCGATTTTGGAGCACAGAAAACCCTCGCTATAAACACCAAAAGCCACTTCATTCAGCTAAAACCACAGTTTGGGCTGCCATATCAGCAAAGGGCATAATTAAATGAAATAACGTAACGGTTGATTCAGTGGAATACGTGAAGATGTTACGGGAATTTTTGGCACCAAAGTTGCACAAATTTGTAGGTTACAACAGCAGAACATGGATGCAACAAGGTGGAGCAACATGCCAAACGTCAAACATGACTTTACCGGTAGTAAAATAAATGTTTCGGAAAAAGTGGATTTATCGCAGAGGGGACATCCCATGGCCGCCAAGGAGCCCCGACCTAACACCTTGCTGTTTTTTTTTGTGGAGGTATTTAAAGAGTCAAGTGTACCTTAATAAACCGATGATAATACCTCTGTTAAAACAAAACATGCCGCGATCCCTCGCAGCATGTGTGCTCACTTTTTTCAATGTTTTTCAAAGTCGATTGCAGGAGTGCCAACGACGAGACAGAGGACATATGGAAGATGTAATTAAAACAAAAAAAAACTGCTACTTGGTTAAATAAATACAATATAGAAAAACATGAATAGATTAATTTGTATTGATGTTTCAAAAGTACAAAAAGTTTTGGCCCACCCTGTATCTTCCAAGTGGCGCGTCTTTAGCGAAACAAAAGCAATTTTCTACTTGTCTCTAACAATTAAGCCTCAATAGGGAATATGCATGGATTTTAAAAATCGCATTTCTCATCAAAATATGAAAATACCGTAAAAGAGATCACCAAAACGGAAATTAAAATTAAAATCGGTCAAGAAATACGGAAGTTATAAGCATTTCTATCTTCTAATTAGACAGAGAGATCCGATGTGCACCGTGACGTCATTGTGCACTGCGGCCATATAAACTCCATGTAAAATTCCGTTTTTCTAGAAAGAGATAGGAACAAATCTTTGTTGGCTTATATCTTGGTTATTTTTATAGTTATTCAAAAAATGATTTTTGTGATCTGTTTGTTACATGAATCAGCTTCAATTGAAGCTGTAAAAAAAAAAACATGCATATTCCCTATTGTACTAAGAACGAGGCAGCGCGTTCCCGTACTATTAAAACCGGTATAGTGCAAGTCGGGCTGAGTGTTCTGTATTTGAGATAATATGGTTGAAAATACTCATTTTGTTATGATCTTTGTTTACTACGCAATAAGGTACATTTTGACAAGCATACATTTTAATACAAGTTTTACAACTTCGCGTTTTTTTTTATGGTATAGGGAGGCAAACATGCACACAGGCCACCTGATGGTAAGTGGAAACTGTGACCCATAGACATTCGCATTCACAAGACTGCAAATGCACTGCCAACCCTGAGGACCAAGATGTAACGCCTCTATGCTAGTCATTTCACCAGCTGTCTTATCCCCAAACTGGAACACAACAATGCAATAAGTTAGTGGTACTAACCCGGACGGACTCTGCACAAGGTCTTCCCACAATTGCACAAGTAGGTATTATTAAGGATTATTATCTTTAGATAAGGAATGATTCTGATTTTTTGGTGCATAAGCTTCGGCGATAGGGGGCACACTTTAATTTTTCAACCCCCATTCTAGACGCTGTTTCAGTTTTTTTTTTTTTTTTTTTTCAGTCAGACTGACAAACAGACATCGAAGTCTCACCATAAAGGTTCCTTACCCTTACCCTAATACGCGTTCGGCACGCTTACAAAACGCTTATTAGTATAGCAACGCGCCGCACCGCTCGCAGTATGTTCGTGCTTTAGGGCTCTGATGGGAAGCCCAAATTAAATATTGTTTTTAATCTAATTGAAAGGTTCCTTATAGTAAACAGTCGGCGTTTTAATAAAACATTTGTTAACAATCTGAGTAAATAAGAGAGTAGGTATTGTTCTGGGAACGTAATACACTGCCGTCCTTGGAAAAAAGGGATTATGTCTCATAGAACCGCGTATGTATTAGTGACTTTATTTCTTAAGGTAGAGGGTTAAATTTACTTTGACGATCAAATTGCATGCGTCCTTTTTATTCACTGCCCAGTACACCGCGTTTGCTGATTCACTGTCTCCACTCGAGAACCCATGTGCCCCAACGGTTATCGATGGTTAACGGCAGGGTATGGAGTATTCATAGCACGGTAAAACGAAAGAGAGCTGTGGAGTCAACAGAACCATAAAAAAAAACAACTTTTACTCATACTCATACTCATTCGATTATTATAGTGCAAAATTTCATTTTATTTTAAACATGAGATGATAATGATAACTTTCACTTTTATTATTCATAAGTCATAACATTAAAAGATTAATATTAAATAATAAGTACATAAAAACATTTTGTATTATGCTTTACTCAAGGGCTCAAGGCGAATATAAAAGCATACATACATACATACCTTCACGCCTGTAATCCCAGATTGGGGTAGGCAGAGCTACAGAATTAAAACTTGTTGATAATTCTGTAACCACATTTTGTACAAATAGGCTAAGATGTTTACCAGCGTATTAGCACAGAACAGATAAGTACAGAAGTAAGTCACATGTATGTACTTCACTTTTCATACCTACGCTCGGCGGTCGCTCTAGGGTTGTCAACTATGGCTTATGCACAAAAAACTATCGCGGTAGT
Organism: Acleris emargana; assembly: GCA_927399475.2. Classification (NCBI taxonomy): domain Eukaryota; kingdom Metazoa; phylum Arthropoda; class Insecta; order Lepidoptera; family Tortricidae; genus Acleris; species Acleris emargana. The sequence continues at coordinate 17,258,816 of OV656854.1, forward strand.
GGCACTCGTATCTAGTCGTTTGATTTAATGAAACTAAACTAAAAAAAATATTTAATGACATTGTTACCTATATTACAAATTTGTCACAGAAAATATCTTGCGACGATTTCGACATTGGCGAAATGCACGATTATTATATTTTAAAGTATAATAAATTCGCATTCTCATGTACAATTGTTTACAGTGAGCTAGTGGAAAACACTTACATTTACATCGGCTGTTTCAATAATTGCTTGAATTCCTTTATTTGCAAAATTATTCGGTAATGGTAGGAGTTGTGGAATTGAATTTCTTTTTAACAACTTTCGTCTTGAATTTACTATAACGCAGTCGGGACTAAAATGAGCTTCACACCCACGAACATGAAAGCAACTTGAATCTATTAAATCTTCTCTATGGATCAATCTCAACCATTCAGTTCACCTGAAACAAGATATAACTTTATCTTTAGAAAAACCGGCCAAGTGCGAGTCGGACTCGCGCACGAAATCACGTTTGTTGTATGGGAGCCCTTACATATTTATTTATTTTAATTAGGTATTTATTTACAATGTGAAGATACCACTAAATATTCTGTGAATATTTCAAGTGTCTATCTGTTGCCGTTATTAATATCTAGCAAAAAAACGGCAAAGAAGTCAAGTTTCTTGTATGGGAGCCCCATTAAATATTTGTTTTATTCTATTGTTAGCATTTGTTGTTACAGCGGCAAAGAAATACCTACATCTTCTGTGAAAACTTCAATTGTCTAGCTAGGTATCACGGTTCATGAGATGCTTTGTGACAGACAGACGGACAGCGGAGTCTTAGCAATAGGGTCCAGTTTTAACCCTTTGGGTACGAAACCCTAAAAATACCGTAGGTAACTTCAAAAATAACCGACCAGGCGAATTAATATTAAAGTGGAGGGGGTGACTGGAGGGGCTAATCCAAACCCGCAGTACCTACCTATAGCCCGTAATAGCAAAACTTATCCTACAAAACAAAACAATAAACCTACCTACTAGGTATTACAATACAAAAAGTTTACAGAGCAGAAACATACAAAATTTTACGTTTGTCAATTTTCATTATAGAAAATTCCTTGTAACTTCTAAACGGATTACCCTAGTTACACAATTTCCATTACCATATACGTTTTAGACCTAAACCTATCAAAAGACACTAAAAACAACACAATATCTACACAAACAAAAAAACATGTTTTCAACTTACGTAACGGTGGCGTGAATTTACCTTACAAAAATATAGTTAAGTACTTCGTTTATACTGATTCAAAATAGGAAACTATTATTTAAATCGAACTTAGATATATTCTTCGGGGGCCGGGGCGGGGCGCTTACCTACCTAACTGTTTTGTGTAAGTTTAAAACGAACCATTGAAATACAAGCAGATACCTACTTACCTCTCTGAAGTCACTGGTAGCTTGAAAAAGGACAATTCACCTTTTAAAGTGGAATTTAAGCAACCGTCCACTGAACAGTTATAATAACTTCTTTTTTGTTGCTCCATTATACCTAATTATCGCACAATAAAGTCCACGGACGCGACGCGTGTCAAGCGGACGGCACTCGCGCTCGCACTCTTCCCAACTACTCCGAGATATCGTGTCCGTGAGCGGTGTCTATGTGTGCGTTGCTCGAGCGCACTTTGTATGTAGATTTCTTTCTGTACCTATCTGTTCTGTGGTATTAGTGACAGGTTGCTAGCCCATCGCCTAACAGTACTACAAGCCTTTATTCCCTTAGTTAGTCGCCTCTTACGACATCCACGGCAAGACATGGAGTGGCACTATTCTAACCCGCAACCACACGGTAAAATATAAAATAAAAATAAAAACAATATTTTGGAATTAAATATACAAATGAGTATGAGTATGACTAAGAGTTTAATTTTATGTTAATGTTGACTCCACAGCTCTCTTTAGTCTTACCTTATACTCCGAACGCTGGCTATCGGTTATCGGTATTCGGTGAGGAATTTACACGAATTAAAAGTTAACTTACATTCACCGCCAGTTAATATTTTACCAACGTACTAATAAATAAGTTGTTGAAGAAAAACTCCTAACAACTTTCTAGCATTTGAACAAAATACCACCCTAGCCCCATCCTTGAGACTACACGAATAATATTGTAAAGCTTATGTTGTAACAAATAAAGTCAACATTCCCGTGGCAAGCGGCAATTACCGATATCAACAATGGAAATCTGAAGCTAAAATTTATGTACATTTTGTATATAATTTCTGAACAATACTCAATTTAGATGAATGGAACAAATGAATGCTGCGAACGTGTGGAATTTTCCGGTTCGCTGCCCGCAATTGACAACAATTCCTTATGTGCTAAGGTAGTAAAATAAAATACCGTTTCTAGATTTTACACTGCTGGTAAAAATATCTTTGGATTTTTTTATGCAGTACTTTTTTATATTTAGGAAAAACAGTAAAAAAAGTTGCATTGTTAATGTTAGGAATACATTTATAGTGCCCTTAGTCCATTTATTACCAAAGGAATTGAAAAAAATATAAAACTGTCATGTTCATTTTTTTTCTGTCTGACGAAAGAAACTCAAAGCAGATGCAAAGCAGTAAACGCAAAATAGATTATTTATTTTAATGGCGTCTTCAAATTATGTAATTAATTAAATTACGCAAAATAACGAATTTGTGAACGAACGGCAGCGAATGATTGACAAGTGAGTGACATGACATGACAGTCAGTTCTGTTTCTGTTTAAAGTTACTTTGTTTATTTTATATCATGCTAAGATCACGACATTAGTATTCCTAACTTTGTATATAAGGTCTTTTTAATGACTATTTCTTTAATAAATTATTAACGACGAATTTAAGTTAAATAAAGAAAAACCGAGAAATACGTCTAATTTTTAACCAGCTATTATAAACGCGAAAAAACAATAATGTTTTTTTTTTAAATGTTGTCAAATGCTTTTGACGCTATAGATTATAATTGAAAGTATGGTTTACAAAGGCTGTCTTTTATTTATTATTTTGATACATACATACATATACACACATACCTTCACGCTTGTCTGTCAATGGGGTGGGCAGAGCTTATGTCAGGCCACTACAAAATAAGGGCCAAATCAAGCCAAGCATAGAGGCATTCCATCTTAGTCCTCAGGGTAGGCAACGCATTTGCAGTCTTGTGAATGTGAATGTCTATGGGTCACAGTATCCACTTACCATCAGGTGGCCTGTGTGCTAGTTTGCCTTCCCATGCAATAAAAAAAAAAAAAAAAAAGCATCTGAAACCGACGTACTCGTTGGTACTTAAAGAGGTTGATGAATGTAGAGAAAGCGAAAGTTGTATGTTAAGACCGGTGCACCTGGTGTTCCATAGTCTCTGCCTACCCCATTCGAAGACAGGCGTGAAGATACAATGTGTATGTATGTAGTAGAACCGAGCAAGAGCATGTCGGACCATGCTCAGTGTAGAGATCCCAAGCCGTTACTACAAGCAAATTTGACCTCGCGACAAATTTAACGTTGCCGTTGGAAAACTGTTATCCTCATGCAACGACATAGGTCGCGGTCAGTTTACCAACACCGCAAATAAGTTTTCGGTAGGTATAAACATTTAAACCGTTTGTAACTCAAGAACAACTGAAGTCTACTTAGTAGTGATACTATTAAATTAATTATATGTGCTTTCATTTAAGATGTTTTTCACATTTTTAGCTTTAATGCTTAATATTTCATTAACGGATACGTAATTGGAAAAAAATATTTCACAAACCCGCAATATTTTTAAAAAATCTATCCAACGATACTCCACACTACGGGGTAGATGAGAAAAATAAAATACATACTCACGTTACGTTTAACCTTACACCTTAAAAAATTTTTTTTTTCATGATTTGCTTTTACCACTTTTTTGGCGTGACTAATATGCATATGTATGCCTAATTACAGCTTTCTAGTACTAAGAGTCTCTGAGCTAGACTGCGGACGGACGGACGGACATACATAGCGTAACTATAAGGATTCCTAGTTTGACTACGGAACCCTAAAAAGGAATAAGATCCGTATTTACTTGCGCAAAACAACTTTTTCTTTTACAGATGAAGTTTCCTTAAGTACCCACACTTTTGAAGCTCCTGGACTGCTGGAAGTTTTTAAATCAACACGTCTTCGCTGCAATTACTACTTTGTAACTTTTAAACAAACGCGCCAAGTGACTACTGCGCTCAACTTGATTTTATTTTTAACTTGCAAGTATAAGTATAAGATTTTACTCTCTATAGAGATTTTTACTGTCAATTCATTGACGAGGTATCAACAAAAAACCGCTGATGCACCGTTAACGAAGTGACGTGGCGATTGCGTGACGTTTTTACGCATCCTGTGTACAGTGGTTCCCAAAATATGCCAATGCACCGCAAACGCAGTGACGTTTTTAACGCATGCTGTGTACAGTGGTTCCCAAAATATGCCAATGCACTGCAAACGCATTGACGTTTTTAACGCATACTGTGTACAGTGGTTCCCAAAATATGCCAATGCACCGCAAACGCAGTGACGTTTTTAACGCATGCTGTGTACAGTGGTTCCCAAAATATGCCAATGCACTGCAAACGCATTGACGTTTTTAACGCGTACCGTGCACACTGGTGTTCAAATTACTCTGACGCATCGGCACCAAGTAAGTCACGTCACTGCGTTAACAGTGTGCACGGTATGCGTTTAAAACGTGACGCATAAGTCACACCACTGCGTGTACGGTGCGTCAGCGTATCTTGAGCACAGTGTAATTGATTCTATACCGGCATAATAAAAGTTACCGCGCGCACGTTAGATTTTTTTCAAATAGCAATACGTCATTTCTGATCCAATTAATATATTTAAAAGCTTGTTACCATTCTGTAGGGTATGCATCGTATTGTTTACTACGCGCGGGTAGATTATTAAATGAAACAGCTTCCAGCCGGCCTTTCATTATTCTACATTGGCGTAGTCGGTAGGATTCAAACCTACGCTCCCAAAGGGACCAAATAACACAATCGGAAAATCAAGATGATGTCATTTGTACCCACAAAAAAAACATTATTATTCCATTTAATTTCATCGATCGCTATTTTCTGCTGAAACCGTGATGTTTCCAGGGTATCTTAAACATTAATTACTTCATATTATAAACTTGTAATTACCAAAAAAAATTAACTGACATAATGAAAATTCTACGTTGGAGGTGTTTCGATAAAATAAAGGTAAGTACTTGTTGCTAAGAGCAACAAAGAAAATTCCTTGGAACTTGCATATTTAATAATCTTCTTAAGTTAAGTCTTCTTAGTATTTAATCCTTTCTCTACAATCTAACAAGCTTAAACGCTTTAAGACATTGAAGTACAAACGTTAATGAATAGTTTGTATTTAAGCATAGTTGGAGTTTCATAATTAAGGACTCAAACTAAGAGATCTATCAAGAATTCCACCTTTAGCTCTAATACCTTACTTTGATAACTTTTGACACCTTTCGTATAGTGCTGAAATCTCTAAAAAGGAATAATATATTTTCTTGACACCTAGATACCGATTTGTTTTCTTTTAAAAAATTGCGTCCGTGTCAGTCCATTACGTTTGGAAGCTGCGATATCCCAGACACAGACAGGCTCACAAAACAATAAAAAAAAAAAAAAAAAAAAACCCCGGCGTCAATAAATATAAAAAAGAGGGATGTTAAAAGTTTATGATGTGTGTCTCTATGTCTTTGTATCTGTGTCTGTTTGTGGTATCGTAGCTCCCAAATAGGTGAACGGATTTAGACGCAAGAATTTTTTTAATAAAGCTTCATTAATCGGAATGGTTTTTAGCAAGATTTTATGACAATTGGAGTTGCCGTTATATCGGGGGCTTTTAACCCCCTAAAAGCTCAATATCTCAAAAACGGCAAAACCGATTTTGATAAAACATGTCTAAGAAACAACGCTAGAAAACCTGCTTTCAAATATTAAAACCGCATCTAAATTGGATCATCCGTTTAAGAGCTACGGTACCACAGACAGACACACACGCACACACACACACACACACACACACACGTCAAACTTATATTACACCTCTTTTTGCGTCGGGGGTTAATAAAATGGGATTCAGCTTGTTAATGTTGTTATGTCATTGTATAGTTCTACAAAAAAAGTCATGTGCCTGAAATTCAATTTAAATCACGCCTATTTTCCAGAAGGCAGAGACCACTTCTTTCCACTTGCTACGATCTTGACAAATTTCTTTCGCTTCTTCCACATTTATACATCGAGTCATGCACGCACGTCGGTTTCGGGTACTTAAGATTCGCTCCTATTCCAGTATTTCCCAGATTTGATTGGAAAAAGTACGCCTAGGGCGGCCCTTTCCGACCCTTCCACTCACTTTGGAACCAGGAATCCAGGAATATCTATCTACTAGAGCTTCGGACAAGACCATCATTGCGGAGAAGAAGCGCCACAATTAACTCCAGAATACGAGAACATATTACAAGCAATATGGTCTTACCGAGTAAAATAGAGACCGTAAGGTTATTATGACATAGCTATGCAGTTATTTTCACGGTGAGCATAAAGGGCAGAGCTAGCAGTCATTATAGCTCTGTCCTTTTCTCTCAGCGTAAATTGAACTGCATAGCTATGTCGTAATAACCCCCCAGTACTCGAAACAGAAAATAAACAAGACCGCTGCAAAAATCTAATTTCACCACCGTAACCACGCATATAACAGCGCGTTTTAACTCCAGACGTTTTTATGTCCACGAGGGGAAAAGTAATCATTATTGGAGCTTTGTGTAAACTCGTGTGTCATGTGGGAGCGCCGCCAATTACCAGTAAGTGATGGATGACCGACGTAACTATGTTAGACGTAAGTAAACTACTAGTATATTGTGCGTGTACTGACAGAGAAAAAAGACGCGAATTCAAACTGGGATCTGATTCTCAGCGTATCTTGTTCACTCGACGCGACTTATATAAAACGTTATTTACATACATACACTCTCGCCTTCATTCCCAGAGTGGGGTAGGCAGAACTACAGAATTACCAAGGACTCTTAAATAAGAGATTGATAATTCTGTAACCACGTTTTGCACAATCAGGCTAAGATGTTTACCAGTGTATTAGTGACAGGTTGCAAACCCATCGCCTAAGAGTACTAGAGCCTCTTACGACATCCATGAGAAGACATGGAGTGGCACTATTCTTACCCGGTGACATTATTTGGCATTGACATTATGGCTGCGTTTATAGCGTGACAAAATATGGATTAAGCATCCTACTTATACACATGTCAAAAAGTGACGGATGTTTTATCTACATTTTATCACGCGATAAACGCAACGCGGGCAGCGTTTATCGCGTGACAAAGTATGGGTAAGGCATTAGTCACCTTCTGATGCGTAAATAAGAACGAGAGTGACGTATGAACGTGACGTGACGTGACAAAATGTGGATAAAGCATCTGTCACTTTCTGACACGTGTATAAGTACGAGAGTAATGGACGATTAAACCAAATTTAGTCACGCGATAAACGCAACCATACAAAAAGTCCGCTACGTATTTGACATTGTACAAGACTCTGGTCAGGCCCCACTTAGAATACGCGACTGTTATTTGGAATCCACTCTACGAAAAGTATACCAAACAAATAGAAATGATCCAGAAAAAGTTTCTAAGGGCCATGCATAGGCGTCTCACTGGAAAAAAAACATCATACTCTGACCTACTTAAGCATTACAGAATGCCCTCGCTTGAGTCCAGACGTACACTTATTGATGCAGTAATGCTTTACAACATCTGCAAAGGTAACTATAACAGTATCGAGCTTCTGGATCTGGTTCGCTTCCGAGTGCCATATCGTTGTACTTCACGGTCAGCCGCCTTATTCGCCGTTCCCATATCCTCCAGCAACGCAGGCGTCCGCGCACCTTTGCGCCGTTTGTGTACTTCGTATAATAAGTTTTTTGTCTCAGTAGATATATTTAATATGAACAAATGGCAATTTAGGAATAAAATATGTGAAATCTTAGATTCATAGCCTTGTGGTTTACATGATTGTCTTCTTCATGGTCATACTTGTTATTTGATATTCAGTTTGAAGCTTATTGTGTCAAGGTATTCAAGCGCTTTTTTAGCTCACTATAGGTACTGATAGGTGAATGCTTAAATAGGTTAAGCGTAGCGTATGAGTACTAAACTACCCACCTTATACTTGTGTTTTAGTGAGAACTGTCAAGGGGGTAAGTGCATGCTTAGAATAAATATTCTTATCAATCTATTGTTTTTTTGTACACTTGTTCCTGTTTGTTTCTCCAATAAAGTAAATAAAATAAAATACTAAGCCCGCAGTTAGCAAGTGCAAAAGAGACGGATGCGGCATCCACCGCGATAAAGGCGACCTAATACTTAACACACTCGCAATCACAATAAAATTCGAAGCAGAACAATTGACAACAATTCATTTTGTGCAAAGGTAGTAAAATAAAATACCGTTTTTAGATTTTACACTGCTGATTACAGTAAAAATATCTTTGGATTTTTTTATGCAGTAGTTTTTTTATATTTAGAAAAAACAGTACAAAAAGTTGGATTGTGAATGTTAGGAATACACTTATAGTGCCCTTAGTCCATTTATTACCAAAGGAATTCAACAAAATTGCAACTGTCATGTTTATTTTTTATCAGTCTGACGGATTACTTGATTCTAACGACACGCTTTCGATACTACGCAAAATAGTTTATTTATTTTAATGGCGTCTACAAATTACGTAATTAATAAAATTACGCAAAATAACAAATTTGTGAACGAACGGCAGCGAATGATTGACAAGTGAGTGACGTGTACTTTTTTTTTATTTTATATCAGGCTAAGATCACGACATCAGTATTCCTAACTTTGTATATACGGTATTTTTAATGACTATTACTTTAATAAATTATGAACGACTAATTTAAGTTAAATCAAGAAAAACCAAGAAATACGGAGTCTAGTTTTTAGCCAGCTATTATAAACGCAAAAAAACAATAACGCTTTTTTTTTTGGAATGTTGTCAATTATTATCTTTTTTTTTTTGGAAAGCAGTTACTCTCATTCGGACCTGTCAAAATGATAACGATGGCGATTTCGAGTACGTTAGGCAATAAGCCTGCGGGTCTGGTTCGAACAAATAAGATTCCATTAAATTGGATTGGTTGTATAGAAATAATCAAAGCTTCTGAGGAATGTTATTTTCCCGTTTATTGGCGTATTCTGCTTTAGGCGATCGTGTCTGAAACGAGATTGTTTCGTCGAAAAAATGAACTTTAAATTTTATACACATTATTAATTCCTTTTGTATTAGATTTCTACGCGATAAAAATATTAGATTATGATTTGACTGAGATATTAGTGGAGGTAGGTCCGTCTGGATAGCTATATCTTTTAAACTACCGCCAAACAGCAGTGTTCGCATCTTACATCTTAATTTTCACGATGGGCAATGCACCCATAGTTTCGAGAAAAACGCGTCTAATAGTACATTACTACAGAGGCTGGGAAGTAGGGAGTTGTCGGCCGAGTTATAACTCGCCAGCCTCGTAACTATCCTATATAAATATAGGATAGTTACGAGGCTGGCAACCCCTTTTCACGGCGAGGTATGTATAGTGCTCAAACATGTGCAATGAAATAAAAAAAACATGTGTGTTAATAGGCATTAGCGTGGATATTTTTGGTCCGATAACCATAAAGCCACTGAAAAAACAAAAATAATATTTAGCTACTAGCGGCCCCCCAGCGGCTTCGCCTCGCTGCAAATTCCTGACTTTCCCGGTGGATTTTTCCATTATTTTCTTTCATAAAAACCTTGTCCTGACAATGACAAACACAACAAAAAAGAAATCTGCCAAATCGGTTCAGCCGTTCTCGAGTTTTGCGCTTAGCAACACATTTAGGGATTCATTTTTATTATATAGATTAGGCTGTTCATAATTACAGCCGCCATGTCAACATAAATTTAAAAAAAAAAACTTCCCAGCCTAGGCCTTCAATTTTGTATGATATTCCTTTACAGCTCTCTCGAGTTGCTCCGCCCGGAACGTAATATTTTGAAGCCTAAAATAACTAACATAACGCCAACATTTCATTGCATGTTTGAGAAAAGATTTTTAAGTTTCACTCTTAAAATCACCTATTGCAGTTCACTCAGACGTCGCGTGTTGATTTGATGGTGATGCAGATTAAGGAAAACGCTGCAGGTGGTCCGTTCCTCGTTCTGAGATTGGTAATTTAGTACTTACAGCGATTTAGTACTAACGGTTCTGGTATAAAACATCACGATGGGGATTGTTCATAGTTTTTAAATTACTCTTATTTGAAAATCATTTCGAGGAACAGGGTTTTAAAACCGTTCTGCATTATTAAGTTTGTGAAATATTTATCTATTTCGGACATTTCGACAAAAGTATATTTGACCTTTGTTTGACTTTCTTGACTTTTGATATTGTATGTTTTATTACAATCACTTTTTATCATTATATAAATCTTTAATGAACCAAAAAATAAAGACCTATTTGATGGCTTCTGGCAGATGAGTAATAATTTGTCATAATTATAATCCCCGTCAGCTTTTTGTGAAGTCTAGAGCCTGCCTCGGTAGATAACAAAAATGTGACAGGTCAGCAACCTGTCATTAAAAGATTTAAGGATTATTATTTAAATAATGCTTGAAAGTCATAGCGAAAATTATAAGGAGCCTAATTCGTACGTTTTTTACTGATTTGTTATTTTTATTACACCGTTTGTTTTTATATGAAATGGAAATAAAATTAAGTCAAAGTTGAACTTTACTGTGAACTCTAGGTTAAAGTATTTTATAAACAATAGTTTAACAGCTAGCGGCAACACCACAGCATGATCTCTTATTCGTCTTGTTTAGGGTTCCGTACCCAAAGGGTAAAAACGGGACCCTATTACTAAGACTCCACTGTCCGTCTGGCCGTCTGTATGTCTGTCACCAGGCTATATCTCACGAACAGTGATAGCTAGACAGTTGACATTTTCACAAATGTTGTATTTCTGTTGCCACTATAAAAAAAATCCTTTCATAATTATGTGAATATCACATTCGCAAAAGATCATACTTGCAAAACATCATATACGCATAACATCATACTCGCAAAACATCATACAGGGTGTCCCAAAAATAGCACGTCACAGTGACACTGGAGATTCCTCAGCCTTAGACGAACCAAACCAGCCTAACATGACCTCAGTAAAAGTTGCACCGTTTTCGAGTTATACCAATTTAAAGATTTTTCCAATTTTTCACCTCTTTTGACATTGTAAGTGCTCGCATTTACTGGGATAGCTTTAGAATTTAGTTTTTTTTATTTGTGCGCGTTTATGAATAAGTGATTAGGATGATAGAAGCATTATTATGTCAATAACTAATGTACAAGTTGGAAAAATACTGTAATGAACTTGACTTAAATTATCATCCACATAGTAATTTAAACTTTGAACACCTGCCATAACTTTTTTTTTACTACAAATGTAATGAGCAAATAACTTTAAAAACATGCGTGTTTTATGCCAATTTTAAAATGGTATGACACATGATATCTTAATGCATAAAAGTAGGAATTCGTATGACATTTGCCAATATGGATCCTCGGAAATCAATGCTAATCATCTAAAAAATTATCTTGTACTCTACGATATCTCATTTGTTTGTGCTCCTTTGAAGAATATGATTGATTTTTGGTTGACCTTGGTTCAAAGATAATAAAAAACGGGTTTAATTTTCATTAGTTTTTACAGTAAATGTTAGAATTGTTTCCCTCCGACTTTAAGGCATAAATGTCATCTTCGAATAAAATTTCGGTTTAATTTTCGTAAACTGGTTTCCGATATGTCTCGGGCTGCATTGAAGACACGTCGCCGTAGTTCCTCTTCGTTACTTATTGGTTTTAAATAAATATTGTCTTTCAAACATCACCAAAAAAATAACATTCTACAAAGCGAAATCAACTTCCGTTAAGAGTGCCGAGTAGTCGTTTCAGTTCCACAAACAAAATCAGAGTCCAGAGGAATGCCAACTCGATTTAATTCAGGAACACCACAGGAAAACGGAAGCAGTGAACATGGGTGATAAGTAATGACATAATTCAAATCAATAAAAATAAAACGTACCTAACTAAAAAGTCGGCTATTAAAACGAGGTTTAATATTAATCAACGAGTATAGCACGAAACGCAAGGTAACGAACTATGAGTAGTTTGGGACACAGGGCTACAACAGAACTGCAATAAAGTAATAACTATCCTACAATTATTTACATGATAAACTTGCAAAGCGGCTAATCGCGTTTCATTTGTTAGTTTGGTTTCCGGGATCCTTATTGGCAATTGTGATACGAATTCCTACTTTTTTGCATTAAGATATCATGTGTCACTGCGATTTTGTTTGTGGAACTGAAACGACTACTCGGCACTCTTAACGGAAGTTGATTTCGCTCTGTAAAATGTTTTTTTTTGGTGATGTTTGAAAGACAATATTTATTCAAAACCAATAAGTAACGAAGAGGAACTACGGCGACGTGTCTTCAATGCAGCCCGAGACATATCGGAAACCAGTTTACGAAAATTAAACCAAAATTTTATTCGAAGATGCCATTTGTGCCTTAAAGTCGGAGGGAAACAATTCGAACATTTACTGTAAAAACGAATGAAAATTAAACCCGTTTTTTATTATCTTTGAACCAAGGTCAACCAAAAATCAATCATATTCTTCAAAGGAGCACAAACAAATGAGATATCGTAGAGTACAAGATAATTTTTTAGATGATTAGCATTGATTTCCGAGGATCCATATTGGCAAATGTCATACGAATTCCTACTTTTATGCATTAAGATATCATGTGTCATACCATTTTAGAATTGGCATAAAACACGCATGTTTTTAAAGTTATTTGCTCATTTCATTTGTAGTAAAAAAAAAGTTATGGCAGGTGTTCAAAGTTTAAATTACTATGTGGATGATAATTTAAGTCAAGTTCATTACAGTATTTTTCCAACTTGTACATTAGTTATTGACATAATAATGCTTTTATCATCTTAATCAACTATTCATAAACGCGCACAAATAAAAAAAACTAAATTCTAAAGCTATTCCAGTAAATGCGAGCACTTACAATGTCAAAAGAGGTGAAAAATTGGAAAAATCTTTAAATTGGTATAACTCGAAAACGGTGCCACTTTTACTGAGGTCATGTTAGGCTGGTTTGGTTCGTCTGAGGCTGGGGAATCTCGTGTCACTGTGACGTGCTATTTTTGGGACACCCTGTATACGCATGACATCATATTAGCAAAACACGATATTCGCGAAACATGATGTTTACAAATAGTAGGTTTTGTTATAAAATCGTAGGTAGGTTTAGGTTATGTTAGTTTTGCAGCTGGCCCGGAGGCCTAAACCACCCAGAAATAGGAGATCCGCAATAGCGGAGCTCCGTCGACACTGTTTAATTCATGTCTTAATAATAGTTATATTTTGTTAATGTGATGTTTTGCTGCTATGATGATTTGCGAATGTCATGTTTTGCAAATATGTTGTTTTGCTTTTATGATATTTTTCGGAACATCATGTTTTGCATATATGATTTCCAACGACACGGAGAAAAAAAAAAAACAGAAAAAAAAAATTTTTTTTTTACTAAAAACTGAAAAAAAAACAGGGGATCCCATACAACAAACCTGATTTTTTAATAAATAATGGTAAGGAACCCTTCATGCGCGAGGCCATCTCGCACTTGGCCGGTTTTCATTATCTTTATTTTATAACATACTATAAAACGAAATAGCTTTTCGCGTCGGCCTGTCTGTCCGTCTGTGAAGTTGCCGTCAATAGAACTTGTGAACGATGTAAACAAATTAGTACTGATTGACACATAACCTTAAATATTCACCAAGCATGTTTTTATTAAAAATAACGTATAATTAATAGTTATTTCATCTTAAACTTAATATGAAAGTAATGATCTAGTGTATAAATCATTGCGTTGGTGAATTGGTTCGTTTGGTTTTGTTTACATCCTTTGCAAGTTCTATTGACGGCAAATTTATATTCAGTAACTCTTATTTACCCATGTGGTTTTCACCATCAGTTAGGGTTTTTTACCCGACTGCGTCGGAAGGAGGGTTATGTCTTTCGAGCGTATGTATGTATGTATGTATGTATGTCTATTTCTGGGCACGCTCTGCAGCCTAAACGGCTTGACCAATTTTAACATACTAGGTGTCATTCGATTCGTCTTAATTGCCGAATAATAATAATATAATATTTCAAAATGGCGTTAATTGCATTATAATACTTTGATGCTACCATTTAGACAGGGAAATCAATTATTAATAAAAACTAAAAAATGTGAAATAAATTAAATTATTTAAATAAAAACAAAAAACCCGACTGCAGTAAAAAAAACAACTGAAAAGCGAGAAACAAGCTATATTATCATATTTTTTTTTGTTTGTATAATATAATATAGCTTGTTTCTCGCTTTTCAGTTGTTTTTTTTACTGCAGTCGGGTTTTTTGTTTTAAATTAAATAATTTTTTGTCACTGAAGGTTATGCGTCAAGGTGTCAATCGAAGCAAGGGCAGGTCGCTAGTAAATAAATAAAAGTAAAAAATAAATCTGGAAGTAAGTACAATAAAGTCTTGTCTAAAACTATTAGCTACCTTTAATATATAATAATACGTACCTATGTATTTATGTAAAGTTTTCATTAAAAAACAAAAAAGCACTAATAAAATAAATAAAATATGAATTTTAAATAACGTACAAAGGCGAACTGTCTAAGGATATATTTTACGTGACAAATGTCACAAATTAAACCACTTTGTACTAATTTCACCAAACGATGTTACCAACTTAACAGACGATTAGGGTATTAACAGCCGTCAAAATGAATGAAGTAACAGTCGATTAACATTCATTAAAGATGTTAAACATCTTTGGTAACGTTGGTACTTAATTTCCTGGGATCCACTGGGATAAACTTTTTACGCATATTGTAACTTTTCGCATAACACCCTTTTAGGCTGACATTTCAGAATTTAATAAACGTCTTTTGTGTTGATTAGGTTAGGTTAGGGTAGGTTCATTTTTTATAATAAGAAACAAAAAACATACATACGTACATACATAAACTCACGCCTTCATTCCCAGAGTGGGGTAGGCAGAGCTAAAGAATTACCAACAAGTCTTAAGTAAAACTTTTTGATAATTCTGTAACCACATTTTGCACAAGTAGGCTAAGATGTTTCCCAATGTATTAGTGACAGGTGGCAAGCCCATCGCCTAACAGTACTGCAAGCCTTTATTCCCTTAGTCGCCTCTTACGTCATCCACGGGAAGACATGGAGTGGTACTATTCTAACCCGGCAACCACACAAAAAACATTTCTATTGTTAAAACCGTTTTCGGCCAAACGAATTTATGCGTTAAGAAACTTATGCGTAAAAAAAATATGCGATCCAATAGGGAACATAATACTAACGAAGTGCGTAGTAACATGGACGCATCGACGCGAATCATATTTGTAAACACTGTCGCCATATTTCAAAATATTTAGAGTGAATAAATAAACGATTTTAAACTTAGTTGATACATGTCACAAGTAGTATACATTGAACACGGATTTGGAGTATTTGAGTTTAAGTTTTCAATGTTACTGCGAAACTTTTATACACTGGGACATCGTCGTCCACTGAGACCTTTACCTTACTTGTAATACGTCCTTTAGATTACCTTGAACCTTTATCACTTTATATTATGGCTGTGAAAAGCAAATTAAGAATAAAGTATGCATGAAGTAGATAGGAGAGAGGTGGCAGCTAACCATGAAATTAGTTTCTATATCACCGCAATTTTTTTACTTTGATAAATAAAATGCTCGAAAAAATGTGAATAGGTGGAATTTGTCACGTAGTATTTTAAGTTTAACATAGTATTAAAACACATATTAAAACTAAAAATTGTAAAAATACCGAAATTTTATTTAATACAAAGCTTTACATAAAAAATAAAATAAAAAAAATGAGAAAAAATAATAATAATTATATGTTGTTGATGTCGAGTAGTTGACTTTTAAGATAAATGTATCCACTTTTCTACCTTATTCCATTGAAATAAAGTGCAAAAGAGGATACAAGACAAGTGTTTTTAGTCGACTATGAATAAAGGTAAAACATAAAAATACGTTACCATCCCACATACAAAAAGCTATATATATAAGTAGCTTAAGCCCTGTCCTAATGCCGGCGTCACCCAAGGCCTATATCTAACTGTTTTTTTTAAATATTTTTTTATTTAACGAAAACCACCATACAACATTATTATACATTTATTATTGATGAACACACATGGAGAACCAAATTTTGCACCTTTTGCAGATGTTTTCATGCGAATTAGTGACAGGTTGCAAGCCCATCGCCTAACAGTACTACACAAGCCTGTATTCCCTTAGTCGCCTTTTACGATATCCACATGTTAGTGTGTTCATGGAAGACACGGAGTGGCACTTTTCTAAGGTCTAACCTTAATGTTTATTTTAAAAACTTATCCTGCAGAAATAAAGTAAATACCAAAAAATACAAAAAATAATAGAAAAAAAACATTATAATTTGATTTGATGGCTTTCCAGTATCGTATAAATAAATCAAGACACGTAAACTTTTTTTTTTCTTAACATTCATCTTTAATTTTTCATACTTTCCGTGAGGTGTTTTTTAATAAAATTGGTTCAATAGTTTAGCTATACAAGTGAAACAAACAGACAGCCAGTTACTTTCGATGGATATATTCATTAAATGCAATTTAATCCCTTATAATAACCAATTTTCGCACAATTTCAAGATTCATAATATAGTACAGCTACAGAGTCAGTCATCCCTAATTGTGTATTCTACCTAAAATAGAAACCCAGCCCTTCTAATAAGAAAGGACGTAACTTTATCAGAATGTCTACTGCAAAACCAACCTTTTCCATAGCCAATGACGGCTGAATTTGCCATATATTTTAAGTTGCCAATAACCTCTGTAACCATGGAAACGGGAACATCAATGGGTGTCTGTTCGTAGATACTTTAGTTTTAATGAGGGTTCAGTTTCAGATTAAGTATTTATTTAATATAATGTTACATTATTATTTATGTTTTTATTTCTTAATGATAAGAAATAAAATAACACTTTGATTGGCGATATAAATTAAAAGGTAGGTAGGTTTATCCTAGCTGGTAGTGACCCTGCGTATGAAGCTAGCGGGTCCCGGGTTTGAATCCCGGTATGGGTGAATATTTGTGTAGAGCGCGAGTGTTTGTTCCAGTAGTCTTGGTTATTTTTTGTTGTAGGTGGGAGCCTAAAACGTTTCTACTATTCTATTAGGAACACCTTAAAATTCCAAATTCCTTTTTTCTCAATATTTATTTGTCTGAATTTTAATTTTTCCGAAAGCTATGTGGGCTATTTTAGATTAACTGCATAATTTAATACGTATGTGGGCTATTTTAGATTAACTGCATAATTTTATGCGTACGTAGGTTGGGTAAGGTTTGATTTATGAGCAAAAAGTGAATCTATCAAAAAATTGCGTTCGGAATGACTCTCGGATATATACCTATACCCAATACAAATCAACGATTGAATTGTAATTTATGTAAACGTCATAAATCGTTGTTTTACAGCTGTGACGTAATTTTTCTTGATTGACGTCAGGATGATCACCGAACACTCACTGTCATGCAGAAGGCAAACACACAGGCCACCTTATCATAAGTGTAATTTGAGAACCATATACAGGGTGTTCAGGATATAGTGGATGACCTTACAGGGCTGGATAGCTCAGCTAAGGAGTGTTGAAAATATAATAAATCGTATTTTGTAAAAGTCGCACGGAAAACGAGATATCTGAACTGTTAATAATTTTGGAAATGCGGTACCCTGGTTCACCATTTTCAATACCACGACCGAATTTATCAGAATTTTACAGTATTATTTGCTGTGAAAGAACACATAACGAAATTAATAAGTAATAAGCAGTTTTTTTTTAAAGTAAAATTTAAGTTTGACATCGCACAGTGTAAAAATAACTGACAAAACCTGCTGTCATACAAAATTGCCTGTTTCAGATTCTAAACTGGTATTACAATTGATATTATTGATTATAAAAGCGAAGTTACTATTAAGTTTGTGCAACAAAGACTAAAACTGTAAAGGAAAACTGTAGATTGAAATTCTATGCTGCTGACGTTATATTAAACATTATCTTATTATATTACGAGTATAACTGCGTTGACATTTGTATACATTTATTTTAATGCTTGCTCTACTCAATATTATTAGACTCAAGGACATACAATTATTGTACACCATTAATATGGTAGGTCATGGACTAGATCACCTCGAATATTGTAACACCTTGTATACCTATGATCTGACAATAAATGAAATTTGATTTGATTTGATTTTGATTTAAATTCTATCAAACTATTGAATTTAAAATTACATTTTTGCTTCAGTTTAAAATGAAGTTAACTGGTTTGAAATGTTTTAAAAGACAGGTTGCAGTAATTTGCGGTTGTTTTATCCCTACGCCAGAAAATAAAAATGCGAACATAAATAATTGATGGGTACAAATTCAAAATTAAAAGATAATACAATGTTAGGGAACAGGGCCGGTATTTTAGGCGTTATTATATCGTAGTTAACCTGTTATGGTATTGTTATGACGTCAGCCACCATTACTGTCCAGTAAATAAGAGCTATCGAAACGGTGACAATACGGTAGCAGCTTTGTTAACCCTCTGCGACTGACGTGAAGTCTATCAGACGTCGCCAAAAAAAAAACGACGTATACCGTGATATAGCTCTGTATCGTTCAGTACCTTCTTCTAACGACTCGCGGCATTGTAAGTTAATCTTTGTGAAAAATACCCGATTTTTTTACCTTATTCAAGTAAATTACATATTTTTTTATTTAAAAGCTCATATACATGTTTATTATTAATTCCGCATTAAAATTAAATAATCATGCTATGCACTAAATAAACAAAACTTATCATTGGACCATTAGATTTTTTTCTATATTTTATCAAAAATAACGTCTGACAGACTCCACCTCAGTAGAATATTTCTAAAAAAGTCACCACAGTTGCAGAGGGTTAAAAGTCAACCTAACCTTGACCTTTCAGCGACAACATGTCCATACAAATAAGAGGTCTAAGCATATTGGACGCAATTCTATTTGCTTAGGCCCGAGGCTCAGTATTTGTCGTGTTTTCGATTGTGACAGTTCCGAAATCTACTAAACCGACTGAAATTCATTCCTCACTATAAGTACAGTCCGTATCAAAACGATAGAAGAAATTTTGTACATACATACATACGAGGGTGGATTGAAAAGTTCTGAGCCTGGTAAAAAAAAGTAACGGGCTCACTTTTTATAACAATTTTATTTTTCGACATATTCTCCATGAAGATCAATGCACTTAAGTCTACCTCGCCTCCGACTTCATTATCCCATCAAAAAAAAAAGAATCGCTGAGGTCGTTAAAATATGAGTCTACTGCTTCTTGTACCTCCATATTTATCGAAAATATTTGTCCTCCCAAGTGTTTTTTGAGGTTTGGGAAGAGATGATAATCGGGAGGAGCTAGATCCGGCGAGTAAGGGTCATGCGGCAGCACTACAAATCCACAATCATATATTTGTGCCATTGATTTCGCCGAAGTGTGAACGCGAGCGTTGTCTTGGTGAAACAGTACTTTTTTCGACAGCATTCCAGGTCTCTTTATTTTAATTTCCTCACGCAGATGACGTAAAAGAGCACAATAGTAGTCCGAATTTATTGCTTTGCCCTTTTCGAGATAGTCTATCATGATATTCATGATAACCCCCCTGCAATCCCAGAAAACTGAGGCCATTACCTTATTAGCTGACAAAATGACCTTGGCTTTTTTGGGTGGTGGTGAACCTGGTCTTTTCCATTGCCTGGATTGTTCTTTCGATTCTGGTGTACTGTGGTGGACCCATGTCTCGTCCATAGTTATAAAACGATTGAAAAAATTGTCGAAGTCATGTTGAAACATACATAAACAATCTTGGGAAATTGTAACACGTACTCGTTTGTTCTCGACTGAAAGCAGTCTAGGCACCCACCTGGTTGACACCTTAGAAAATCCAAGAACATCGGTGATGATGTTCTGTGCCCGCTCATAAGAAATACCCATTGCTTCCGCTATCTCCACAATCTTCAATCGCCTATCCTTCATTATCGCATCTAATATATTATTGACATTTTCGTCCGTAGTAGCCGTCAACGGCCGCCCACTCCTAGGCTCGTCTTGAACAGTCTCCCGGCCACGTTTGAAACCAGCTACCCATCTTTTTATGGTAGCATACGATGGAGCAGATTGCCCTTATGTTTGATTCATATCTTCAAATATTTGTTTTGGTGTTAACCCCTTCTTTTGCAAACATTTTATGACAGAACAGTGCTCAATTTTATCCATTACTTGAAAAATCAGTGACCTTATGTAGCAGTTCCAGCATAAAATGCAAAATTGTGACAGGAAAAAAACAAAAGATAGTGCATAATGGCGACTAAATATGGCACTTTGACCTGCCAGTATTTATTTGTTTTTTTTTTAGTATATTCAACCTTAGGCTCAGAACTTTTCAATGCACCCTCGTACATATCGTCGGTGAAACTGCAAAACCGCGTAAGTGACATTTTAAATAAGGAGCAAAATGCACCTTTTTAATAAGACCGTAAGGTTTATTTTGCTCTATCATAAATTTGTTACTTACGCGGTTTTGCAGTATTACCGACGATATGTACATACCTTCACGCCTGTAATCCCAGAGTGGGGTAGGCAGAGCTACAGAATTACCTACAACTTTGTACCTTTTTTTTTTTTTTTTTTTTTTTTTTTTTTATATCATAGGAAGGCAAACGAGCACACAGGCCACCTGATGGTAAGTGGAAACTGTGACCCATAGACATTCGCATTCACAAGACCGCAATCCTAAGACTGCAAATGCGTTGCCAACCCTGAGGCCGAAGATGGAATGCCTCTATGCTAGTCATTTCACCGGCTGTCTTATCCCCAAACCGGAACACAACAATGCGAACACTGCTGCTTGGCGGTAGGTTAATGGATAAGATGGTGGTACCAACCCGGACGGACCCTGCACAAGGTCCTCCCACCTCCACCACCTTACAGTCACGTAAGCTCAAACAAGATTGTCAGATGTATTAAGAGGATTGTAAAGTTAAAAATTTCCATACAAAATGCGAAAACGTTTCTCTACCCTGAAACTGAGTCCGATTTTGATGATTTTTGAATATGTTATAGATATCATGAAAAACTATGTCTACGTTTTCCTTTCTACGAAAATACTTGGGTGTTTTTCAAAAAAAGAGTACATTTTTTTTTTCAGAATTCGTTTTTTTATTGTTTTTCTTACTCAGAATCGTTGATACTATCGATCCTCATACAAGAAAAAAAGTGTCCTAAATATTCCGTTCCAAATCGTCACATTTTTGAATGCAGTCTCTTTTTATTTATATGGACGTGACGCACTGGAAGAAAAAACTTACATAGTAAAATCTGGGACACTTTTTTTCTTGCATGAGGATCGATAGTATCAACGATACTGAGTAAGGAAAACCAAAAAAAAAAAAAAACTGGAAAAAAAAGTTAATGTACACTTTTTTTGAAAAACGCCCACTTATAAGAATAAAACCAAATTTAAATCAAAATTAATTTTGTTTTTAATATACGTAATAGTTTTTGTTGTGTGAAATTTTTAATGTATTAATTTTTAAATCCACTTTGAAATGTAATTTTTATAATATTATCAATAAACAATACCGACTATAGTGTAAAAAAAAAAAAGCGGACTTGATTTAGGGGGTGAGAGAACGGCTAGAGCAAAACTTGTATGGATTTTTTGACAGATACGTGATTTTAGAGGCGCTTCACAGACCTCTTAATGTGATAAAGTATAATAAAAGTGATCAGTTATTTTTGACACTGAATATACTGTCTTAAAGGCTGAACTAAACTGATCTTGGTATGGAAAAGAGTCATAGGAAAGGATAACCCTGAAAAAAAAAGTTATATAAAAAAACCGTGTAAAATGTAAAATGTCCGTGCGCGTAAAATGCCGTGTGGTTGCCGATGCCGTGTGGTTGCCGGCTTAGTATGCCGTGTGGTTGCCGGCTTAGAATTGTGCCACTCCATGTCTTCCCGTGGAAGTCGTAAGAGGCGACTAAGGGAATCAAGGCTTGTAGTACTGTTAGGCGATGGGCTTGCTACCTGTTACTAATATACACTGTTAAACATCTTCGCCTAATTGTGCAAATTGTGGTTACAGAGTTATCAACAAGTTTTTAGAGTTGTTAGTAATTCTGTAGCTCTGCCTTCCCCACTCTGGGAATGAAGGCGTGAGTTTGTGTGTGTGTAAGGTAAAGTCACCAGTGGTCAGCCAGAGGCTTCTGCGTAAACTTTGTATGAGTGGGAAGAGTACGAAAGATATATTTCCCACTATTTGCACTCATATAAGGTCGACTAAACTGATCTCTGGCTGACCATTGGTGACTTTACCTACGTCCTATTCTGAAATTATAGAAACAAAGTTATATAAAAAGACATCATCATAAACAATGATCGGATATCCCGGTGCAACACGGGGTGAATGACCTCAAACATTATGCTAATATGCTCCGGGGTTCCAGGACTTATATTGTTAAATATTATTCTGATTTTAATAGGTACTTCAAATAAATTTCAATACAATTTAAACGTGTAAAATAAATATTTTGACAAAAGTAATTTACGTATGTAAAAAAATTAAAAAAGTTAGTTTTTATTATACTCTGTTTAAAATTGATCTGCCAAATAGTCTTTGGGTATGAATA
The DNA here is from genome assembly GCA_927399475.2 of Acleris emargana. Lineage (NCBI taxonomy): Eukaryota > Metazoa > Arthropoda > Insecta > Lepidoptera > Tortricidae > Acleris > Acleris emargana. The sequence continues at coordinate 17,281,790 of OV656854.1, forward strand.
TTTATAAATAAAATATTTAATACGGTACGCATTATCAGTTCACCACACTACACACAGATATTATATTTTATTAGTTTGTATGAAATTGAAATAGCATACAATTACTTTCTCAATATTTTATATGTTTAACCGATTTCTTTACACGTCTAAAATCCTATCCTAATGCCTATTAAAATTTTATAAATATCCCAACAATTGCATTTTCTTTTCGAACCAGATCCCGGGATTTTAGTCATATCCATATTAAGATTTCTACTCTATATCCCGCAGTGTTGCACCGTGAAATCCGATCACTGATCATAAAACAGACCAACGGATAGGCAAACAAATACACTTTCGCATCAAGTTTCATGGTTTTTAATGAATATTAAACAACTCGTTTATTTTAAACCCATTATGATCTAGTACTCGTAAGTCGTATTACAACAGCTCAGTTTAATCTCGCGCCGTTTGAGTCATCCATTAGAACGCTCAAATCCTTTCGTATTGTTATAACGTAACGCCCGGCTATTACTGGTATTATTATTGAATACTGCTGGCTTACAGCAGATGTCGATTATTTAAAAATAAACATACATTTCATACAAACTGGGTCTTTTATATGGCATCCAGGAGAAAACTAGTGGAAAGACAACCTAAGTGGTGGCTGAATGGACACAATAAACATAATCAACATTGCACTGTGAGGACGTGAAAGATACCTATTTTTCTCAAACATGCTCGGAAAGGACCGTTTTCCGATTGAAACACAAGGACGGAAAGTGCCTCATTTTACTCCTAGGAGTAAAAGCATAAGAAAACACTTTCCGTCCATGTCCACATTGTTTTTTATTGCGTATAAAAACGAAAGGACCATGAAAAAAAACCCGTACACCAAACTTGTTATGGTTAGGTTAGGTGCGGCCTCAGTTCGTCGTACTGGGACTATCTTAACTAATACTCGTAGTTTTCAAATAAACTTTCTCTCCGAATTTGTCAAAGGTTTTTAAAAAGACTTAAAAAATACCTTCGCACCGATCTTCTTTTTCTGTTTCGCCTACTGGTTGACTGGTAGAGAATGCCATTGGGCATTAAGTCCGCCATTTGTACTTTATTGTATTTAGTGCAAAGAAGTGTAAATAAATAAATACATACATACATACATAGCTTCACGCCTTCTTTCCCAGAGTGGGGTAGGCAGAGCTACAGAATTACCAACAACTCTAAAAACTTCTTGTTAATTCTGTAACAACAATTTGCACAAACAGGCTAAGATGTTTATTAATGTATATTAGTGACAGGTTGCAAGCCCATCGCCTATCAATACTACAAGCCTGTATTCCCTTAGTCGCCTCTTACGACTTCCACGGGAAGACATGGAGTGGCTCTACTCTAAGCCGGCAACCACGCGGCAATAAATAAATAAATAAATAATCATGTATTTGTAGCATTTCCTCGTATTGTTTGAGAAAAGCATTTATACGTGCCACGGCAGAAAAAAGGATTTTTTGACTTGTATTTTAGCAGGCCTGGCTATTGCTCGCTAGTGCTAAACACCTCGTCAGGAAATCCCTTACTTTCCGCGCATAGGCAATAATGTAACTATTCTATTCTAATGTTGTCTTAGACTGTAATGTTGCTGATAACCAGCAGTGCTACGTAACAGTAAAGTTACTGTCATTGCGTTTTTGACAGGTGACCAAATTCCCATTTTGACCAACTCCCAATTCGTCCAATTCCCTATTTGACCAAACACATTAACAAAATTTCAATTTGACCGATGTCTATATTAAAACAATTCCCAACATGTTCGCCAAATCGTCATAATGTTCAAGTTATTAAGTATGATTTTGGATTAGTTTGCACAGCCCTATCCACTCAAACAGTCGGAACGCTGACGACGACAGACGCTAAGCGGGACATTGTAGGGCTGCCAACAGTCTGTTTATTCAGGATTAAGTTTCACACAGTACTCTGGCGTTCAGGGGTATCTCCTATAGTTTATTTATGGTGCTGTGGAAACAAAAGAGCTTAAAGGCCATTTGATGGTAAGGCTCAGAAGCCTAGCGATATAAGGTACAATCTTGACTGAAATTAAGACAACGCGCCCTGAGAACCAACGGCCTTGTTTGTATGGTGGTAGGACCTTGTGCAGGGTTCATCCGGATTGCTACCATCTACCATCTCATCATCATCATCATCATCATCATGATACCAGCCGAAAGACGTCCACTGCTGGACATAGGCGTCCTCTAAGGCTCTCCACTCAGACCGGTTTTTCTGCTTTTCGCATCCACCGCGTTCCCGAGATCTTTACAAGGTCGTCACTCCATCTTGTTGGAGGCCTACCTGCAGCTCGTCTCCCGGTCCGCGGACGCCACTCAAGAACCTTCTGACCACATCGGCCATCAGTCCTGCGAGCGATGTGCCCCGCCCACTGCCACTTAAGTTTACCTATTCTTCGGGCTATGTCGGTAACCTTAGTTCTACTGCGGATATCATCATTTCAGATTCGATCACGCAGAGAAACCCCGATCATAGCCCTTTCCATAGCTCTCTGTTTACCTGACCATTTGTGAATCTTATCACTTTACAATAAGGCTCACTAGTGAGTTCATCCTTATTTTGTGATGATTTTATTTTGATTCTGTTACTAATAACATTACGAGTAATCTTATTACAATGGAAGAAGGTTCAAAAATCTAAACACAGCTTGCATAGATTTCGGTTATGTTTATTCCTTTGAGAACTTATAAATTTTCCGGGTTAAAAGTAACATTATGTTGAGCCAGTACATAGATTCCATCTTAGTCCTCAGGGTTGGCAACGCATTTGGAGTCTTGTGAATGAGAATGTCTATGGGTCACAGTTTCCACTTACCATCAGGTGGCCTGTGTGCTCGTTTGCCTTCCCATGCTATAAAAAAGAAAAAGAAAGACTACCTCCATCTCAAATTTCATTATCCTACCAGTCACTGAAGCGTGACGGAGTAACAAACTAACACACAAACTTTTGCATTTACTATATTAGTAGGTTTGTTTTATTATTATTAGGGCCGGTTTTATAAAACCCCGTTAGCAAAAAGGTCAGATCAAATTTTAGTAACTTCATACAAGTTTTGACATTCCTGACCGAAATTTGATGTAACGGATCTTTATGAAACCCAGCCTTATTGATCAGCAGAGTTCGAAAATCATTCGAAATTCAAGTACCCGTATTATATTTTTATACATACCGTACGAAATATGGAATTTATGAATGTCATCAAAATGTATAGGAACACATTTCTCACAGACCCTTTTGGGTTGGATCCGAAAAGGCCGCAGCCTTAGCCCACATTTGCTCCAAACGATTTATTCAACACGTTTTGAAAATTCGTCGGTTTGAAACAAATGGAATCATAATGTATGCATTGACACGGAAGTGCATAAATGCCAGCTAACGTTAATTTGTTTCGTTAAAACACTGTGAGTAGTTTTGGATTCAAATCGGACAAAATTAAATTGCTTTTGGCGTGTTATGGTATTGTTTTTAACTCAGCCGCCATTTTTGTTAAGTAAATAAGAGCTGTCAAAACATTTACAATACGAAAATACGTCAAAATCAATTACAGGCGGATTTTACTTGTGGGAGGACCTTGTGCAGGGTCCGTCCGGGTTGGTACCACCATCTTATCCATTAACCTACCACCAAGCAGCAGTGTTCGCATTGTTGTGTTCCGGTTTGGGGATAAGACAGCTGGTGAAATGACTAGCATAGAGGCATTCCATCTTCGTCCTCAGGGTTGGCAACGCATTTGCAGTCTTAGGATTGCGGTCTTGTGAATGCGAATGTCTATGGGTCACAGTTTCCACTTACCATCAGGTGGCCTGTGTGCTCGTTTGCCTTCCTATGATATAAAAAAAAAAAAAAAGGCATAATGTTTTTACCCGTAAAATCTTAGCCTTGAGGGGTTTTACCATGACATAACATGACAGCAGTTCAGTTTAGGTTGAGAGAAAGGTACAGATCTATAGCAATTTTACAGGTGTAACCCTTTATCTCAACATATTTTATTTCTGTAACTTCGTTAATTTATCTATCTTCTTGCATTATCTGTGGTTATTTTTTTCCAAGGTAAACTTGAAGAGATCCCAAATGGTAAAAGTTCGCCTATGTACTTTGTCTATAGTGTTGCAAACATGTCTTGTAATTGTTCATCTGCAATAAAGAGTTTTTAAACATAAATATATACATAAATTCTGCAGAACCCTACAATTTAAACCTCATATATCAATATCAATATATCAGGGGACTATGTCACCCAAATTGACCTAGTCCCAAACTAAGCTCTAGGTTTGTACTATGGGTACTAGGCAATGATACAAATACTTAAATATAGAAATAAATACTTAAATAAATATACAACATAAAAGACGAAGAAACAAATACTTGTGCTCATCACACAAATATTTGCCCGTACCGGGAATCGATCTCAGGACCGCTAGCTTCGTAGGCAGGTAACTAAAAACTAAGCCAACGCGACGTCAAAATACATATAAATAGTATACATATACGAGTATAATGTAGATATTATAATGAACCAGTGAGCATCGCAGCTGACGATTCGTATGCAAATCGATATTCAAATGTTTACTGTTTGTAACCGGATATCCGGATGTATTGATATGACGTAGTACGCCCGAGACCCGTCGCTTTAGCAACCATTTCGTGAATATCTGGCTTAGATACGAATATTCCGCGGATTTAGTTTTATCCCGTTATAATTTTATTTGAGAAGATAAATCCGCACTGTTTTTTTACCTACCGTAGGTAATTCTTTGTTTGGCGTATTTTTGAGATTATTTTTATTTGATTGACTTAGGAAATGGTCTGGGATTAAAAAATCGTTTATTTTATCTAAAGACACCTCATATAAGGTGAGATGTCCCTTTGTTCTAAAACCGCCTTAAAAGGAAAAAAAATAAACTTCTTTAAAAATAACTTATCTTGAAACTTTTGTTGGATAACCCAGTCTATTCAGTGAATGAGTATACGGAACATGACTTATAAATAAGATAGACTTTTAAATTCTTAATGTACTCTGTATTTTTGTTGACTTTTACTATTATCATTTAATTTTATTTCTGACGACCTTAATGTAACTGCATATCATTTGACATGCCATGTAATTTATACTATGATATAATTATGAACCTGAGCCTGCTCGGTAAATTGCAGGGTAAAAACAAACAGATAATTGAAATCCATATTTTGTTAATAACAATTAAACTGATGCTCTTAATTAGAAATTTTCATTAAACATGTAATTAAATATTATACAATTTATACTCGTAATAGAAAATAGGTATCAATAAAGAACGTCCATCTATCTATAACCTTATCTTGCCCCAGCTTTATCTTATTAAGCGGCTCTTAGCGGAGATGCAGGTGCTATCAAGGCCTGTCAATCAGTTGTCATGTTACCCGGATATCTGGGATACCCGGATATTGGGGAGGATTGAAACCGGTTAAACCTGTGAAGTTTTAGAGCTAGAGACAAGCAAAACTACCAGAAATATCGAGAGGATTTTTTTGTAAATTTCTTAAAATGAAAATAATATATACTAGCAATCCAGTCTCGCTTTGCTTTTGTCTTTATTCGTTTTCAGCAATACGAGACTACGAGTACTCGGACATAAACCAAAATTTATCCTACTAATATTATAAATGTGAAAGTTTATGAGTTAGTTTGTTACTCATTAAAGATCAGAATAAAAAAATGAATGAATCGAAAAGTATAAACGTTCTTGAGGGAATGAAGATAATCGAAATCTACGCGGCTGAAGTTGCGGGCAGAAGCTAGTTATTAAAACTACTGCGAAAAAATTTCTACCTGATGGTGAAAATTATATCTAAATCCTGTCGTGCAAATGTTGGCTGTCAGTCACCTGTCACATTACCAGATATCCGGGTCCCCGGGGCCGAGATTACCATTTATCCGGCTGCAATCCATATTGATCTGGATTTACCTGTTTGTTTCCTGTCTCGATCCGTTTAGGTGATACAGTTTTCGCCATGCTGTTTCAATTAAAAAGCTGATAATGGGTATCGTAACTATCGTAATGTTAGCTTTTTTTAATGTAAATTTTGTCGTTTCACTTTGTTTGCCCGAATTTAATTTGCCATGAGTTTATCACTTGCCATATTACTTTTGCCAATTTTGTTACGTAACAAAAAAGGGCGAAGCAAATACTGAATTCATAATAGTCTTTTTTTTTAATTTAATAAACAGGTTATAATAAAAAAATACTATACTTTTGAGTAAAACCTCTATACACCTTTTAAAAATGTTTAAGCTGTCAATTGTTCAACTGAGTATAAAAATATATTTTTAATTTCTATTCAACAACATAAAGTAAAAAGAAATGCTTTATATGTATGGGACGTATCTTAAAAAATATTATTTCTTCATTGGTCTTAGCGCGCGGTGTAAATATCCATGTAAATGTGAACAAAATTCCGTTATGTATCTTTTTTAGTTTCTGAGTGTGACGTACAGGCAGACAGACGGACTTATTTGATAATATACAGCATTACGTCTCTGCATAATGTTGTTACAGTACGTAGGAATGTTTATTGTATGCATTTATTTGTGTTATATTATTGTATTTATATAAGCAAATTTATATTATTTTATTTTATTATATGTTATTGTATTGCAATAGTACTTATACCCATATTCTATAATTTATGTTTAGATGATATCAAGTAAGCACCAACCTTTGACTTGTTTCTGTTTGGCCAATTGGCTGACTGGAAGAGAATGCCTTAAGGCATTAAGTCCGCCATTTGTACTTTTTTTTATGAATTAATAATGTTTAAATAAATAAATAATATGGCTTAACAATTAGGGTTTCTAGTTTGACATGAGACCCTTGAAAAAAATCCAGGGCCACTGATTAATACCGTTACCCTTTTAATACCTACCTAAAACCCGGTCTAATCACCCTGTATATAATTATAACAATAAATGATCACATGAATGAACTCGTGCCCTTGCGGGTTCATTGTCCTTGAAAGCCTTTCTCGGTAGCAAAGAGAAGAATTCGGTATTACACAGGGTAAAGTAATTTGTGTCGGAGAAATAACGTTGGGACTCCCTAGTGCGCGTAAAAAGGTTATAAAGCAACCTGTTTATATGTTGTACTGTTTTTTTTTTAAACTGTGTAGGTATTTTTAGGGATCCGTAGTCAAACTCGGAATCCTTATAGTTTCGCCATGTCCGTCCGTCTGTCCGTCCGCAGCCTAGCTCAGAGACTTTTAGTACTAGGAGAAAGGAAACTTAGTATTTCTCACGCCAACAAAGTGGTATAATAAAACCTGAAAAACAGTTGTGGTTAGTAATCCTCCCCTACACGTAACTTGGGGATGTATTTTTTTCTCGTCTACCCCATAATGTGTAGTGTCGTTGGATAGGTATTTAAAAAATATTGAAGGTTTGTGAAAACAATTTTACGATTTTGGTTTCCGTTTATGGAATGTTACGTTTTACAGCTCTTTTTTTTTTAGAGTGAATTGTCGCCCCCTACTTTCAAAACTACAAATACAAATAAACAGAAAATACCTTTAATGAAAACACATTATATAGTGAATTTAAAAGGAAAACTATCAATACTAAGTAAACTTCAATGGTTCTTGAGTTACACACGATTAAAATGTATGTACCTACCGATAACTTATTTGCGGTGTTGGTAAACTGACCGCGACCTATGTCGCTGCATGGGGATAACAGTTTTCCAACGGCATAGTTAAGTTTGCCGCGAGGTCAAATTTGTTTACAGTAACGGCTTCGGAACCCTGAGCATGGTCCCACATGCTATTGCCCGGTTTTATTTGTATATATTTGTGGCGTTTTAAAATATATATTTGTTATGGCATAGGAAGGCAAACGAGCACACAGGCCACCTGATGGTAAGTGGAAACTGTGACCCATAGACTTTCGCATTCACAAGACCGCAATCCTAAGACTGCAAATGCGTTGCCAACCCTGAGGACTAAGATGGAATGCCTCTATGCTAGTCATTTCACCGGCTGTCTTATCCCCAAACCGGAACACAACAATGCAAACACTGCTGCTTGGCGGTAGGTTAATGGATAAGATGGTGGTACCAACCCGGACGTACCCTGCACAAGGTCCTCCCACAAGTAAATAATACCAAATTAATTTTGATGCATCAAATCTTATTCCACTTGAAGTAATCAAAAGTTCCTATTTTCCTTGCAAAGGGGTATTACAACCCACTCGCGCTAATAATAATTCTCTTTGAAAGACTTCATACTCCATTTCCTTATTAAAAAGCTCAACTCAATTTCAATAGCTTAAGCATTTAAGACCCTTTCTTGTTAGTAATTAGGTCGGTAGTACACTGTAGTAATATGAGATGTGCTGTTTTAGCGTAGTAAGGTTGAGATGTAGTAAATGCATCTGTTATATCTCGTATGCAACATGGCAGATGCAAATTAACCAAGTGGCTTGCGTAATATGTCAGGAAACTGATATTATAGCACTGTACTGTTATTATACTCGTATTTTACCCGACTGCCGAAGAAAGGTTATGGTTTTGACATTATATGTATGAATTTATGTAGGTGGGTGGATCAACTTTTCTTTGTAGCTTGTTGCCATGGTGACGTCTCCTGGGTCACTCTTTAAAACTATGATTTTAAAGGATATAAGTCCACTAAAAAACAGTTTTATTGGCAATTACACACCCATTCTTTAATGGCCTTGTTCCTGAGTGTGCTGGAAGTATATATTATAACATTTTTTCTAAGAAACTCTTTCACTGTTGTCTCCTGGCTTACGGGACAGAATAACAACAGAAAAAAGTTGATCCACCCACGTACGTCAGGTATTATATAATTTTGACAAATGAGTGACCCCATCAAATAACAAGACGATGCCAGATGTGGATCAAAAACCAAAGGCTGCCCATAATAGGCCTAAACGCGGATGTGACTCAAATTATAACAGCGAGTTAACTGATTTTAAAGAAGAAATGAAGCAAATGATGATTACATTGCTATCAGATCAAACTCAAGAATTGCAAAAAATATCTGCCAGTCAAAAGGACATTCGACAGACTAATGAAAATATAGAGAGGGCACTGAATTTTCTAGCCACTCAAAACGAAGAATTAAAGGTAAAAATCGTGCTATTAGAAAAACAAACAAAGGAAGATCGCACGTACATTACTACACTTGAAGACAAATTAGAGGACATGCAACGTGGTATCCGGAAAACAAATTTAGAAATAAAAAATGTTCCCAAGCAGGAGAGCGAGTCAAAGGAAGATTTAAGTGGGATGATTTTGTCTCTTGCAGCACAAGTAAACTGCAATATGACCAAAAATGACATAAAAGACATTTATAGAGTTCGTGGGACAAAGGACAAAACGTTAAACACGCCCATTGTGGTAGAAACAACATCGACTATTTTAAAAAATGACCTGCTCAAGATGTGCAAAACCTACAATACGAGGAACAAAGCAAAACTCTGTGCTAAACACCTTGGTTTGCGCTTGGCCGTGGACACTCCCGTGTACGTGTCTGAACAACTGACGGCGAAAGGTTCACGCTTGCATTTTCTTGCGCGAGATCTTGCAAAAACCAAGTTCTACAAGTTTTGTTGGACTGCATACGGTAAGGTGTTCATCAGAAAGGATAATAATTCACCAATCATCGCCATACACAGTGAAGCTCAGGTACAGCAACTACTCCAAATATGACTATGCCCAAATGAATGTGTAAAACTTCATTTGCAATTGTTTAGACATATTATGTTTTTAATTTTAAATATTACGTTCCTAATTTTTTGTTATTATAAACACGAAGCCACTACACAAAAACAAACAACTACTCAAACCTCAAATACCCTCACTCACTATTTACAATTTCATATGCACTTTTACAAGCATGCACGTATAAGCTCTATCTTTACACAAAACAGATTATTTTTTGTTACTTACACAATTAACGACTGCAGTTCAAATTCTAACTCGTACTATGGATAACGTCCTTAACACAATTAATGAAATAGACGTTACAAAAATAGCTCTTTCTTATCAATGTGACATAGAAAACTTAGAAAGTTTCATTCAAATAAAAAAAGAAAGAAATTTGACAGTTATCTCTCAAAATATAAGATGCATTTACGCCAACTTCGATGATCTATTAACTAACTTAGCAATTATTAATTTTGATGTCGATATAATTGTTCTAACCGAATGCTGGCTTGAACCTAATAAATCAATCCCTATCCTTGAAAACTATAATTCGTTTGCTACCACCAAACATCTTAATAAAAATGACGGGGTCGTAATGTACTATAAAAATACTATGCGAGTAAAAATTAAGGAAATAATGTTGACTCATGCATCATGCATACAACTTGAATTTAATAATAAAACTGTTTTGGGTATATACAGATCACCAGCTATTAGGAACGCAGACCAATTCACAGAATCCTTAAGCGACCATTTAAACTCTATCGATAAACATAGTAATATCATAATAACCGGTGACATTAATATAAATATAAAACCTGATAGTGATGAAGTCTCCCACGAAAGAAATAATAGACTAAACTATTCTAATATGTTATCATCGTATGGTTTGTTACCAGGGCATCAATTTCCAACAAGGGGCCCTAATTGTCTTGACCACTTTTTTCTCAAATTTAGGAAGGACATTGCTTCAGTACAAATTGCTGTTTTAAATACTACTATAACGGACCACAAAATGATATTTCTCCAGTTCACCGACAATAAAATTCAGAAAAAAGTTCCTAAAACTAAAAGTATTACCGATTTCACAGAAGCACTTAAGAGTTTAGTTGAAATGAATCTACACGACCTACTTTTCAGCACTGAACCCGATTTTGTTATTGACAAACTTATCGAACGGCTTAGGGAATCTATTAAGACTAATACCAAAATCGTGAATGTCCCTAAAAGTAAACGCGTTATTAAACCCTGGATAACCCCTGGTATCCTAAGATGTATCAAAACCAGAAATAAGCTGCAAAAGAAACTAAAAGAAGATCCTTATAATGCCATTCTTAAAATTACATACAATAGGTATCGAAATTTTTGTAATTGTTTTATTAAAAAGCTAAAAAGGAAATATGAGAGAGATTTATTATCAAATTCAACCGGAAATTCAAAATTACTATGGAATAGTATAAAAACTATAACCCATCTAAAACAAAATAAAACTGAAAACGTTGAGTTGTTAAATGTCACAGATCGCCCTCAAGATTCAGTCAACTATGTTAACACCTTCTTTGCCAATATTGGGAAAAATCTTGCAGCGGACATACAAGCAGATACTAGAACGCATCACTCTTATAGTTCCCACCTTCAAAGTGATAACCCCCAGGGTTCCTCCTTCGTTCTCTTTAATACTACTCCTGACGAGGTGCACAGTATTTTAATGAGTCTGAAGTCCCAAGCAGCACATTAGTGAATTTTGCAGCTTATCTTATAGCTTTATGTTCTAAATGAGTGGTTTAACAGTGTTTGACTACACTTATAGCTTTAAACACAACTCAAACTTGTATACGAGTTCATCCTGTCACTTATAATTGCTTAGGAACGTTTTTTGTTTCTACTTTATTACTTATAGTTGGGTAAAGTCGATTTTGCTACTTAAAGTTGCATGCAGGTTGTAATTGTCACTGAATAAGAAGCAATAGTGATATATAAGGCCCTAAAGTAACTTATAAGCCACTTTTGTATATAAGTGGGAACATACCCTTATTTGGAACTTTTAATTCCAAATGACTAGTATAATAGAGTAGTGTATCACCAATAGTGGCTAAAGAGATAATTTTACGGCCCTTTTGGAAACTAAAGTGATTGCAACTTTAAGGCCTAGAAGGGTCGTAAAATTATCTCTTTAGCCACTATTGGTGATATACTACTCTATTATACTAGTCATTTGGAACTAAAAGATCCAAATAAGGGTATGCTCCCACTTATATGTAAAAGTTGCTTATAAGTAACTTTAGGGCCTTATATAGCACTATTGCTTCTTATTCAGTGAAAATTAAAACCTGCATGCAACTTTAAGTAGCAAAATCGACTTTACCCAACCATGTAATAAAGTGGAAACAAAAAACGTTCCTAAGCAACTACAAGTGACAAGATGAAGTCAATATACAATTTTGAGTTGTGTTTAAAGCTATAAGTGTTGTCAAACAATGTTAACACGTTCACGGACAGTACGTCGAGAGACGTAAACTAAGACCCTCGTGATATGGCATTACGGCTGTGGCCGGTGTTTTTAATTACACCAAAAACGGAACTCCGTCCACGGCCGGCTGTTTCCCATAGCATTTATAGGAAGCACGAACTCTGTGCCGTTTTAGGCTTTAACGCAAGCCGCTAGTGTCACAGCACAAAAGCTCTAGGGCATAGCATTCACTGCTGTGCCACTCGCAAGATACAAATAAGTGATTTTCAGACCTGATAGTTTCAAATAGAAAACAAATAAGTGAAAATAAACACTGTAAGATCTTTTTTGTTTCGCCATGTTTACAAATTGGAGTCCTTGAAAATGATTTATTTTAAACAGAATTTTATCACACTGACGCATAATCATAGACTTTTGATAGTTATGACGATGTTACTTTAACATTGTACGTAACCTACAATCATTAGGTCAGGTTTTTACAGTTTTAGTTCTTATCAGTATCAATTCCTTATATGATTTAACACTCTCTTTTTAAATATTCCTGATCTAATCAAAGGCGCATCGAAATTTACAAAGAAACCATACTATAGTTTCACGGTAAAAAAGCATTCGCAAGAATTTCGTGCTTATTTCAATGCCTGAACGTGAATTTTAATCACTTACCAAACAGATGTATAAATCCAAAATTAAAATAACAGATCACATTCACTTTAAAAAACTTACCGACTTAATTGTTGCCATGTCACTCAAAGGAACTTTGGCGTCCCATTTATCACTCATTGACCGAACTGAAATATTATTATTCATTCGTTCAATAATCGTCGTTCACTGCGCATAACTTTCACCCATAGTTCTAATTGCCACTTAAGGTAATCGTGAGATCTCTTATGGATTCAATATAGAACCAAAAATAAGCTGCAATTTTTCTCCCCGTGGTTCTATATTGGTTGCCTAAGGGTTCTTTCCACCTATATAGAACTTAGTCATGGCTATATATTTCACTTAAGTATCTAAATAGATATGATATACGAGCTATTTCCCACCCAGTGTGCTACTTGGGCAAATAGTGCTCCAGGTTGGGATAACATCACCACCAGCTTCTTAAAACTTGCTAAAAATGAGACTATTCCCGTACTAACCCACTTTATTAACCTATGTTTTAAAAAAGGTGTTTTTCCATCTCCACTAAAGCAATCCATAATAACGCCAGTCCACAAGAGTGGAGATAGAAACGACGTCAACAATTACAGGCCGATTTCAGTTTTGCCAGCTATCTCTAAAATTTTTGAAAAACTCTTGAATAAAAGACTACTTAAATATTTAGAAAAATTTAAAATCCTCTCTCCGTCACAGTACGGTTTTAGACGTTGCAAGTCAACGGAAGACGCCGTTACTGCCCTAACTTCTCTTATTGTTGATAATTTAGACTGTGGCAATAAGTGTCTTGCCATATTTTTAGATCTGAAGAAAGCGTTTGACACCGTTTCTATCCCCAAGCTTGTGGAAAAGCTGGAAAAGGTTGGAATAAGAGGCACTCCATTAGAACTCTTTAAAGACTATCTTTCCAATCGCACGCAAACAGTCAAAATTGGTTCTCTCGTTAGCCAGTCCGCTAATATAACTTTTGGTGTCCCACAAGGTAGTGTTCTGGGACCAACCTTGTTTTTGGTATACATCAATAGCTTATGTAACATAACACTCGCCCACGGTTCTGCATTTTCTTTTGCTGATGATACAGCTATTGTTTTTACAGGCCCCTCGTGGAATGAAGTCCAAAGATCTGCACAGTTAGGCCTATCCAAGGTAGATATGTGGCTTAAAATAAATACACTTACACTTAACACTAGTAAAACAAATTATATTTGTTTTACGAAATATGACAGTACTCAGCCACATAGCGACTTTCAAATAAAAATCCACTCTTGCGACCATGCTCAAAGTGACTGTAACTGCCCCAAAATCAACAAAGTTACAACGACGAAGTACCTTGGAGTTGTGATGGACCAGCGATTGTCATGGTATAACCAAATTGAATCTGTTTGTGGTAGACTTAGAAAAATTACCTGGGTTTTTAAAACACTGCGACACGCTGCCCCATCTAAACTTCTTCTAAAAATCTATATTGCTCTGGGTCAGTCTCTCATTTCTTACTGCCTTCCTATATGGGGTGGAGCTTGTAAATCTAGGTTCATTGAAATCGAAAGAACTCAGCGATCATTATTAAAAGTTGCCTTTTTTAAACCATTCCGTTTCCCTACTGATCAACTTTACATAGATAGTAACTTACTAACAGTTAGAAAATTGTACATTTTGCGAACAGCTCTCTTCACTCACAAAAACTTGCATTACAACCCAACGCTCCTAAGTAGAAGAAGAAATCACAACGTTGCACCAATTTTTTCGACGAAATCAGTATTTGCCACACGTCAATTACGAAAACAATCTTCTATAATATACAACAAACTTAACAAAGAACTTCAATTGTACCCTAAAGTAACATATGAATGCAAAAAAATAATTACCAATTGGATTAAGAACCTAAATTATGAGGAGACCGAGCAGTTGTTAGTACCCTTATAAATTTAAATAAATACACACACACACTCACACACACACACGCACACACACACGCACGAACACACACACACACACACACACACACACACACACACACATACATACGCACATAGATACTCGTGTGTATATTTATTTTTGTTTGTGTAAGAATATTTTAATTGTTTACTTTCAAACTAATTTCTAATTTTTATTATTTATAGTTTTTCTCTATTATCTAGTTGTTCCTAATTTACATGTAATATATGCTATAGAAGAGCGGGGTCTCCTGGCACAGGTATATCTTTACTTAAAAGGAGACTTCAGCCATGGATGTGATATTATGTAAGCAGAAACAAATAAATATATTTTCTATTTCTATTTCTATTTCTATTTCTATCATTGAGTTAATTTAGGTAAAAATTAAAATTAAATGGATGGCATATTGTTCGCTGGACTGATGGCCGATGGGGTCAGAAGGTTCTTGAGTGGCGTCCGCGGACCTGGAGACGAGCTGTAGGACGGTTTCCAACAAGATGGAGTGAAGACCTTGTAAGGATTGCGGGAACGCGGTGGATGCAAAAAGCACAAGACCGGTGTGAGTGGAGATCCTTGCGGGAGGCCTATGTCCAGTAGCGGACGTCTTTCGGCTGACATAATTGATAATTGATTGAAATGGATGATAGTTACTTTGAATTAGACCTTATGCAGGGTCCGTCCGGATTGCTACCATCTTATCCTTTTTATCAATCGCCAAGCAACAGTGTTCGCATTGTTGTGTTTTGGTGTGAAGATAAGACAACCGGTGAAATCATTAGAATAGACGGGTTCCATCTTGAAATTAATATTTTTCGCTTGTACAATATGGCACCGCGTGTAGGGAATGTCATTATGTTTACCTTTTGGAAAAAATATATAAGTATTCAAGGTTATTGGTAAGTC